>JAVTVJ010001688.1:0-372090 GCA_034509425.1 Eopsaltria australis | reverse complement strand
GTAAGCAAAAGAAACTTCTCTCCCTAAATGAACTGGAACAAAAGCTGTTTCTGAGGTGGTAAACTGACTAGAAGTTGAAGTGTTGTCTTTTGTATGTTGTCAGGGTGAATGAAATGGAGAGGTGGGGAAGGAGGGGTGGTCTGGGGAGTTTGTTCTGTTTTTTTTTTTCTTGAATTTTTTTTCTTTTTTCCCTTTGTCTTAGATATATTAATAAAACCTCTTTGTACTTTATAAAGTTTGAGCCTGCTTTGCCTACTCCTAATCCTTATCTCACAACAAGCAATCAAGTAAATTTAAGTAAGTGTGCTAGCATTTAGCCACAAACCTGAATAGGCGAACTGAAACCACTACACCAGTGTAAAAGAATAGTTTTCAAATATTTCATCTCAAACAAAAAATGTAAAAAAAAGTCCTTTTCTTTGGTTTTATTTTTTTTACTTTTTTAAGAAAACTAAGTTGATAAAAAAGTCTTGGTTATGCCATCTTTACTGATTTTTTTAATATTTTAGTTCTGACAGATTTTATGAAGACCATGTCACAAGAAATGCAACCATAGGTTATATATTGTCTCTGCAACTTAAGTCATCCTGTAACTACTAGACAATCTTGATCATCTGAACTATATAAGTTGTTTTTCCTTAAATCCTTCTTCATTTCCTCCAGTTTATTTGTGTTGCTTCCACCTCAGCAGTTTTGCAGTGTCAGATATGTAGTATCAAATCACTCTCCAGAGGAAACCCAAAGATTAGTCCTGGAAAAGATGACATTCCTGAAGGAAAGAGAAAATAAGCACGAGGTTTTCTAGGGTGCACTAGGTTAATTGGTGTCTCTGAAAATTAGGCTGTAAGTGGATATTGTTTCAGTTAGAAAATAGATTGGGTTTATGAGGCAGTTCTTTTTATATGATTGAATTAACTCTAAGCTTCTTTATGAGCTATTTATATTGATGTACAAATCTTCTACTAGCAAAAAGAAAATACTTTCTGAGGATGTAATTAATTTGTTTTAATCTATTCTGTAGTTTAAATTGAAAGACAGCATAAGCATCCCACTTCAATAACTTGCTAAGACACCATCTGATTTGATTAATAGTCCTCTGGATCAAATGTTAGCTTTCTTCCTAAATAAAATAAATTTAAATTGCTATCTTAATACAGAAATACAAAATATGTGTAGTGTGCTTCAATATGATCCTTTAGGTGGAGCTTGCAGTAACACGAACGAAAGGTCCCAGCTGTTCTAAGTTCAAGCGTAAGGCAGTGCCTTAGCAGTGCAATCAGTTTGTCCTAGATTCCTTCCAGCATAGTTCAGGATGCTCTCTGGCAAGCATACGTAATCCTCTGAGAAGCTCTGTGTTGTGAAGTCCTCTTTTAGATGAAATTTTAAATAGATTAGGCTTTTTGTTTGTTTGTTTTTAAGACTTAACTTGGAGGACTTTACATGCATTAAACTAGAAATTATGTCAGAAAATATTAATATTCTGTTACTTCCACAAAGTTCATCTAGCCTTGTTTTCATTTTATGCATCTGTAATATACACAGCTGTGCATGTTAGAGTTGTGTATGTTACAGCTGTCATGCAGCTTTTCCTGAGGGAAAAATAAGATTCTGAAGAAGTCACTTAAACAACTAAAAGAGATAGGGTTTGCTAGTCTGTATGAAGGTTTAGAATTTGTTTGTTTATTATTCACGAATATTACAATAAATGTATAGGGATGTCTTCTTTATTTGAGAACAGGTTGCCATTTCTTATGTTGATTGGACTTTTTAGGTTTTTCTTCTCCAGCCATTGATGTTACTGTTACTTGATGTTGGTCATCATATAATCATTGATTAATTACTGTTTGTACTCCTGAAATACCTCACGCTGTAGTGTTGTCTGGCCAGCAAAACTTCAGTCCATAGAACATACTGTCTACAGAAAACACTAGTCTTCTTTCATGTCATTTAAAAATCTAATTACTCAGATAGTGCTGTTTGAAATTGCAAAGGTTGTTTTCTATTTTCCCCACTCTAGTCACCATCAGAATCGTATCTGGAGTCACCATGTCCATAGCACATTTCAAATTTGGAATACCTGGTAATGAGGTGAGGCTGCCCCAGCCCAGAGCAGAGCAGGACAATCCCCTCCCTTGCCCAGCTGGTGATGCTGTCCCTGCTGCCCCAGGACACGCTTGGCCCTCCTGGCTGCCAGGGCACTGCTGGCTCAGGTTCATGTTGCCATTGACCAGGATCCCAGGGACCTTTCCATGGCACTGCTCTCCAGCCTCTCATTCTCCAGTCTGTCTGTACAACCAGGGCTGCCCCATTCCAGGTGCAGAATCCAGGACTTTCCCTTGTTAAACTTCATATGGTTGGTGATTGCACAGCTCTCTACTTTGTTGGGGTCTCTCTGCAGGACCTCCCTGCCCTCGAGGGAGTCAAGAGCTCCTCCCAGTTTTGTATGATCTGTGAACTTGCTCTGTGTCCCTTCCAGTCCTGTGTGCAAGTCATTTATAAAGAAGTTGAAGGCCACAGGGCCTCAGATGGAGCCCTGTGGAACTCCACCAGTGACAGGTCACCAGTCTGATGTCACCCCAGTCGCTGTAATCCTTTGTGCCCAACCCATGAGCCAGTTTTCCGGCATCCCATGACGTGTTTGTCCGGCTGTGAGCCGGACATCTTGTCCACAAGGATGCAGTGAGAGACAGTATCAAAAGCTTTACTGAAACCCCAAAAGATTACATCAGCTGGATCCCCTTGATCAGCTGGGTGGGTTATCTTGTCTTAAAGGGAAATCAGGTTTGATAAGCAGGACTTTCATCTCATGAAGCTGTGCTGGCTGTGACCAAGAACTGATTGTCTTTCAGATATTTTTCAATCCCCCCCCAATAATCTTCTCAACATTTCCCAGGCACTGAAGTGAGACTGACAGGCCTGTATTTCTGTGATCCTCTTTCTTGCCCTTCTTGAAAATTGGGACAACATTTACCAGCTTTCAGTCATCTGGAACTGCTCAGGATTCCCAAGACCACTCAAAAAATCATTGAGAGGTTTTGCATCAGGCCTCATAGATTTGTAGGGATCCAGCTGCAGCAGCTAATAACTGCAAAGCTTCAGGGTCAGCTGGGGGTTGATAGCTTCTGTACAGTCATGGTCATCTGGCTCAGGGCACTGAGACCCCCTTGTTTCATCATCCTGCTGAAGACAAAGGCAAAGAATATGTTAAACACCTCTGCCTTGTCTCTGTCCCTGTTTGTGGTGAGACCATCCTCATCCTCTAATGGGTTGATGTTATTTTTATATTGGCTATTGCCATTAATACATATTTTTAACTTTTTTGTCTCCCACATTTCTGGCCAGCTTCAACTCCAGTTCAGCTTTGACCACACAAATTTTCTCTGTACAGTGAAAAACAGCATCTCTGTGTTCTCATGTCACACAACCTTGCTTCCACTGGACATACCTTTTCCTTTTTTGCCTTATTTCCAAGAGAAGCTTCCTGTTCTGGCCCTCTGCCTCCCCTGCTTGACTTCCAACATTTGGGAATTGCCTACTCCTGTGCCCTTAGGAGGTGATTTTTAGAAAATGACCAGCACTGAGGGACTCCAGCACCTGCAAAAACATTTTCCCAGAGACTTTACTTACTTAATTCCTGAGCAGCCTGAACTGAGAAGTCACTTCTCGTCATGTCCAGAGGTGAGGTTTTGCTGGCACATTTTTTCCTGTCAACAGAGTGTTGAAGGTTGGATCTAGTTCTTTTCCTCAGGAATTTTTCTCCCATGGGTTGCTAAGAGACAAATGACTGGGTACTTAAGAGAAACAAAGCACAAGGCTAGAGCCTTTCTCCTTGGCAGGGTGGGGTAGAATTGCCCCTCATGGAAGCCGGGCTGACAACTCGAGATTTGGAGAGACTGAAAAGCAAGGGCAGAGGGAGGTCAGCTCTGCCGGGACCTCGAGCTGGACGGTCGGAGCTGCTGTCTGCTGAACCCACGGCCCCTGAGAAGCCAGCCGGAGCTGCCGGTCTGTCTGCTGTGAGTCTCTGCCCTCTGCCCATCCGGAGCCGACCTGCCTGCCACCAGCCCGCTTTTTCCGCTACATTGTAGCGGGGTTTTTCCCTGCACTTGGAGACCCTTACCGTCCCAGCTCCTGTGTCCGGGGATCCTGCTGTGGCACCAACACCAGCTGCCCCTCCGAGGGTCTGTGGAGCAAGGGCTCTCCTCCATCCCTCCGTGTCGGGCAGCGCCATTGCCGTGTGCTGCCTGAGCTCACGCCGGAGCGCCCCCTGCGGCACGGGGAATCACCGCACCCAGAGCGCCCTGCAGGCTGTGACTGGAACTGCACCGAAGGGAAAAGGTGCCTGAAGCGAGAGGCTGCCACTGGGTTTCTGGTTCTGTTTGTTGGTTAACGTTATAGTTGTTGTTATTTGTTATCCTTGTTTTAGATAGTAGTAAAGAACTGTTATTCCTATTCCCATATCTTTGCCTGAGAGCCTCTTGATTTCAAATTTATAATAACTTGGAGGGAGAGGGGTTACAGTTTCCCATTCCAAGGGAGGCTCCTGCCTTCCTTAACAGACACCTGTCCTTCAAACCAGGACACAGAGATTTTAAACTTGATCACTTTGTGGTCACTGAGGCCAAGGCAGAAACCAATCTCCACTTCAATCATGAGATCCACTCAGTTCCCAAGCAGTAGATAAGGAGGGCATCTTTTCAAGTCAGCTCTTCTCTCCCTCATGCTTTCCAGCAACAGCTCTTTGTGTAAAACACCATACATAAGGGTAAAAAGATTGAATACTCCAAAGTCTTCATAGTCTGTTTTTTATATTTAATTGTCTATACAGTGTGCAACGTTTAGGATGGGAAGCCTTTTTAGTGCACTTCCATGCTCTCTGTCTGTGCTTTCCTGCACTGGTGAATGATAGCAGGTCTTGTTTTCTGTTGTAACTATAGCTACCAAAAACTTAACCCATATGTCTTCTCTCTTCTCCTGCAGAGAGCTGTCCTGGAAATGCAATAAACCAGAAGTCACTGTGATGAATGGATTAATCTTTAAAAATATATATATAGTTGTGCAAATTAGTTACTGTACAAGTTAGGAATTTTGTATTGGCTTTCCTTCCAGATCTTCATAATAATAGCAAAGAAACTTTTAAATGAGCTATGATTTATGGCCTAAAAATGCTTTGATCTTTTCCAGAATCTGTAGTAACCCTCCTTTTCCATGACTAATTCAACCCATATTTGTGATATTACAATGTAATTTAGTGTTACTAAACTTGTTTTATTTGTCCTGTACCAGTCTCCATTGAAATTATGAAGTTTTTGCATAAGAATATATTTTTGACTGAAGAGAGAGATCTTTATTACTGGGTGTAGTCCATATTCCTTTACATGAAGTAAAGTACCAAATATGTGTGAACATGGTAAGCAGGAAAAACAACCAAAAAAACCACATCACACAATCAGAAAATTGCAGAATGAACTAGGTTGGAAAAGACCTTTTAGAGCATTAGCTCTAACCTATGACCTAAAACCTCCTCATCAACTAAACTATGACACTGAGGGCCACATCCAGTCTTTTTTCAGGGACAGTGACTCCACCACGCCCCAGGAGAGACGATTCCAGTGCCCAATCACTCATTCAGTGAAGAATTTTTTCCTGATGTCTACCCTAAACTTCCTCTCATGCAACTTAACACTGTGTCCTCTCATTCTGTCAGTCAGTTTTTCCAGTTGCCTGGAAAAAGAGACTGACCCCCACCTGGCCACAACCACCTTTCAGGCAGCTGTAGAGAGTGGTAAGGTCTCCTATATTCCAGGTTAAACACCCCCTGCTCCTTCAGCTGTTCTTCAAAGGGCTTGTGTTCCACGCCCCTCACCAGCCTTGTTGCCCTCCTCTGGTAGCGTTTGGGCATCTCAACGTCCTTCCTAAACTGAGGGGCCCAGAACTGGACACAGCACTCCAGGTGTGGCCTCACTACTGCCCAGTACATTAACTGTCCTAGGCCTTAACAACAAGAAGACATTCCTATTGGCAAAATAAGCTATGGATTTTTAGCTATTCAAGAAGATAGGTTGCCTAAAAACTTATTCTGATTCACCTGCAGAATGACCTGAAATGAAACCTGAAAGTTCTACCCACTGTCTCCTGCTTGTTAACATCTGATAAACATGAAACATCATAAGATGTTTAAAACTTAAAAGGAAGCTGAAGACATCAGACAATCTCAGAGTTTGCTGGACAACATAATTTTGTATTAGGAGTAAAAGTAGCAGAAGATTTTGATATGAATTGATTTGATATGTATTTTGTACATTAAGGCTTATGACCATTTTGGACAGCAATGAATTTTTGTTGTAATTCCCATATTTTCCAATATGGTCAAGGGATGAGTGACTATTGTTTCTTTTGTTCTAGAGCAAAGATATGTGTGATTACATGTCTAAGTATTTTTCTAGGTGTATGAATTTCCTTGCATTTCTGAGACATTTCTACTAATCTTTCTTCTCTGTTTGAATTTATTTAAAATGTTGGGTTTTGTTGCATTGTTGTTGTTGGTTTGGTTTTTTCAAAATAAACTGTTCTAGTTTTCTGTGCCAGTTTATGAAGATCTGAGCAAACCACCATCCTTATTTTGTGGGCAGGCATACCCACAGCTTAACAAAATCAGTGATTACTTCTGAGAAGTTAATGTGTATGTGACAAGTTACTCATTGCAGAAATGTAGCACGAGTCACTGTATCTTGTGCTGTAAAGACCAGACTCTTAAAGAGCAGTAATGACATGTGGTTGCTCTTGTAGCTGTCACTGCTAACAAAGCTCCCTTCACCAGCCTCGTGCAGCCTGTTATCTCTCTCGTTGGTGCTCGCTGTTTGTGACTCTGCCCTGTGTTTCTGAAGTGACAGGCTCCATTTATGAATGGTTAACTATCACAGTAAACAAGCAGTTGATTATCATTTTACTTGATACTTTTTCTGTAACAGGGGAGTGCAGCTGGTTCATCTCTGACACCCTGTGGTGCCCAGAACCACAGGATGATGATGATGGCAGTGGAACAAAGGCAAGGTGACTGAAAACTACATTGCTGTTAAACCTCAAATGAATAGGAAGTTCCAATATCTTAACTAGGGAAAACTATCAAAAATAAGATAGGACTGTAAAGACCTATTCATCTATCTGTAGTATTATATTGCAATGCAAAAATGTGATAGGAGAAAAGTACATATTTCTTCATACTAACCAATTCTATGATAGAAAGAAAAATCAGAAAAAAATCTGTTTCTCTCCCCCTCCTCAGAATGTTCTGATAACATTTAGCTAATTTGATTAGATGATGTGAAATCACTTGTGACTATAGGAGAGAGAAGGCTATGAAGAACTAGAGGAGCATAACAAAGTTAGGTGCCTGGGAGGCAGAATGATAGAAGAGACTCTTTTGTCAGTGCAAGCAAATGCACAATAAAAGGGATAATTGTAACTGCAAACATACCTTGGGGGAATGTTCTAAATTAACTGCACCTTTCAGGAAAAAAGCTCTGTGCGTAAGTCCATGAAATTACTTGCCTAAAACATAGCTGAGCACTAGGAAAGCAAATAAGAAAATAAGGATGGAAGAAGGAGAAATAATAAGGATTCCTGTAATTACCTTAACCCTTATGTAATGAGGATAAGAATGAAATATTAAATAAGGGTATTACCTATAAAACTTTATTATTATCCCATATATCTGGCACCTATTATCCTACTTAGAGAGAGAATATATATGTAGCACTGGAACATGGCTTTTATTTAGCTTAAATTTACATATATAATTTATATGAATTAAGTAGAACCTTTTATAGCTGAACAATCATCATTTTTAAAATAGCTGGTTTGTACTGATGAAATAGTACTTACTTACGTGCAGGGAGAAATGTGGTTCCTAGGGAAATGTAATGAACTGAGGTGAGGGAAAAATAAAGGGGAATTATAGCAGAGAAAATTGTTCCTCTGTTATCTCATTTCTGTAGTGTTACTGGAGAAGCTGAATGGATGAGAATTGGTGGTTATGTAGCAAATCACCTTGAGTGCTATCACGTGGTATGTACAGGACAACCAGGAGATCAAATGCAGCCAAATGGGTTTGCAAGGGGCAGGTCCTGTCTCACCAACCTGATCTCCCTTTCTGACAGGGTCACCAGATTAGTGTGTGAGGGAAAGGCTGTGGGTGTTGTCTGTCTGGATTTCAGTAAGTCTTTCAGACTGTCTCCCACAGCATTCACCCAGATAAAACTGGCTGCTCATGGCTTGGACAGGTATGCTCTTTACTTGGTAAAAACCGCCAGGATTGCCAAGTGCAGAAAGTGCTGGAAAATGGAGTTACAACCAACTAGTGGCCCGTCATTAATGGGGCTTCCCAGGTCTCAGTATTGTGGCCAGTCATGTTTAATATATTGATCAAACATCTGGATCAAGTGCAGCCTGAGTCAGTTTGCAGATGACACCAAGTTGGGTGAGAGTGTTGATCTGCTGGAGGGCAGGAAGGCTCTGCAGAGGGATCTGGACAGGCTGGATCATGGGCTGAGGCCAATGGTGTGAGGTTCAACAAGGCCAAGTGCTGGGTCCTGACCTGGAGTCACAACAACCCCAGGCAGCTCCACAGGCTGGGACAGAGTGGCTGGAAAGGAGCTGGGGGTGCTGGTGACAGCAGCTGAACATGAGCCAGGGTGTGCCCAGGTGGCCAAGAAGGCCAATGACATCCTGGCCTGGATCAGCAATGGTGTGGCCAGCAGGAGCAGGGCAGGGATTGTCCCCCTGTACTGGGCACTGGTGAGGCCACACCTCGAGTGCTGTGTCCAGTTCTGGGCCCTCAGTGCAAGAAAGACATTGAGGGGCTGGAGTGAGTCCAGAGAAGGGCAAAGGAGCTGGGGAAGGGTCTGGAGGAGCAGCTGAGGGAGCGGGAATTATTAAACCTAAAGAAAAGGAGGCTCAGAAAGGACCATATTGCTTTCTACAAATACCAGAAGGTTGTATGGAGGTTGGGGTCAGCCTCTTTTCAAAGGAAATGGCCTCAAGTTATGCCAGGAGAGGTTTATAGTGGATGTTAGGAACAGTTTCTTCATGCATAGAGTTGTTAAGCACTGAAATAGGCTGCTCAGAGAAGCAATGGAATCATCATCCCTGTGGGTATTTAAAAGACGTCTAGACGTGGTGCTTTAGGACATGATTTAGTGGTAGACTTGGCAGTTTTAAGTTTACAGTTTGGCTTGATGATTCCAAAGTATTTTCCAACCTAAATGGTTCTATGATCCTATCATTTGAAGGAAAATTCTGCAGCTTCTTGACTTTTGACTGAATGATGGAATCAACAGTGTTTCTAGTTTTAAAATCTGGAACAGGATAATACAGATTGTAAAATAAAGCACAGAACTGTCCACATCTGTTTTGTATAGTCTCCTGGAATTTTTATTTGCAAAGTATTTAATATGATAATGCTGCAGTATCATATGAAAAATTTAACTTTTTTTAACTTAGTAGCTAGATGCTTTCAAGTGTCAATTTGCTCTCTGAACTACTTTGCAAGGTTCACTTGAAGATTATGCTAGATTTTATATTCTGCCATGAAAATAATTTGTGACTTCTTTATATTTTTGAGATTTTACTTTGTTCAAAACAAGTCTCAAAACAGTTAGGAAAATCTTTAAGATAATGTTTGAATTTTAATGAGTATTCTGGGAGCCACAACTGTCAGTGAAATCCAGCCTCTGAATAGCAATTTCATTTTGATCAAACATTACATCCGAAGACTGCAATTTACTCCATAACTCTGAAGCAGTTATGTCAGCGTGATCGCCATCTGTACTAGGCACAATTTCAAATCAATGCTATTCTTTTATATTTGTTTTCTTGAATGGGAGAGGCCTTTGTTAATCTTATATAACATGAAAATAAATAATCTTCCTATGGAGCTCCATCTATCATAAAAGGAAAATAAAATATGAAGCTCTTGGGATATTGCCTCAATTTCTCTATTGGTGCATTCATAAAACAAATTGTTATAAGTCAGAGAGACAAAAATGCTAGGATTCTATCTTACACTCATAGGTAACTTATGCAAATGCCTCATTTCAATTCAGACTAAAGAATTCATCTTGAAAGAGTTAACCTAATCAGTTAGCTGTCAAAATTTTTGCAGGACATGATTCTGAAATTAGCAATTTGCTGAAGACCTAGGGGTGTGGACTTCTGGCATTCTGTATAAATTGCAAGGGTTAGCATGTCA
Organism: Eopsaltria australis; assembly: GCA_034509425.1. Lineage (NCBI taxonomy): Eukaryota > Metazoa > Chordata > Aves > Passeriformes > Petroicidae > Eopsaltria > Eopsaltria australis. The sequence continues at coordinate 361,844 of JAVTVJ010001688.1, read as the reverse complement.
GAGTGAGGATGCTCTTAATGCTAATAATATTGACATGTTTTTACTTCAAGCTGTTTCTGAAATAAGTTGAACAGAAGTGCATGATATTAAAAGATACTAATTACGTTGTTTCCAAGTACTAAACTACAAACCTGACAACCACATTTAGACTCAACCTGCATTTGAATACTTTGTTAGATTCAGTGAACGAACATAGAGAATTTGTGTTAATGTGGCCTCCACGTGTAGGGTTTGGACCCGGCTTGACTACTGAAGGAAATCCCTATCTGGCCTTGGCCTTTAGGATACAACTACAGGAAGTATGTACACACACCTTTGTAAGCTGCAGTTTGTCTGTTTCAATTTTGTATCAGTGAAATGAAACCATAAAAACATAGGAGAGGCCACTAATAAACCAGGAGAAGCAATCATTCAGCTCAGAACCTTATCTCTGAAAGTGGACAGATGAGAATTGTTAGAACAGAATGAAAGAACAAGGATGCTTTTTTACTGCTTTGTCTCCCAGCACTGAAAAAAAAATATTTCAAGAGGCTTAGTGTCTGTGTGTTTTATAGACTTGTCTTCTGCAGTTTCAGCATCCATGATGTCCTGCCACAACTAATTTCTCCACTTACCTACGTGTTTCGTTCCCTGCTTCTTAATCCCGCTCTGGTCCCGGCGGCAGAGCGCTAGCGCGACCCTGAGATGCCATCCACGTTCCGATCGGGGAGGCTTCCTCGGGGAGCTGGCAGTGGGCTCCGCTAGTCTGTGTCGGGCTGAGGTGTTGGTGCCCTGAGAGCACTGCAAGATAGCAAAGAACTACCCAAAGAAGGAGGACTCTTAGTATGAGGGTTCGGCAGGTTTATTATCCCCAAGGGAGCTCAGGGACTAAGAGCCTTGAATAGCTCATCACATGGGTATTTAAGGGAGGGATAACATCCAATAATCTGACGGTGCAGGGGCAATACAAGGGAGGAACCAGGGTGCGTAGTCGAATGAGGTTTAGGGAGGGGAGGGGAGGGGGGAAGAGAGAACAACGAATGAACAACCGGGTAACAGGGAATGTTCCAGAACTGGGATACATAACAGACAAATCAAGGAACCAATAGCAGGAACTTGGGGTTCGTGGCTTGGTGGTCTAAACCATTGTCTCTGGCAGCTCTGGGGGGAAATTCTCTGTCTGTGGAACATGCCACCACAAGTCCTCGTCCTCTACAAGTCTATGGAGGAACTCTAATCCTTCCTGGCTCAGAACCACCGCTACACCTACGCTCAATGAAAACAACTTCCTTATGCCTTTCAAATGGCAAAACTGAAAGCTGGTAAAAATACTTTAATCCTGAGAAGGACAGTAGCTTCTCTAATTGAGGGAATACATCTCAAACTTGATTGGGAGGGGGAGGGGCATGAGGAAATGGCCAGAAAAATGCAGCTGTTCCCTGCAGTGATGCTTTACTTTTATTTCATTACTCATGTGGAAAGTTGATATGCAAGGGAACAGTGAATAAAGAAGACTTAACGGTAGTTCTTGTTCATGTTTGGATTGTGTGGAAGGCAGATTTCTTGTTCTATTATTATGATATTAAAGGGGAAAAAAAGTCAAAAGAAGTAAAAGAAGTCTTGTTTTTGTTAATCTCCAGGCTCCTTTTTTCACAGTGAAAATCCTGTTTAGCTTCCGATTGTGGATGAAAGTTTGAACTCTACCATATGTGTATGCTGCATGCCTTCAAAGGGCAATGGTTTCTGTTGTCACGTGCTAGGTTTCAATAAGCTGCACCTCAGCGGTGCTCAGCCTGAGGCATGAAAGTGTTGTACATAACCCGCTGTGACTTGGCTGACCTGTCATGAAGAGCAGGGGAAAGACAGAATTCTGTGAGACTTGAGGAAAAGGGAAGCACTTTAACTATAATGTCAAACACTATTTCTCTGAACCGGGTGACGGCCTTGGACACCTCTAGTATGACTTAATTTAGCCTTATATTAAGAAAAAGGGAACAGAGTTAAAACTTGGGACTTGCATAAGGCCTAACAAAGATAAATGTAAAGATATGTATTCTGGGAATAGAATAATCCTGAGCAGCAATCTAGGTGCGCACTGACTGCCTCAGCAAGGGCTGTGCCCTGGGCTCCTGGGGACATTGAGAAGAGCAAGAGCCACCCTGAGGCTGGCAGCAGCAAAGGCCATCCCCATCCAGTGCTTCAGAAGCAGGGGCACAGGCAGGAGATTAAGGGATGTGATGTGGGATCCACCTGGCACTTCCTGGAGCCCCACAGTGTCCTGCTTTGGTCCGCTCCAGGTCTAGAGATACAACTGGAGAGAGTTCCACTGAGGTGGAACGCTGTTGCAGTCTAGCAGTACCTATAAGGTAGTGACAGAGAAGATGGAGGTGCTCTCTGTGCAGGAGTACAGGATGACAGGACAAGAGGTAGCAGGTATAGGTTGCTTCAGGCGTAATTTTGTCTGTATGTAAGATTTTTCTTTTCCTTGTAAGAACAATTAAACGCTGAAATACACCCCACAAAATGGAGTGGGTGTGTTCAGACAATGTGAGCAGTAACCATGCAACAAAATTGTTAGGTTTGATTTGATTTCTGGTTTTGTTGCAAGCAAACAGAGGAACTGAAATGAGGCATGAAACCTGAAGCAGTCTAGGAGTTGCTTAAGCAAATCTGTGCTTTGTTCTTTAAAGTGGTCTCATGAGATTTTCTTTGTGAAGGAAAGCAGTCAGACCTAGGATTTCTTATACCAATTCATATAAAGTGGCAGTACAAATAGCTATGGGCAGTGTTAAGCATTCAGTACTAGAGATTTCTTTTGTATTTCTGACTAAGTTGCTTAATATACTCTTAGAAGTCCGGGTGGGGGCGGGGGGTGGGATTTGGTGGTGGTGGTTTTGTTTTTATTTTTGGATTTTTTTTTAATTTGATTTTGTTTCTGTCTTTTAATACTTCTTGTAGCTTCTGTTCCTTGGCTGAATTCTCTTTATCATCACATCCTCAAGTGGACTATAAATGGCTATATTAGTGCTTGCCTTGATCATTAATCTATTTTTTAAATTGCCTGAGGTATATCTTTATTTAGGTAGAATAGGTATGAACTTGGAATTTATTTGATTTTAGTGCATATATGTACTTTCTCCTGTACCTAGGGACAAGTTCAGATTTGTGTATAGCAATCCAATCAAAAAATAAGGTGATATAGATCCCTCTCCCTGTGTGACATTGATTCATATTCTGTTCACGTGAAGAGTAATAAATTGCCAACTGTGAAATAAGCAGATACTTCCAATCAGAACATTTTTAATGTAAAAGTTAGCACCACTATTTGACTCAGCAGACTGAGGCTTGAATGTGAGTTACAGTGAATTTACATTTCCATCACTGAGTCTGTCCCCTGGTACCAAGGTTGCATTACTATTTTATTGGCAACACAATTTCAGACTCTTGGGGTATTAATAACACTGAAACTCTCTTTAATGTATTTTCAGATAAAAATTCATTGCTAAAAGGCCTCATGACTTTGGGCCTGTTACCTGCAAAATGTTTGCTGGGTTATTGCTGTGGTACAGTGAACTGTTACAGTTGAACAGGTAAAAAAATGTCATAATCAAGAAATCAGATACTTTTAAGAGGGCTTCTCTGCACTGCAGATTACTTAAACAGCCTTTTAGGTACATCACCTTAAAAATGCTGAAAATGGTCTGGCTGGTAACATGAGATGCCTTAGTCGTGAAGTGCTGTATCCATATGTCAGCCAGGCATTCCTCAGTTTAATAAATTCATCACCTCATTTGATGTTTCCAAGCTTATTCTCTGTTCACTATTCCTCACCATTTGAACAGTTGTTGAAAAATTTAGCCTGCTTGGTTTTGTTTGTCTTTTTCTATGCAAATAGCTATCAGTTTGATGTTTGGGGAGAGGGTAGGTGTCTCACCATTAGAGCAAACACACCTACAAGGTTATGATGCATGTGGAGTAGCAATTGAGTCTGAATCTGTGCTCTCTCGAGGGTATATGGCTTTTGTGTTTAAAAACGTGAGTCAATAGAGTAGATACAACCTGTTCCAGCCAGGGGGAACTGCTCACTGCTAGCAAAGACAACCATGGCAAGGTACATTAATCTACCCCTGTTTTTTTCTCTAGATGCAATTTTACACTTGGAGAAATATTTCCATTTGATTGAGGTGCATGACAAATCTTATTTTCCCAGGTAGAGCTCTACCTGTGTTTCTCAAAGATTAGGCTGAATTCTCCAGGTATCCCAACAGAAAACTACCATCCCCCTGGTTTTTGTTAAGCATTCTTTCCAGTACCAGTGCCTCTCTAGAAAATTCTTATATTTCTCCTCAGGCTGCCTCTACCAGTTACATTTAAGCTGGTCTGGCATACAATTTTGTCAAACAGCCAGAGTGCTGTCTCCAAGAGTGTTCTGTGTATTAAATGTTTTTCGAACACTTTCTTGAGCTGTTTCATTTCTGGACATAATGACATTTAAAACTGCATATGTTTTTATTCATTTCCCTTGTGACATCTGCTCTGAGGGACTGATCCTTCTGGTTTAATTTGTTGACAAATGTAAAAATTCATTATGTGGGCTCCTGATTATGATTTTTTCCTCCTAATGCCCAAATTACTTGTCCTGTTCTGTTTTGAATTATCTTAAGGCTTTTTAATATCTACTATGGCTGTGAGTGTTAATTGATCTGCTCTACAGGGTGTCAGTGGCATTATTAGGTGCTCCTAATAATTAGCTGGGTCTGGGGCAAGACCAAAAAGCTGAGACCTTTTCAAGTTGGGTTGCAAGTCCCTCTGAGAAAAGCAAACTGGAATATTCCTCTTCTTTGCCCTATGGCTATCATCCCAAAGCTTTTAAGTAGTGTTATCTTCTATTTTCAGGTATTGTCTCTTGTTTCTTAGAGAATTGTGGATTACTGCCACTTTGGATGACATGCTTTAGAAAATGCTGTGATGTATTAAAGCTTGGTAGCCTTCTTTAGAGCTGATTTATCTAAATGCCCAGTTGCAAATGTCACACTAGTTTCTGGAATAATTCAGGGGCTCAAAATAAGTGTTTTACTTTTTCATTTCTTTGGCTTTCATAAAATAAGGCGTGAAAATACAAAATGTGAGTCAAATATCACTCCCACCTTAGGTGAAAATTCAAGTTGATTTCTTTTTAATTTCTACTCTCTCTTTACAATACTTACAGAGTTCTACCAAACAGATGGACATTTATTGAGAGAAGAAATATAAAGGAGGTAACTTAGTTCTGAATCAAGTCATTTGGACCATTAGAATTAGCTAGATTTCCTGCTGTGTTAGAATGAGTTAAATGCCAAATGCTATCTCAATAGATTAAATTGCAACTATCTATGGCTTTCCTAAAGAAGGGCCAATTCTAATTCTAATTAGAAGGCTAACTCTACTGCTGGAAATGTTGGCAGTACCTATGGGAGTTGTTTCAAGGAGTAACCTTCAGGGCCCTCTGGTTCTATTGATGATCTCTGCTTTGTTTAAAACCTCTCAGTCAACCTCTATGACTTGCTGACAAACCTCTCCTCATTCTACCATGTAACTACAAACTGGAGCAGGGCAGGAATCATCCTCCCCCAGCTCTCTTACTGCAAATACTAAACACTAGAGATGCAAATTGTTTCTAGGCTTCTTAGCAGCAGAGACAAGAACAAACCTTCTCCCCTGCTCTTACCATCCCTAAGGAACTGGGGTGGAATATGGAGGGGAGGAGAGGATGGGGGTCCTTGGCTCACAGTTTGTAGCCCTACTCACTCTTTTGCTGGGAGTAGTGACTGTCAAGTTACTTGTTTCATTAGTACAGTGGGAGCACTTTGCAGAAAGTCTGCTTGCCAGTTTTCTCATATGGTTGTTGGAGCTCTTGCCATTTTGCTGCTCATTGTGATACAGACAGTCCTTACTCATGCTCCAGGCCAGCTTCAGAGGGAAGACGACATATGATTTTTTTATAATCACTTTGTTGGGACATCCCACGAGTTGTTAGTGTCAATAGCAGCCCCAATTAGCCATGTTTTCTAGGGCTGCTGCCCTGAAGGCTGGAGTAGCAGGTGACCTCCCTGCCAGCCCCAGGCTAAGATCATGGCTGTGATACAGCTGCATTCCTGGACCATCCCCAGCTTTCTTCCACAGAAATGAACTTACTCCCATATGGTTTGGTTTTTCAGTTTTTAAAATAATAATGTGTCTATGAGCTTAATAAATAATAAATAAGACTTGATCTTCTTTCCTGAAGGTAGTTACAACTAAAAGATTGAATCTCACATGGAATGTATTTTGGGCAGTATCACTCTGTGCTTTCCCTCTTTCTTATTTTTTCATAAATGTTTCCTGCTGTCAGACATGAAATATCGAGCTAGATGGACCTTCAATGTGACCTTGCATTGCTGTGCAAAATGTTAGTGGATGGAAAAAGGAACATGAGGTTTGATTATCAGCCATAAAACACTGAACTCATTGGAAAATTGATGGAATATAGTTGATATTCTAAATATTTTTATGGATATGCAGTCAGATTGACTATTCTAGTTAAATCTCAGTTTCTACACGTGGAAAAATGTGGAAAAAAGTAATAGTTATGGAAGTAGTACTTTTTCTTTATTAAACTAAATGAAAAGACAACTTCTGTGTTGACCTTGATTGTAGTGTTCTATTAAGGGCACCATCTGAATTATAAAGTTCATTCCTCTCAAAGAATAGAAATCTTTAAAGAGATTTTTAAACTAGGTTCTTAGACACTCATTTCTTGTTCTGTGGATTGTTATGAAATACTAGTATGTAACCTGAAAAGAAAGATCCAGGTAAAATAAACATAAGGCAGAACTGAGTTGTAAAAGATTTAATTCCTAACAGTGTAGAAACATTTCCTGACTGCATTCCAGATATTGCACATATAGCTGGCATTGACTGTTTCATCTATATTACACCACATAAATTATATGGTCTGTTAATGTGCATGCACTCTAAGAAAAAATAATTTTTCAGAAAATAAATTATCCTTTAAGTATAGTTCATAAAGGGTATAGTTCATATGATGGTTAATAAATGTTGGGTTTAACTAGTCAGTACTGATTTGTATGCATTTTAAACTGCTCATAAATGTAATGCTGGCTCTGGTAGATAGGCTTTAAATTATTGAGCCTAATAGAGGCAGGTTCAAGAAGTATCTTTCAAGTTCTTGACTTCTTGCAGGAACTGTCATGTATTAAATAATACCAGTTTTCTGATACTTACTTGGTGTCTCCATTAAATGACAGAAATGTCAAAAAATCTTTAATTCCACTATGAAATATAATCATCTGGACTTATCTGGTTTCTCACAACACCACAACAGCCAGATACACAGGCACTGCTCTTAGGAGATACATAAAATGTTAATAGCTGTAGGTAGAGCTGCAGCTCACTAAGTGAGTGGAAATAGTTTAACCATGCATTTAACCATGTAATTTTCCCGCTTTAGTAAGTAATGTTTGTAAATCTGTAAATCAACTTTATAGGTGTTAATATTAAGGCAACCATAGCCATTGTTTACACAGTAGAATTACACAGTAGCTTTTGAACATAGAACTGTGAATCACATATCTCCCACCCCTTTATTCCATGTAGCTTAACAAGTCTATGAGTTTTTGGGGTTTTTTCCATACTTTTGCTTAACTAGGATAAATAGTTTTAGTATACAACTCAGAAGGATGTTGTGAAGTTTTACGAAAACCCTAACCCTTTTTGAGTTCACTTAGCATCCTGCTGTCTGTTGCCATACTCTAGCCAAGACCTCTTTTCTACATGTGTCCAAATGGAATTATATGTGGGAGTACAGTCTCCTTTTAACACACTGGAGGTACTGTTAAGGGAAGGATGCTAGCTACTGAAACAGCAACCCCATTTTTGTAGCTAAGTATTGTTCCCATTTGATTTTTACTGCACGGAAACAAACTAGGATTTCAACTAGAAGGCGTAGATGGTCTACACATCAAGTGGAAAATACTTGCTCATGTAGCACAACCTGCTCTCTGCAATGAAAGGGCATTTCATGCCAAAAAGGAGCAACTTTCTTGTCTTGGAATTTTTTTCGAGATGCCAATAACTCATTCCCCTGCTTCTGGAAAATGTTAATTTCTGCTTGCCATGAAGAGCAAATACACATGCTTCTGTGAAAAGCAGCCATACCTCTCCCTTGAAGCATTCACAGCATTCACTTTTGTCCCTTAATTTGGTGCTCATGTGCTTGCTCAAGCTTTGTAGCTGGGAAAAAAGTATCTTGCCAATAACAGATGGTGGTGAATGGAAATACAGAATGTATTTCACTGAATCATTTGTTCATTAGTTACAGTTTGGATACAATTATTTTTGACTCTGGCATATCTCTTGGGAATCCAGTTTTTTATTTACAATTTTTCACAAAATTCTCCTGGGTCCCTGTTAAAAACAAGATAAAGTGCTCTGTAAAAGATATCTACATTCAAGCTTTTTTAGATGGTTACTGGGAATGCTTACCTTCTGTTTCTCCACAGTAGACACAAGCTGAATTAATTTTCCTGTATCAAAAGAAGGATGAGAATCATTGATCATGCTTGATGATGTTATGGAAATCCCCAGGAGATAAGTTACTTCACAGCCAAAATACAGAAGTGTCACACAGACGTTTTGCACAGACAGTGAATATTTCAACTTTTGAAGTTAAGCTTTATTCACATCTTCAATGTATCATGAATAAAACATTCTGTATCAGAGCTTTTTAGCTTAAGAAAAAAACCCAGAATGAAAAAACATCAATACTGTGTGGTTGCCCAAAATAGCTGATTCCCCCATCTGCTAGAGATAGGCTGGAGAGATGTGTGAATCCTGCCAGCTCAGTTTTGATTTGTACTGCAGCTCCTGTAGTAACTGAAAAACTCCCAAATTAGGAAACCAGTAAACACATAGAAAAATGTAATGGCAAGGTGGTAATTTCTCCAACTGCAACCAAATTATACAAATACTTTAGTTTTCCCTCCCTTATTTTAGGCTGAAATGAAAGATTTTTGAGGACTGTCATTTTAATCTCCTTTTTCTTCTTTTATTTTTTCCTCACTGTGTCCATCAGTTCTGTATCCTACTGTTGTAAAACAGCAAATTCAGAAAGAAGAGATTCATCATGCATATGGCTCTGAGGTTAGCAAATCTTTTCAGTTTTTGCAATTATATGTTATAAGGCTTTGACTTGATTTTTGGTATTAAGTGTCTCTTGCTATATCACAAACAGTTTCTAGGCTGAAAAATTACTGGAGCAACTAATGCTACTAATGGATGTCATCATCATGGCAATGGTTTCCTATGGATTCACACTGTCTTAATGAAGAACCTTGAAAATTTCAAAGGAACTTCTAAGAAATGTTTTATATCCCCTTATATGAGGAAACAGCATTGTGAGTCACTGAAGTGCTGTCATAAATGATGAGAATATACATTACTATGGTAGCTAAGTAAGTTATGCTACATTACTATTGTTGCACAAAACAAACACAGGGATGGAAATAATTATCATGCTTATGGTTCCATGAAGATTCTGCGGGATGTGAACAGCTGGCAACTGCTGGGGTTATCCAGCTACACATTTTGGCTAATGTTTGCTGTCTTACTACTTGCCTTTCTGTGCTCTTGCATGGTGCATAATAAATCACATTTCAGGGATGAAGGTGTGCAGTACCTTTAAATTCTAAATGCCTCTTTAGGCACACAATTGCAAATTATGCCTAAAGGAACAAACTGCACTGGAGTGCAAGCTTGGATCCTGCCAACTCTCAGGACTTTCTTTAATGCATTAAATTAGTCAACTGTTCCTTCAGTAGTTTATCATAAATTCACTGAACTATTTAGGTTGGAAAAGACCTTTAAGATCATCAGCCCCAACTCTTAATTTAAGACTGTCAAGCCCAGCAGTAAACCACGTCCCTAATGCCATATTTCCATGCCATATTTACATTTAAATACCACCAGGCATGGTGATTCAACCACTTCCCTACAAAATTGTGTAGTATGTGATTCAGCATGAAAGAGTATATGAAGATGAGTTTTTAAGTGGGAGGGATGTACATGTTAATGTTCTGGAATGAATCTTTTTCAAAAATCTTCCAATCATCAACAACTTTGCTTCATAATTTCCATGAGGTCCTTGCTTCTCCTCCATATAAATGAAGAGCAAGAGAAGACTACATGGTTTTAGAAAATTATCTAATAAATATAGAATGCCTTAATTAAATCACAGCTTGTTAAAACACATTTTATGAAAACAATATTTTAAATCTTGTATGATTTTTATGTGCATCTGGAAATAGATTGCTAATAGATAACTACATACTTGGCATGTTTAAGTGCTTGCTTCTTAGTCTATGACTTTAAATAGTACACACTTGTCAGAACTGCTTCAGGTTTTAGTAACTCCTTGGTGAAAATGGCTAATAGATCATAACACCTCGTATCTTTATTTGTAATATATTATCCTTATGTATTAGACTGTCTCAAAGGCTAATCTATTTACTTGTAATTCCATTCTATTGCTATCAAACAGATCCAGCTCATAAGAACATCCTAAAGTCATGGTAGGCTTACACTTACATCTCTGTAGGAGAAAAAATGTATAGGTACATAAACTGGTTGAATCTTAATACCAGAAGTTTCACATAGCCCTAAGTCACGGTTTCTCAAAGACGTAAAAATTATGGGATACAAAATATATTCAGGTAGAAAAATGACCTGGAAGTGTTCTTTTATCGTACCTTTATCAGTACTTTTATCATAACGAAATTGATGTAAAATCTCAAGTTCTCTTCAATACTGTCTGAATATTCACATTGCTGTCACTGCAAATGTCCTGTTGCCAAACCCTTCACCTGGACAGTGGTCCAGAACAACCTAGAATGTATCCTGCAGCACACAGTGTCTGTTCTGTATGTATTTTGCTGAACTTGTTCCTCAGAACAAGTATGAGGAACAAGTATATGGGTGTATGGTAGTTGTCTTGTCACCAAATGAAAACAGCTTTAGAGAACAGAAAAGTAATAGACAGAGCCTGGGCATCTCATCGAAATTGTCATACAAAGGCTTATCTAAAAATAAAATATTGTTTAAAATCATGTGAAAGACTCAGTTTGTAATACAGGTAGAAGTGCAGTAAGACTTTATACTTCATCTTATGCAGTCTGGCTTTTGGGCAGCACTTTTTGGGGAGTGGGGGGAAGACAGTAATGTGTAATTGGGGCTCATCTTGATGTTCAAGAGACAGATCATAACTCCACACTAAAAGTCACGTTATGACAAAAGGCCAACCTGTGGGATGTCTTCTGAATGACAAACTCAATCTTATTACTCATTAGTAGGTAAAAACTGTCAGATTGCAGTTACAACCAAGTGGTAGTTTGACCCCTACACTAATGACAGAGTGACTTCGTGCTGAACTAATGGTGGATTCTCACTGATCTTTACCCGAATGACTAGGAAGAAAGTTTACTCAAAGTTACCTTATCCTGTCAGCTGGGGCATCCGTTGTGCCTCATGTCTAAAGTAGTATTTAACATCTCTGTTGCCACACTAGGCTTCAGAAAGTGTGCTGATTGATCCTAATTACCGTGTGTCCTTTTCCTCTGCTGTGCTGAAATGCATAATAATACACTGTTTAAGTACACTACATGATCTGGTAACAGGCAGTCATCTTATCTGAAGTGTCTATTCCTTTAGAAGTCTTCAGCTGGGACAAAGGGCTGCCTTTGTCTGAACAGTGAGGCTCAGATTGCACAGGAAAAAGATCCTGGCTCATTAAAATATATTTTTTCATCTGCATGTAAATGCTGTATTTTCAGGAGCTGAAAATATATGGGATTATTCAGAGCTGTTGGTAGTGGGAATGACTGGATGATTTAATTGGTCTCTTCTATGTCTTATTCTTAAGATTTCATGAATACAGATGAAAATACAAAATAGGAAATATGAAAAAGTGTATTTTTCACTCTTGTCTTCTGTTAGTTTTACACTTTTCAGTCAAGAGCATAAAAATTTCCTAATTATGGCAACTAAAGATAGATGTTTTAATCAAGATCTTATGAGCAGAGTGAAGGTGAAAAAAAAGACTGAAGTTATGCTTTAGTCTTTTTCCCCACCTCTTCTTTTCTCTACTTCTGACCTGTATTTTATATTCACTCTAACTTGCAGATAGTTTAAAGTACAGTAAAATTTTTTCATATGAAAATCAGTGTAAAAATATTATTTATTTTTTCTAACTGAGACACAAGCTCAGGAAAGAATGTAATTATTATTCAGTTTTTAGATGTAAGAATAATTTTCTTGCTCTTAAGGGGATTGCTGACAAGTTTAAGAAGTAGAACAGTTACCCAAGTAATTCATTTTGTCAGTAAACAACCATTATCTGTCTGATGTAGTCATCTACCTTTCAAATTTTTTTGAGCTTATTTATTCTCTAATTTATCCCAATGAATAAAGCCAGCAGCTATAGAACTGTCATTAAAGTCATTCCTTTTTTGTCTTGAGTGTAGCCTCTCCACACAATGAGCTCCAAGCTCATACATTGGGAGCTACTGGAGAAGCATGCTGTTTGGTATAAGGACTCTGAAAGGATCTGTCATTCATTTTAAAGGAAACAATTAAGAAGATATGATTTCTTTTTTTTTACTTGGTGGTTAGACCTGTATGTGTTTATCTGGGGAGTTTTGTCTGCTTTAATTGCATATGTCTGTATATGGATGACAAGTTAGGACTGACTATCTTTCTATGTTCTTTGTACTTCATAATGAAAAATCTTCCTATTAATTTTGTGAGCATCATTGGTACTTCTGGGTATTGTAAAACAGGCTCCATGAATCTTGTTTTTTATTCTCTTGGCAATTGCTTACAGTAGAGATTGAATAATACATTCCTCATTTGAAATGGAATGCACGTCTGTTACATTTATCTTTATCTTATTTCACTACTTTTGAACTCATTGTATATTATCCTTTGGCTTTTGTGTTTTTGTATATGGAAGATGGAGTCATCATGGATAGCAGTGCCCTTTTTTCTGACAACATCACAGAGAATGCAGTCAGCATGTGCACTGTAAAATTGACTTTTCACTATTGTTTCCCCAGCAGTATGATCTCTTTTGGCTTTATGCTTTATTACATATTCTTCAGAAAGAAAGCCATAGCACACTGTAACACTATAGTTTCTATGTAAATGAGAATTATCATTGCAAATAAAACCAATATTTTAATGTTTGAAGGCTGTATAGGCAACAAGTAGAAAGACAGCATTAGGTTGGCAGATTCTTCAATATTTTCCCATGTTAAATATTTTCTTTATTGTTTTCATATGGAATTCCTTCAATGCTTAACTATTCTGCTTTTAATTTTATTGATACTTGCATATGCAACTAATTCTCCTCTTACATCGTCAAACAGTCCATTACAGTTGTGAGTCCCCTACAGTTGTGAGCATTGTTGAGTTGTGAGTGTTAAATCAAATTATCACCTTCATTTTTAATACCTGAAAGCTCTGATAGATAGCTGAAATAGAGCTTGTTGATATGTGCATTAGTGATATACTTCTATATAAAAACATAATATAAAGTAAAATTCCTGTGAATTATATAATAATTGCTGCATCAGCTTCAAAGTTTTTTAACTAAATCACAGATAACTCCAACTATTGAGCCTCACCACCTAGATTTTTCAGCCATAATTATTATCGTGATCTTTCTCTGCTGTTCAAAAGAGGGGAAAAAAAGAACAGAGGATCTGTCTCCTGTTTCACTAAAAGAGAACTTGACAGGCTCAGAACTTCTGTCTGGTTAGGATCTTTTATGTGCCGCTACTTTCTGTGGCAAGATCAGTTCATACTCATTTTTCTTTCCTTTTGCATGTCATCTGCATCTCAGAAAATACTTCTAGCATTTGTAGTCTACATCAATATTACATTTCACAAGCCATTGCAGAACTGTATTCTCTTATAACTTTCAATATATAAATTTCAAATGCCATCAACCTTTTTTCCCCCATCACATTTTTTCTTCTTCAATGCAACAAACTATTCACTTAAAAGGAGAATGTGGGAGCAGTACATGTCTATTGCTAGTAAAAAAAAAAGGGAAAATAATGCTGCCCAGTTAATCAGGAAAAATGTGTAGAATTTATTTATTTCCAGGACATTACCTATGATGAGAGGATCTAAAACTCTACCGTATCTATTCTGTCTTATCATGACTTGTGAGATACGCGACAAAATATTCACTCTGGTTCTGCATAAGGTGGTGCTGTTCAGAGATCTGGCTCATAGAGCAATACTTAAACATTGCAATCTCAGTTTTTCAACCTAAGAACAAGAGCAACACAATCCTCATGACTGTGCAAAAAAGCTTTTATGTGCAGGTCAAGTGTAGTTGATTTATACAGCCCATCCTATATACTTCACATGAGAAAGAGTGAGCACAATCCTTCCTCTCCACCTCCTCAGACATCAGAGTGGGACAGTGAGCACTAGTTCTGTACTGCTCTGTTTCTCTTCAGCATCGTGGGTAAACACCTACTCACACTCCTAAGTAGACAAATAAAAGTACTACAATGAAGTGATGGAAACAGCCAGTTTTTATAAATGCTTCTCTTAGAGCAGAATGTTCTTTCTGCGTCTGAGAATGCAGAAGACAAAGAGGAGCTGTTCTCTTTAGAGACCTGCAGAGCCTACACCCTCTGATGGCCTCAAATAACATCAAAACAAATAACATAAAATGAAATTAGCCCTTTTGCCCCAGGATATTTTGAGCCCAGACAGATTTATCCAGCACTATATTACCAGGGATCTTTAGATTGCTGAAAAAAACAAAGAGAAAAGAATACACAGTACTCAATACCCAGAGAGTTGGTGGAAGTCCCATTCTTGGTAACATTCACAGTCAGGCTAATTGAAGATGTGTGCAGCCTGGTCTAGTTGAAGGTGTCCCTGCTGGGAATATTGCACTAGAGGACCTTTACAGGTCCCTTCCAAAACTAACCATTCTAAGACTTCTTAGAAAAGCAAACTAGAGATGCAGTAGATACCCAGAATATTACCTTGCAAGGTACTGACTTAAAATCTGCAGGTTGTTTCGCATTCCCACCCCTCCAAGCAGTGCTCATACCACATCAAGATATGAAGCCTCATTAAACATGTGAAGTTCTTGCTAGGACTGAGACCCCACCAATCTTGCCTGGAGCTTCCAGTTGTACCAGTTTCAGACTGGCTTAATATGTGAATTACATATTAATGTAATTATTTACAGCTTAATGTAATTAATTACAGCTTAATGCTGTAATTCACTTGAGATAAATGACTGATTTGCAAGGCTTAGAATGTGCCAGAGAAACATGATTATGAAGCCTTAAGCTGTTCTTTCATACAAAAAATGCAAATAGGTACAAACAAGTATTAAATACATTTTACCATTATGATCTGTAAACACTTCTGGAAACATTAAGTTGAGAACTGTGTGAGTAGGTGTTTCATATACAACTTGCAGACTGCTGAGTGATAATTAGGCTTTATGTCACTGAAAAAGCTTTATCTTTTCAAGGATCTGTAAATACTCTGCAGTGCACATGTACAAAACTTCAAAAAAATTATTTCATCAGCCCCTCATGGGATAGCAGGTAAGGAATTTTATATGGAGATGAAAGTGCACTTGTCTTTAGGAATATGCTGTATTCCTAAAGAACACTGAAATTCTGAGAGAGATTGTCAAACCTCCTTTGCTTCTGTTCTCAGATTCACTGAATGAGTTTCAATTGCCTGTCTTGCTGCAAAGCCCCTGTGTCTAAGGTAAAGCATACATGAAAGGCGAGATCATTCCCTAGACTTCATTTCAGGGTACCCATTCACACCTGAAAAACAATAGTCTTGCCTTGTCTAGATTATTTGATAACGTGTTCTGGTGTTCACTGCTTTTGTGCTACAGCAATTGCTGCATCAGCTTCTTTAGCCAATTGTCTCCAAATAAATTCAAATGTTTGTTTTCTTCCTGTCTCACTCCTGTAGCTGGGGAGTGCAGCTCTGACAGCCTTCTTGAAATCAGAGCATTGTTCCTTAAATCATGAGAACAATGCTTTCAGGGAAGAAGATACAACAGAGCCACAGCAGGGATTCTGTAACCTGAAGTGTTGGTAGCATTAACATAATTGAGCTGTTTCTGAAGCTCACGTGTCTCAGCAGAGATCTGGCAGGCACAACTGCCGGTGGGTGTCTTGCAGCACTGCTGCTGAGGCAATATATGCCAGCATGTGTGTTGTCTTGCCCCACTGGACCAAAACCAATTCTTTAGCTTAAGTGAAGGACTGATGTAATTCTTGCGTGTAGTAGACATGTTAGGGTCATTTTCTCAGGTTCTTTCTGACGTAAACCCAACTAGTCCACCATAAAAACCCTGATAACATTGTTGATGCTTTTTTCTGGTCTCAGGAAATAAAGGCTCAGACACGGTTAGACGGTTGGGGGTTGTTTACCTCGGTATTTTAATAGGATCCCATTCGATGGCTTCTGCCGTCCAGGTAGAATGCGTCGCAAAAGCCCCGTCCCCCCAGTCGAGTATACAATTAAAGATTCTACAAATTAACATATCTACCAGCAGGGCCCAATAAGGGGCCTGGGTGGGCTAACTTCTACTTTACAAAATCTGTCCTACTAGGAGACCTTGAGTGCTTATGAAAATAGAGTGTTTGGTCTTCTAACTCTACGTAGTTTCAGGGGTGTTTAGTCTACCAGCCTGCTGAACACTGAAACTGGGCTAAATTATCGCCTAAAACATCACAAGTATGCATGCTAATACTTGTGAATATAGGGAATAGTGTAAGAAGTATTTAGAAGAAAAGCAGAAAAATCCTTCAGGCATCATTGTCAGCAACAGTATTTGTGGATAGTTGCCAAGAGTGCACAGTGATATTTCATAATACTGTGTTCTGTCAAGTATTCAAGAAAAGTGAGTCTTTGGCGTTATCTCATGCAATTACCAGATACAGCTATGTGGATCAGAGGCAAAACATCAGTACACCTTTGTCAAGAGTCTCTGAAGTGAGTGTAGGAAGGGAGGCATTGAGAATTAAGTACAACTGACAACCACAAACATAAATTGCTTCTGTTGGCTCTCTGCACCTACAATTATGATGACCCTTCAAGTTTATGGAACATAC
Source organism: Eopsaltria australis (assembly GCA_034509425.1). Taxonomy (NCBI): domain Eukaryota; kingdom Metazoa; phylum Chordata; class Aves; order Passeriformes; family Petroicidae; genus Eopsaltria; species Eopsaltria australis. The sequence continues at coordinate 344,655 of JAVTVJ010001688.1, read as the reverse complement.
TGGAAAGAGGAATTAGGTAAAACCACATAAGCATCCAGAAGTGGAATACTTGAAATATGAAGGATCAACATTTGTTGCACTTCGCTACAATGCCTGCTTTTTTCCTCTGTCTAACAGCAACTAAAAGGAAGAGAGACATTAGGAAAATGAACAGAGACTTCAACTTGAGAGACATTATGAAAGAATGCAAAGGCAATCGTGTGTAATTTCTTAATACTGCAATCACACATTCATATCGGACAGCTGCACATGAAGTTACAGTAATTGGCTGCTTGGGTGTCCCACAAGCAGCCAGCCCCTGTCTTCATGCAATCACTGTAAATCAACATGCAAATTAAACCCAGAGCTGCAATCCTTTATTGCAGCATGTGTGTTGTGTTGGTCTCACGTGTCTTCCTGAAAGCTGGTCTGGTCTACTGAAGATAACCAACAAATTTGACCAGGCAGCGGAAGCATATCAGCCATGACCACTTCAGTTCTGATATTTGTTAGGATTGTGGTAATACGACTGAGTATCATATCAACATCGAGGCACTCATTCTCAGCTTTATTCACTGACTACTTAAATTTGCATGAAAGAATCACCTATATTCTTTGGAAGCTTCTGGGATATACAAGAAAAAGCCTAAGGCTAGATGTAGCCTTTTCAAGTCCTGCCTTTTAAATAAATCCATCATTAACTCATAGCTCTTTGAAAAAAAAAAAAAAAAGAAAATTAAGGGCGAGATTTGGAGCTGAGATGACTTTCCAGCTACACAAATACTCTGAGTTCAGAACAAAGTGAGCTTGTAGGGTCCAACAGAACTTGTTGGATCAAGCTATGTGTATATAATTGTCTTCAGGGTAGTCTTGGATATCAATAAGTCTCAGATCACAAAATGCCATAGATTTTATTACGAAGGGGATGTAGGAAATCTTGCAATTTTCTATTCCTTCCAGACTACACAGATTCCATCTGAGTTCAAGAGAACAGTTGGCAAAACTATGTGACTCTGAAGATTCTAAAAATTCCCTGAGCATCTACATATACTGTGGGAAAACTATCTCTAGGTCCTGAAGCATTTAAGCATGTGATGTGGACTTTGACCTGCTTCTTGTAAAGAAATACGTGGCCCAAACAACATGAACTATTGCTCTTTGGGGGAGAAAGGACTGATGCTCATAAAGAAAAAAGTTCTATTCTGTTCAGCCTAAATAATGGTCTTTGGTCTTGAACTATAAACCTTACCCTAATTTGAGCAGTAAAAGCTTTTTATTTTTATGTATGCAAAGAGACATTTTTGTCCTAAAAGGCCTGCTTCTTAGTGCCATGCAAGGAGTAAAAAAGTATGGAATAAAATTTAATTTCCAAACTCTTACAGCTACAACTCTTGATACAAATGGGAAAAATGCAATTTCCCTCCGATCTTTGTGAAATAGTAAGAAGTCCTAGAAAGATGACTTGGTCTGAAATTTTTAACTGGAACTACAGATGGAAAAGGAGTTTGAAACTTTTAAACTCTTCTGCCTCTGAGCAGCCCTTTTGTCTGACACAGTTGCAAGATTTCAACAGTTCAAATGAGTTTCAACTTTCAACAGTTCAAATGAGTTTCAACTTTCTTCTAAATTCTTAATATTTAATTAATATTTTTAAAGATAGGAAGCTTAGTTTTTTTAACTGACAACAACTGTATGTAAACAAATATATTTGTTTGCATTGGTGCTGTAGGACCACGGGACAGCTGAATCTGGAAGACATGTCTGGAGGTCAGAAAGTCCAGTTCCCCAGCTCAGGGCACAGTCTGATAGAGTGGGTCACTCAGATTGCATCTCCATTTATTTTGTTCATTCTGATTTGATTTTTTCAAGAAAAAAACTGATTAAAGGTTTTAAATAGTAGTACTTCTAATGAAACCAGACCCTTGTTAAAAGGATATGTGAGTAAGAGGAGAATGAGACCCTCATTAATGAGCTCTGTATCTCTTCCTTTTCATTATACTTGATTATGTTAATGAGATTACTTTACGTAGCTTTATTTTGGATTCATCCTATAATGAATAGTGACAATTCTGTACTACTGGTGTGAATAACAGTATCAATATTTATTGTGGTGAGTAGTTTCAGCTTTGCAGTTGCTGAATATACAGCCCAGCAGTTCAAGGGCCTGTTTGAGGTTAACTTGAAACCAAGCTGAGGTTGTTAGGGCTCATATTTAAAGTAAACAGAAGTGATCCTGGACATCTGATATTACCTGTTGTTTGCCTTGTACCTCCTGGCACAAAGAAGTGGACTTAGTCACAGGATACCCTTTCAGTTCTCTGTTCCTGAGGCTTCTCAGGTCACTGATACTGTTGTCAGTAACGATGCGATAACATATTTGGTAGGGTGAGGATTTTAAATGCCCTTTATTGTCCTCTTCCCATCATAAATATGAAGATATCTTATGGATCAATTCCATCTCTTCTTTATGACTACATGGGTTGTCTTTGCTTTTACATGCTGTTGCTGGGGAAAACAACGACGAGAACAAACGAACAAATAAAACCCAAAAAGAAAAACAAAACAAAACAAAACAAAACAACAAAAGAAACCTCCAAAAATACCCCAAAAACCCAGCAAGCAACTAACACAGATGAATCATCCTGGTCTCTGCGTTTGCCATAACTCTTTGATAGATCTGAAAGATTATTTTAATATTTTCCTCTGTTAGATTCTAAACTTTAAGCTTAGGTAAAGTACAAAACAATATAAATTTTCTAATACTTAATGAGGAATGATATTTTTGCTTTTTATTTCACCTTTGAAAGGTGAACAGTATTTCAAACTATTAATAGGGGGTGTGAAACATGTAGAAACTATATGTTTTTTAAAGAAACTCAAACACAGGGACAACATCCATAATCTTACTTCCTCAATAATTTGATTTCATATTCCTATACACCTGTATATGATTAAGTTAGGTAATCTGAGAGTGGAGTTTGGTTTCAGCACTTTATTTTTCTTTCTCCTAGCTTTTCATTGTCTTGGTTTATCTGCTCACTGGATTCAAAAGGCAATTTTTATTTACAGCTCTGTTTCCAACTTTCTGTCACTTACAGACTGTTCTTTTAAAATCTATAGGTTGCTACTGTCCAGATTTTTAGGCAATCTCTTAACATTTACTGTGTACATGATCCTTTGTAGTTTTTCAGTATGTTCAACCAGTGTATGTCCTATTTTTCTTAAAGAAGGTGACAAGACCACAAGACATTTTAAGCAACAGCATCATTGTAAGCAAGTTTGCAGAACTTAATTTAAAAGAAGCTTGAGAGTTTAATATTGATATAATTACTCGTTTATAAAATCATGGGGAAAAAAAAAAAAAAAGAGAAATGGAAAAAACTGTTGAGAATTAAGGGGCAGGAAGAGGCTCATACCATTGACCTAAACTGTCTCTAGGGTCCTTTCCAACCCAGAATGTTCTAAGAATTTATGAACTTTCCCTCCATGGAGGATTTATCAGGTAGAACCAAGCTACTTTTGAATTTTTACATTTTTTAAAGCCTACCATGTACTTGTGTGTAGGAAAAACTACCCTCTCAGATAAAATGGGATAATTCTCACTAGAGAGTAAGAGTTATAGAAACTGTTTTTAAGTAGTGCTGTTTTAGATTTCTTGTTGAATGTTATAAGTAGTGTGACATTAGAGATTTTCTGAGAAGATTGTAAAATACTAATGGTTTATTAAATTAAGAACAAACCTTGTTTACCATGTTCACAATGTGAGTCTGTTTTGCCAGACAGGATAAGGTTTAAATACCCATATTTGATATTTCAACTTTTTTATCATTACAAGACAAATGAGGCAATCAGAGGGAAAAAAAGCACTGCAAATAACTGTAAGAGGTAGATGTGACAAATCTTTTTAGGCTTGCACACTGCACATGCACGGATGTCTTGTACAACACTTCTGAGGCTGTTCCTTACCTAAGAACACTAAAATGCCTAATATTTGAGAAAAATCTCTAGTATCAAGGCACTGGGAAAAATGTTTTGGGAAATCTTTAAAAGAAGTTCCAGGCCATGAATGAAAAAATACTGGAGATAATGTTGAGCCTTTAAACTGAGATCTCTAACACCTTGACAGATACAGCAAGGTGGGAAAACCTTTACTTTGGGTAAATCTACATAAGTAGGTACACAACTATGATGTGCTTCAAGTAGATGTCACTAATCTATCGTTCTTTTACCCTGTCTTCCAAATCAGTAAATAAAACATCCTTTTGATCTCCACAGAATAGAAAAGAAATAAAAGGTGAATACTGGTCTCAAGAAAGCCCTGTTCCTTAGGGACTAAAGGCTAACAGGTCAAGGTGTGAGGTCTGAACAAAGCTTCTTTTTCTGTCTGGGGCCTAAGATCTTCCAGTTAGGTTATCTGATATTTGATGAACAACCTATCAGTTTTCCCCCTGTGGGAGGACTGAAAGATTGTTTTTCACACAATTTTTGTGAGTTCAATATTTTTGCATCAGCTGTGTTTGAACTTGGCCAGCATGTTCAAAGGTTATCATGGGATCCTGGACACACATTTCCACAAAATTAATTTTCATAGGAAAACAAAATAGTCACTTCAAGGAGTAAAGAGCCCACTGTACTAGCTATGACACTCCTGGGTAATGGAAAACACTGAAAAAAACCCCTCAAAAACCCAAGTGAAAACACAATTGAATATCTATCTACACACCGGAATTATTCCAGGTGAATTTACATAGGTACTGATAGTAGTTTACTTAAACCAGTTATTAAATATTCTTATTTTTTCACTGAACTAATACTATTGGTTATAACAGATTGCAATTGACCAGGACTCAGTCTACACAAAATTAAAATACTTTGTTAAAAGACAGTCTGTTGGATAAGTCATACTGCATTCCAAGTATGTGATTTTTGATCAAGATTTTCCATTATGTTGGTAGTACATTTTTAATTCATCATATTCAGCCCTCCCCCGCCAAAAAAATTATTACATGTAACACTTGCCACAGAAAAGTTTAATATTAAGCAAATTTTAAAGTTAGGTTAAAATGAAAGTTCTTTGTATCTAAGCTTAAAAGTGGTGAATGAAGTAACTGTAGATTTTTTTAAAAATTATATATATCTCATGTAGAATGTGATGTCAAAGGATGAACATAAACAGTGCTTAGAGAAGTTGATGTCAATTTGGGAGCTCTTGCTGTCAAAAGGAAAACTGAAGCCCTCGGAATTATGCCAGACATGAAGTAAGTGTAAGAGGAGACTGAATTCTGAGTGTCTGTACGCACTGAGATGAAAGAGTTCACATTAACAAACCATGGCTATATCTCTGTATGACAGCTTTTCCACAATACAAGCATTAGCACCTAATCCAGCAGTGAGGGACATGATGATTTAATACTTTATTTCTTGCTGGTATTTCAGTTCTTTCCTTCCTCCTGCTTCCTTTTGAAGAGTCCCTATTTGTTAAAGTAGGCTGTCATAAGATCATATCTTTGGATTGTACCTGAGGAAATGTGGGTATCTCTGAACCTACAAGGGTTGTGGAATGAGAGAAAAGACCCAGCTCATCAACTGCCTGACTCTGGCAGAGTTAAATTTTGAGCGTTCTCTTTCAACAAGAACCACATGCTAGAGGGGCAAATCTGGACCTGACTCAAAGGACATAACTTGACACAATTCTCTCTCTGATGGCAGGTAGAAAATAGCCTTTTTTTCTTGCTACAGCTCAGTGTACACTTAAGAACTGAATTCCTGTCCCAGCTTGACATGCCTGTGGACCATCTCTGCAGCTTGATGGTTACTGCTATTCCTACCTACTTGCTAAAAGACAGTGGAGTAAAGGGAAGGCAAAATGCCCCTAATTAATATCAGAAGTGTCTGGCCATCAAAATATTTTAGTTATTTGCCTTAAATGGTTCTATAAAATAGTATATGTGGATAACAGTTTTGCAAGACTGAAACCTACCCGTTTGTTGCTATTAATTTTTTATATCTGCCAGTTTTAAGGAGCTGGGAGAGGTACACTGTCATTGGAGGAAATCATTCTATCAGAGAATTCTGGTCTCAGGTTTTCGTCTTCTTTTCTTTAGGCTGCTTTGATCACTGTGTCAAAGCCAGGTCCTAATCTTCTTGCCAGAATCATTTTGTTGCTGATCTAATTCAGATTTCCTGGCATCTTGAAATATATAATTAAATTATGTAGGTATGAAAACAGATGTATTAAAACAAAACCAATATAGATAAATATGGATACACCAAAACAAATGTAATTCAACAAAAAATTATTTTCAGACCACTATAAAGTGCGGCTGGCATTAAACCTAAAATGGGCATGTATTTGCATATGGCATGATATAATTAGCAGTGCAATTGAATGCAAGTGATGTCCTTATGATTTTTGCTGATTTCATCATAATACTTTAAATTTTTACAATCTCCAGAGTAAATAGAAAAGTAATCCTAAAAACAATGATGAAATGCCTCTTCTTTGCTCCATTCTTGACCTCCAAAATGTTAAAAAGAGAAAAAAAATATTAATTATATTAAGGAGGCTCTAGGAGACCATGTATCTGAACACTTGCATTATTTTTGCATAAACCTTTTTATAACAGGTTCTTTCCCTCTCTCTCTCTCTCTCTCTGAAAATTTACCTATGTGTTTCTTATATTCAGGGATTATTCAGAATTAATTCTTTAGAGAAATTAGTGCTCTGGAAACTGGGTTTGTGCAGATCAACTTTCAATTCTAAAGAAACGGAGCCAGCAACTAATTGTGACAGTACAGTAGCATGTGCTTGGGGCTTTACTAAGCCCTCTTGATGACCCTGTTAAAAGTACCATGTGACTTTTCCTGAATGCATGATGAGCTTATCCTAATTAAGTGAGAAATTACAGAACTATTCAAAAATTATTTAAAATATCACCCTGAAATTGGCTGCAGAGAAAGCCGATGGGCCCAATACTCTGACCCAATGTAAAAAAAACCCCAAAAATCAAAATTTTGAAGTTGTCACTTTAAGAGTAGAGAAATTTGGCAGAAAATAAACCCCCTTGTAGGTTGCTTGACCTAATTCTGTTTGAAGCTATTTTTCTGGAAATTCTTAAGCAATGAAATAACAAGAGTTGCAAATTAAGATAACTTATTCATTACAAGGAGGCAACATGCCCACTGGAAAACTGAAGGCTAAGACAACCAAAGGTTTTTTGAGGAGATGTGGAAATAAAAGTTGCCTCTGACTGAAAGTATTAAATACTCAGATACTGGATACTTTGTTGATAAAACATCAATGGGTTCTAATTTTACAAAAAATCCATTATGTCTTAAAAATTCTTATAAAACTGAATTTTAAAAATTTAATAATAAAACATCAGCTATTTAAATTTAATTTTTTACATGATCACTTCTGGAATTACATAGAATAGTCCCTTTTTTTTAAAGGAGGCCTGAAATTCAAATAGAGACAGGAAATTTCATATCAAACCAAGAAATTTCAACTTCATTGAAGTGATCCTGACTTACTTTACCACTTTTAAGCTTTGAAGGAGATAGTAATGTGTTTGCAAAGTATTTCAGCCTGAAAACTTTAATGCAGTCCTTCTGCAGTTTTTGTTTATATTTCCCCTTCTACCTGCTCTTAATAATGTTTTGAGATTTACATAACTTTCCACAGCAGCACTGGCTGATAACTGATTTTATTTTTTTCCCAATGATAAGAAATGAATTAGCAAAAACTCTGTGCTGCTTTGAAATAATATTCCATTATATTTTGCTTTGCTGTTAATTATATCTAATTGTATTGAAAAACAGAAGTACAACACTTCTTATTTAATTCTTAGTTTTATGTAATTATTCTTATTTGAAGCAAAGAAATGTAATTTAATTAATCTATATTTTGGTCTTCACAGACTACGAGTAGATAATACATGCTTTGTGTGTGTATATATGTGCAAATGAGAAAAACTTTGTAGACATGAGGCAAGATTACCTGTCCTCCCAATGAAGTTTGCATTTATTCAGAAGTCTTGCCTGTTTGGTATGCAGCTTTGCCTTTCTATTGGCTTCTTTTGGTTCAGATATTGAAGCAATAGTATGGAACCTTTTACACAAGCACACATATGCAATCTTTTACTTGGCTTTTTCTTTTTTTTTTTTTTTTACAAAAAAATCCTGCATCTCTAAGAGGTTAATTTCTGGCTGTATAATCATGGTGTAGTAGAAATAGTCTCACAAAGGATGTGTGAGGATGTGATGTTTTCCCAAATGAAATGACAGAATCACTCAGGTTGGAAAAGACCTTTAAGATAATTTAAGTCCATAACTGAGACTCTGAATTTGAAGAGCAACAGATTGCTTTAGAAAAAATTTTTTAAAAATTTCTTTAGGCTTGCATTTGGATCTAATTTTCTTCACTAGAAGACTGCATTGGTATCTAACATATTTCTAATGTGTGTCTGAGTGGAAAGTGTATCAGGAAACGATGGATCTGAAGAAAATTTATTTCCTGGTTTTAATTTGTTATATTCCGACAACCTACTTATCTATTCCTTTTCAGAGTAACACCTATCTTGTTCATCTTGGGTAGAACAGAAGCCTTGACAAGATATTGTGGAAAGCACACACTTATATTTGTTCATGTGCAGAAAATCTGTTCCTCAGCCCCTGAGCTTTTCCATGTTAGACTTGACATTTATGGATGGAAGGTTCCCCCTTCTTATTGTCAGCTTTCTCTAGAACTGTTCTTCCTCTTAGGAATGTTTGTATTCTCATGACATCACTTCTGCTATCTGCCATGCATTCTTTCACAGACAGTTTTTTAATGCAGCAAACGTGGAAGGATTTTTTTTTCTAATTTGAGTGAGCATATTATACAAATAACCATACCAGGAATTTCAACAGTGTTTTAAATTATTTCACCTCATATGTGATCAGCAGATTTAATGTAGATCTTGCTAAATTGTCTGTCACTTCAAAAACAAAGGTTTCAATGTCTATTTACAGAGCTGTGGATTAATATTGACTAAAGTGAACCTCATTCATTTACTCCAATGCTATCTCTCAGATAGACACCTTCTTTGTGTTCTGCATTGCAAGGTAATGGTTTATTATTCAGAGGGAAATGCTGTTTCCCAACAGTCTGATGGAGATTGTTCTGAAGCTGGAGGATTAGACTGGACAGATGCTGCAAACTGCAATGTTTGATGCCTTCTAAGAGGATGTAGCACAAAATCTGTCATACATCTTTAATGTTTAGTTCAAAATTTCATAACTCTTTCTGTTCTGGGACAATAATATTTGGTTATCTGACAGGCTAACCAATTTTCTTATATTATCTCTCTGAAAATAGTTCCAGATTGTTCCAGGAGATGCCAGAGAAGCTTTGTCTGTAAGCACTGGGTAAAAATACATGTATAGATTGCTAGGACTGTTTTTCAGCTACTTAGGGAAATATCTGACATGGGTTGCTAAAAGTACTATGAGAAAAAATGCCTCGGTCTTGAAATGTGTGTGTGAACTTGTCAAATACAACATGGATCTGAAAAGTGAGGGATTCTGTACATTAATGGAGTTAGAAGATGATATTATCCTATATCAGTGTAGTAATAAAGGAAGACCAACTGTAGTCCATAGAGAATGAGACAAGATTTTGTTTAAAAAGTTCTGTGAAATGGCCTTCAAAAACTATGAAATTAAAAACAACTCACTCTCTCCAACAATAAAAAAAAAAGACAAAAAGAGAAAGGGTCAAAACTATCCCAACAAAACAGTGGTGCTATGTAGAGCTGGTGCAGAGTGTTTTCTATCCCCCCAAAATATAATTTATGTGAGAAAAAGACTGAAGGAAACAACCTATCCTACATATCTATAGTGAGTTCAAGGGAGAAAATTATTTTTTACTTCAGTTGGAATGTTCTATTTGTAATATCTACGTGGATAAAATCTGGGTTTGAGTATAAAAACTTTTTTTTTAAGGTTTAAATCATCTTCAGTACTCTCAAGATTCTTTAAAAAAGGATGGAGGCAGATCTAAGTCCCAGCCTGGGCTCCTGACACTACTGTCACACCAAAGAAATTTAGTGAAAAACAATAAATGACCCTCTAAGAGAGAGTAGGGGAGAAAATACTCCATTCTTGCTTTCCTAGTATCTGTGTATGTTTTCTGTCACTACAAGAAATAGTATAAGAATCAACTCAGACTTTCTAATCCCACTTCCTGAGACAGTTTATTGTCTGTTTCATAATAAACTGATTCTGACCTGAGATGTGGCCTTACATTTATACTAAATGTGTTTTTTCCTTTGAACTTGACAAGATTTCAGGAAAACAGTACAGACACTGAGAATCTGATTCTATATGTCACCTTCTTTGAGAAAATTGATCATCTCTGCTCCCACAGTTAGGTTGATAATAAAGTGAAGGGGGTGGAGTCCTCTTAAAAATTAAAGTACCTGCAGAGAGCACAGATGAGACCATGAAGTTCTCTTTACCCCTGGTGGGGGGGGGGGGGGGGGAAGAACCATCTTTAGTATGTGGTGAATGACTTGAAAACATTTGAAACTTGCTTTACAGTTGGCAGAGGAAGATGTGATGCACTGAGGTTCCATTCTGTATTGAGAAAACAAAAGCAGTTACACCAAAGGTGATCCTTTATAAGAGACGGCTCCCAGACTGCAGGGCTGCCAAATTAGAAACAGAGCTTGTTGAATAGTATGCAATAATTAAACAGCATGGGGTTTTATATGAATATAATTGAATTGAAGGTGACATGAACAGTGATAGCAACACCCATGTGGAAGTAGAGAGCAAAAAGGAAATCATGTCCTAACAGAAGACCCATGTTCAGCTCATAAAGGTATAGATCAGCCATCACATCAGAACAATAGATAAAAGCTTCAGAAATTGCATTGTTATTAGGTGACAAAAGGAGGTTAATGCCAGGAAATCCAGGATTGGGTCTGCAAAAAAAATATAAACTGACTTCTATATGGAAACACGGTGCAGATGTCAGTTTGAAGCCCTCAGTGGGTTGCAAAGGAGAATGACCCAGGCCAGAGGGCATGGGGGAAGGAATTTAAATTTCCTGGAAACATGAGAGGCATACAAGTAGATCTATATGCTGTTGTTATGTATCAAATTGGAAGATTTTTAGATGCCTTCTCTCTCAAAATCCTCCTGGGGTTACGAGTTCATAAAAATTTAACAATATAAAAGGAAATAGATCTGCTCCTTGGTCTGTGTGTGTATATATAATGGGAAATCTTATATTTCTGGCAGTTTTTATTCATGAAGCAACACCATATCATGGTGTTACGAAGAGCAGTTCTGCTCTCTGAAGGAGGCAACTGGTCTGGCATGCAGTGTCAGGACACAATTTTGCACCTTCCAAATTGCATTGTAGAAGCAACATCTTTTCTTTGAGTGCTTTCTAAGGTGTTCTTTGAATATTATCTGACTACCTTGCAATAAACTAATGGATTTTTCTTCCTAATCAGCCAAAACATTTGGGAAGTATCATTAGTTTCCAAACCAAACCAAAGGTTAAAGTGAGTTAATTGCCTGTGACAGTGTGACAAGGCATCTCTGGAGATCAGCAGCCAATTCTCTGAACTGCTGAATCTCAATCCAGTGCCTTAGTAATTTTCTTTTCCAGGAGAAATTTAAATCTTAGAAAATCTGAGAAATTCTTGTAAATTCTGCAGTCAAGGGAGTTTTCAATGTTATGGAAAAGTCCCTTTTCTTTTTTGTGGAAAATAAAAAAAAAGGACAGACTTGCACTTCATAAAAATATTCAGAAAATTCTCACAAAAGCAACTTTAAATCCTAACATGACTGGATTTGGAGATGCCAGAAAAATCCATAGTTTATCTACAAATTACCAGGTGCCTGAGCTGAGATAGCAACATCTGAGAAAACTGGCCTAAATATATTTGCACATTGTGTCCAATCTCCCATAGTCAACAGTGCTATGAGCTAGATCTGCCTCTGTGTTCTTCTAATGACCTCCCCAAAGAAAATGAACAGGCATAGAAAAGCAGACAGTCTTTATTAGATCATAAATTAAATTCATTAGCTTTTGTTAGAGAGATGGCATAAAGAAAATTCAAAGGGAGTAAATGAGAAGAGAAATCAAAAGAGGTTATAAATAACTTTCCCACTGCCCATTCTGTCCTTGCAGGGCAAATACTTGATTTCTGCCAAGGTTTTAAACTACTCAGTGGTTTTCTTTTTTATCCAAGTTTTGCCCTTTTCTCTCTGGTTGTGGACAACTTCCTCCCATAAGGTCTGGCTATTCACACTCTACAGTCCATAGGCTCTGCACCAGCTGCAGGCTCACAGGACTTTACAAATGCTCTTGTTTTACTTCTTCTGATCGATTACTATCTGAAAAAGACCCATTTTCTTCCATCCTTTAGGAGGCTCCTAAACTGGCTAACTGTGATGAATGGCCAACATTATTTCTGTGTAAGAGGAATGAAAGCCATTGCCACTACTCTCTTCTTCATAGTAGTAGCAATAATGGACAGATATTTGAATGAAACTTTTCAGAGTAATTTCTTACAGCGATCATAACATACTGGTCCTTCCTGGTGCACAACTCGGACTCATGGGGGCTGCTAATCAAACCTAACTACTCCATGCATTAGGCCTGTGAAAAAAATGTGCTTTTCTTGAATGGCATCCACAATAATTGAGGTCTGAAGCTATCTTTCTATGACAGGGATCAAACTAAGGTAAGGAGCTCAATCAAAAGGGACTCATTCCCCTGGAATGGATTTTAGGAGCTAGAGATGAGACTAGGGGTGTGAGGAATCAGGCCTGCTGTTGTGGAGAAGTGTCACAGAAAGGCTCAGAGTGGTGTGCATGGAGGATGACAGGGGCCCTTTGAGAGCAAAGGAATCAGCAGGATGACCCAGCAGGGTGAGGGCTATCAGCTGGACAGCACTGTGGCCTCTGGATAAGCAGGATTTCAGGACCATCACCCCAGCTGCTATTCAAAGGGCTTGGATTATTTGGCCCTGGTACATAGAAACAGGAGGATGAGAGAAGAAATGCCTGCTCTCCTTGACCGCTTACTTTAAGGAATGTGAAAAAGCACTGTGTGAAGAGCTACAGCGTATTTACTGGGCTCTCGGAAAGGAGGCCTGGATGTGCAGTGGGGGCAGTGCCAACACACCAGTGTGGACATGTGCTCTGCCCCCAGGGCTGACCACAGGATCCCCTGTGCTTGGGGGGCTTTGTGCCAGGAATCCTGGGCACAGGTGCCTGCTGGGCAGTGGTGCTTGAGGGGCCTTCGGTTGTCACACCACTCAGTGCTTGGTTGCTCCTCCCAGGCCTCCTCCCCCCAGCTGCGATGCTGTTGTTCATGACATACCTGGGCAGGACCTAGTGCTGCTGAGGGGCTCTCGTCTGGGACCTCTCCCTGGCCACATTCTGGTGGTAAGTGGAAGAGCAAGCTCAGTCCTCTTCTTCCTTTTTGTCTGGTGATAGCACCTGCCAGATACGATTGAAAGGCAACCTGCAGAGTGGGCAGGCAGCTCTCATCATGGGCCCTCACTGGACACAGCCAAAGCAGAAGTGATGGAAGCATGAGGTCAAGCAGGCTGCATTGGTCATTTGGGGGATGGGGCATGGGTCATCTGCTGATGCCTCTGACTGCTCTGCCTGCTCCAGCTGTCTCCTACTGGCCATCATGGCAGAGCACACTCCTCCAGAGCTTCCTCAGCAACCGAGGAAGCAATCATGTCTTGAAAGGACAAACATGCCGTATACTAAGCTTACATGATGCTGAAGCAGAAAGTAGGAAGAACCTAAGAAAAAGGTGGGACAGGGGAGTTCCATGCCTCCCAAAGGCTCCTTCCTTCATTGAGGGCTGACAAGCTGCCACAGCAGCAGCAGTCCTGTGGGGCAGACAACACCAGGGGCTGCTCCCCTCATCTGCCCCTTTGGCTCTCCGAGACACGCTGAAAACCAATCCCAGTCCCCCAGCCTCATTCCCCATCTTCCAGACAACCACCATGACTTTAGCCAGCAGCACCCTTCCAGGAGGAGATACTCTGTGAAGACAGAGGAATTTTCTTTCTGCTGTCTGCTTGTAGCAGTGGGACAGCTGTTGTATGGGATCCACAGCAAGAAGGGGTGGCCTTAACTCAGCACCCAGAGCTGCTGATCTCCCCAAAGCCAAGACTGAAGCCCAAGGCCAGGGTCTTGCTAAGGTGCGCCTAATGTGGCTGTGCCCAAAGGAGACCCCAGGACAATGTGCCCGGACAGTGGTGAGGGCTAATGAAGAGCTGTCAGGTCATGGGCAGTCACAGGATTCAGGGGTGACATCCCACAAGGGCTGCCTCTCAGCTGCCATCCTTTGATGATCACAATGGCTCCAAGGGGAATTAGTCCCTGCTTCCCATGACTTCCAGCATTGTCACATGATCCTCATCACCTTGCCTTGTGTGAGAAACTTAAAACCTGAAAGGCTTATTGTAGTCTCAGACTGTTGTCAGGGGAGAACAGGAATGTTCCTATGGCAAAGTGGAGCTAGAAAAGATGGTCTTGCAGAGGCAAGATAGTACTTTTCTGGGACCAAATGCCTTATCTTGGGTAACTACCTCAAAAGACAGGTTTGAAACAGGGTTTCACTTGTGTATCTGACTGGGGGAAGGGAATTGAAACCAAGACACTTCCCAATCCCCTTTTGAAATGTTCCAGAATAACAAAAGGTGTGTGTAAGGACTGTTCTATGAATAGCTATTTGTGCTTTGTGTGCACCCACCATCCGTGCATCTATCACCCAGAGGAACCACGCCACAGATGGAACCGCACTCTGGCTGGTGACCCACGTCCTTAGCTCTGTTTTCCTGACTTTCCCTCTTCCTTTCCTTAGAGTTTAAATTGCTGTTGCCATGGGCTTTTCAGCCTAATTCACATAAAGTTCAAAGTTTTAATTGCTGCTGCTGCAGGCTCTTCCAAAATCACTGTTGCCATGTGCTGTTCAGAAAAGTTTAAACCTCTGCTGCCGTAGGCTGCTCAAAAATGTAAATCATTGCTGCCAGAGGCTGTTCAACCTATCATAAGGTTTAAAAGTTGAAATCATTGTTGCCATAAATAAAACTTTTTAAGCAATCATTTGGCATGGTTCTGCCATAATTTCACCCAAAGGTACCCTGAAGGTCAGCTATCTCAGAGAATGCAGACCAGGACTGCCCTCTCCAGACCCAACATTTTAGATTGGTATCAGGGACAGGATACCATTTTTTGTGCTAAAAACAGTTGAGGGCACCAGGGTCCTTAGCACAACCCCTTCTCTGAGAAGACCCATATCCCAGGGAGCAAGAGTACTTGTAGGTTTGCTAGGGCCTCCCCAGGAGGCAGGAGGCTCCCTGTGGTCACTGGCTTTGCAGTCCTCTCCTAGAGAGATCAGAAGCTGATAGTGCCTGCCCTTCTCCCCTTGTCATGACTGTGGCCCATAACAACTGGCATGATTCACAGGCAGTGGTTGGATCACCATCTTAGCTACTGAGTGAAGGCTGAGATGGGGAAAAGGAAAAGCATCAGTCTCTGTCACACTGGGGACTGCCTTAGTCACCACCCAGCAGAACAAGCACATGAGCAGGCAGAACAGGCAGATTGAGGAACAGTGGAACGATTGAGCTGTCACCAGTGATGCTGTTTGGTTTCTGCCTTTTTTCTTTTATATGTTCTCTGTACTCTCTGCACATATATTTGTAGCTCTGTAGCCTACTGTATTAATAGCTAGTTTTTCCAGTACTTTTCCATGGCCTTTCCCTAAGCAGAAAGACAAAACAAATGCCAGAGCTCCAAGACCCAGCGGGATGCAAGGCCCTGTCCTATCTTGGTTCTTCCTGGGAACCAAGGCCCAGAACAATTCTGAGCTGCATTTTCATAAACAAAGTACAGCCGGTGCTGAGAGGGGCTCCAGAGAAGGGGCTGGACCTGGGGAGGAATTGAATCACCACTTGTTCTCCTTATTGGTGCTTTTAATCAATTATGTTAATTTCCTAAAAGCTATAAATATGTCCTCACCCCTGGAGGAGGGGCTTTTATGGACACCTTTCCATAACTGCTCCTGAAGACCTTCAAAATAAAGATCCCCTTTTATATTACCTCCTTGCTAAAATGATCTCGAGTTTCTTTTCCAGGCTGGGGGAAAAGGCAACACCAGACACGGCTAAGGCTTTACAGGGATTACCAGGAAATGAGAGAGCCTTTCCCACTGGCTTGTTGCTGAACTGCTATCCAGGGACTGCAGGCCACCTTGGTAGAACCACTGGACTAAGGGATTAGTTGGAGAGTGCTCATTTCCTCCTTGAGGAAGAGAGGAGAGGTGTGTAACTTAGCATATCCATCTGATGACTTACAAAATATGAAGAAATTACACTCCATGGTGGAAGAGGGTGTGATGTGGCCTGTTGCTAACAGCCAGGCAGGCGTTCAGCAAGCTGCCACAAGCACAATCTCTTATTCCCCTAGGGATCTAGCTAAAATACAGAAAAAAATATTCCCAGGCCCTCCCAATAGTCCGAAACCAAATACGTGTGGATGATGCCCCTTACGGGAAGAGATTACATCCTACCGAGACAGGACTGGGCAGGATAATCACACCTAGCGGAGAGGGTGTGTTCAAACACCTGCGGCAGGCAGGCCGTACCCTGGGAAGCGTGCAGAGAGCAGGTGCCTGCAGCTGATGGTGACCGAGCGTGTATCCCGCCACAACGCTCTTGCGGAGCACACCCCGCAGGGTCGGGTCCCGTCCCGCAGGCAGGCCCTGCCCGGCGCTTTCACGCCGCTCGCAGGGCGAGTTCGAGGCTGCTCCGCAAGGGAGGCGCGGAGGGCGCGGGGAGCTCCGCCGCCCACCCCGGCCGAACCGCGGCGGTGCTGGTGTCCTTCGGAGCCCCGGGGGTGCTGGTGTGCCTCGGAGCCCCGCAGCGGGCTGTCCGGCAGCCCCTCGAGCCGCGGCGGCCGCCGTCCCGGCAGGGGGGTCCGGCCGCAGCTCCCGCCGGCGGGGGAGCGCGGGGACGGCAGCGCACGGCGCGCAGAGCGAATTAAATATGCCGAGCTTCCAGTCCAAAGGTCGCCACAGCCTCTTCGGAACCATCTGCTCGATGATAATTAATTCGTGGAAGAAGCAGTCTCTGACTTTAAAGCACCCACAATACCTTTTGCTGATTCACTTCCACAAATCACAATAAATTGCTATGAAAACCTATTGCTAGATGAGTGTTGGTTTCTTTAGTGGTGGAAAACATGTCACGTAGTGTATGTACATTCTTCCCCAGAGAAATGGAGGCTTTTTCATTCAAATCCATACAAATAAGTTGTATCAAGAATGCACATATTCCTGCATCTCCTAAGGGATATTTGTAAAATGAAACAAAAACAGATAATAAATGCACATTTAATATCTGGATGCACTTCTCATACCATAATGTTTTAATGATTGAAAACCCAAGTATTTTGATGGAGAGTTCAGCCACAGCTTCTGAGTCAGTCTATAAACACCAGCTGGGGGTCCCAGACCTGGGAATCTTGTGTTGCCAGGATTTGTTACTCTCAGCAGGAGCTTCTTCAGCTCTGTGCTGCCTTTCCGACTCATCTCTGTCTCCTGATTTCTGCTCTGGCTGTGACCTTCACCTTCCCCCATCCCAGTATTCCCCATAATGCAGGTTTAGATTAACAGCTCCACAGACTTCTGTCTTTCTTACTATTTATCTTGCAGGTGAACATGGAAGGAAGTCAGAAGGAAGTTAAGTAGCAGTACCATAATGCTGAACACCATTAATGAATGCCATCCATCAGCTATCATCTCCATAAACCAGATGTCAGAAACAGTTCTCTGTCCCTCATTGCTCTGATTTTTCAGTGTCCGAAACTACCTCTGAAATCTGGGAATCAATCAGATGACACATTCAGCAGTCATTACACTGTTCACTATGTGTAAGAATTTCATTACTCCAGCCCACAAATGGGACTCAGTGACACTCAGGTATGAATTGATCTTTGCTGTCTAACAGTATTTCAAATAGTCACAGCCCTAACTAAAGCTGTGAGCAAAATATTAAAGACAGGGCAACTGTGGGCAAGGAGAAAAAGAGCATGTCTGGCTCTGAGAGACAGCTCCGAACGAGGTCAGAAAAAGTCTGTGTTTCCTCAAATATGGAATCACAGAGTCACAAAATGGTTGAGATCAAATGGGCTGGAGTTTACATCTCATGATGGTGGTTTGTAAGGAAGACATGTTTGGATAATTTGTGGATTGAGTTTTCTGAAACTGTTGTCAGTATTTATGCTTAGCACAACTCAGTACCTCTGCAGCTGCATGCAAGGTCTGGTGAGGACAGCTGCTTTCTCTGAATTTGCCACTGAACACCTTCTAAATTGGTTTTTCAGGCTTCCCCTTGAACACAAGTTTACAGGTGCTGCACCTGTGTTTTCTCCACAGCTCCAGCCCATGGCACAAGCTGTTATGCTTCCATGGCAGTCTTGATTCGAACATACAGTTCAATTCCTATGCTCTGGAGCTTTGCTGCACAGAATGGATAAAATGAGGTTGGAAGTCATTATGTCTAGCCTCCCTGCTCAAGCAGGATCCCCTAGAACAGGTGTCCTGGTTTGAAGGACAGGTGTCTGTTAAGGAAGGCAGGAGCCTCCCTTGGGATGGGAAACTGTAACCCCTCTCCCTCTGAATTATTATAAATTTGAAATCAAGAGGCTCTCAGGCAAAGATATGGGAATAGGAATAACAGTTCTTTACTACTATCTAAAACAAGGATAACAAATAACAACAACTATAACGTTAACCAACAAAACAGAACCAGAAACCCAGTGGCAGCCTGCTCGGCTTCAGGCACCTTTTCCCTTTGGTGCAGTTCCAGTCACAGCCTGCAGGGGCGCTCTGGGTGCGGTGATTCCCCGGTGCCTGCAGGGGCGCTCCGGCGTGAGCTCAGGTAGCACACGGCAATGGCGGCTGCCCGAGGCACGGAGGGATGGAGGAGAGCCCTTGCTCCACAGACCCTCGGGGGCGGCTGGTGTCGGTGCCACAGCAGGATCCCCGGACACAGGGAGCTGGGACGGTAAGGGGTCTTCACGTGCAGGGAAAAGCCCCGCTACAATGTAGCGGAGAAAACTCGGAGCGGGCTGGTGGCAGGCAGGTCGGCTCCGGATGGGGCAGAGGGCAGAGACTCACAGCAGACAGACCGGCAGCTCCGCGCTGGCTTCTCAGGGGCCGTGGGTTCAGCAGACAGCAGCTCCGACCGTCCAGCTCCGAGGGTCCCGAGCAAGAGGGCGTGACCTCCCTCTGCCCTTGCTTTTCAGTCTCTCCAAATCTCACATTACCAGGCTCTGCTTCCGTGAGGGGCAATTTTGCCCCACCCTGCCAAGGAGAAAGGCTACAGCCTTGTGCTTTGTTTCTCTTAAGTACCCAGTCATTTGTGTCCTAGCAACCCATGGGAGAAAAATTCCTGAGGAAAAGAACTAGATCCAACCTTCAACATTCTCCACCCCGAATTTTTTTCCCATGCAAACACCTTACATCAAAATTAAACTTTCGAGGTATATACATACATGCAGATACAGATACAAGCGCAGTGTCATAAGTAGTTCACCCTAAAACAAGATCTCCTTGAGGTATGCATCGGGTCTCTCCATCCCTTTGCATCACCCACCAGGTGCAGCCCGGTCCCTGAGCAAAGACAACCCCCCGGATGGGATTGTCTTTACTTGAGGCAGAGTTTACCCAAACTGTCTTTCCCAGCATACCTCTCATGTGTACTACTGGAACTTTATTTCCATCTGTTGTTCGCAAGGGGTCAGAGTGGGCAGGCCCGGCCCGGCTGGAGGAACCTCGGGTGTTCACTAACCATGTGGCCTTTGCCAAATTAGTCTCCCAGTTCTTGAACGTCCCCCCACCCAGTGCTTTCAAGGTGGTTTTGAGCAGGCCATTGTACTGTTCAACTTTCCCAGCTGCTGGTGCATGATAAGGGATATGGTACACCCACTCGATGCCATGTTCCCTAGCCCAGGTGTTTATAAGGCTATTTTTGAAGTGAGTCCCATTGTCAGATTCAATTCTCTCGGGGGTACCATGTCTCCAAAGAACCTGTTTTTCGAGGCCCAGGATGGTGTTCCGGGCAGTGGCATGAGGCACAGGGTAGGTCTCCAGCCATCCTGTGGGGGCTTCCACCATTGTGAGAACATAGCGCTTGCCTTGGCGGGTCTGGGGCAGTGTGATGTAATCAATCTGCCAAGCCTCTCCATACTTGTATTTGGACCACCGTCCACCATACCATAGAGGCTTCACCCGCTTGGCCTGTTTGATCGCAGCGCACGTCTCACAACCATGGATCACCTGGGAGATACTGTCCATGGTTAGGTCCACCCCTCGGTCTCGTGCCCACTTATAGGTGGCATCTCTGCCCTGGTGGCCTGAGGCATCATGGGCCCATCGGGCTAGGAACAGCTCCCCTTTGTGTTGCCAGTCTAAATCTATCTGTGCCACTTCAATCTTTGCGGCGTGATCTACCTGCTTGTTGTTCTGGTGTTCTTCGTTAGCTCGGCTCTTAGGGACATGGGCGTCTACATGGCGGACCTTTACGGGTAGCTTCTCTACCCGAGTGGCAATGTCTTTCCATTCATCAGCTGCCCAGATTGGCTTTCCTCTACGCTGCCCGTTGGCCTTTTTCCACCTTTCCAGCCAACCCCACTTTTCCAGCCAACCCCATAGAGCATTGGCTACCATCCACGAATCGGTGTAGAGATAGAGCTTTGGCCACTTCTCTCTCTCAGCAATGTCCAGGGCCAGCTGAACAGCTTTGAGTTCAGCAAATTGGCTCGACCCACCTTCTCCTTCAGTGGCTTCTGCAACTGGTCGTGTGGGGCTCCACACAGCTGCTTTCCACTTCCGGTTCATCCCTATGATGCGACAGGAACCATCAGTGAAAAGGGCGTAGCACTTTTCTTCATCTAGCAGTTGATTATATGGTGGAGCCTCCTCAGCCCGGGTCACTTGTTCGTGCTCCTCTTCATCAGTGAGACCAAAACTCTCACCTTCTGGCCAGTTCGTAATTATTTCTAGGATCCCAGGGCGGTTCGGATTTCCAATGCGGGCGCGCTGTGTGATACGTGCGATCCACTTACTCCATGTGGCATCGGTGGCGTGGTGGGTAGAGGGAGCCTTTCCTTTGAACATCCACCCCAGCACTGGTAGTCGAGGTGCCAGGAGGAGTTGTGCTTCAGTGCCGATTACCTCCGAGGCGGCTTGAACTCCTTCATAGGCGGCCAAGATTTCCTTCTCTGTGGGGGTGTAGGTGGCTTCAGACCCTCTGTAACTCCGGCTCCAGAATCCCAGCGGTCGGCCTCGAGTCTCTCCAGGCACCTTCTGCCAAAGGCTCCAGGACAAGCCCTTGTTCCCGGCTGCAGAGTAAAGCACATTCCTCACCTCTGGTCCCGTCCTTACTGGGCCAAGTGCTACCGCATGAGCGATCTCCTGCTTGATCTGGGCAAATGCTTGTTGCTGTTCAGGGCCCCAGTGAAAATCGTTCTTTTTGCGGGTGACCAGGTAGAGAGGGCTCACAATCTGGCTGTACTCTGGAATGTGCATCCTCCAAAAACCTATGGCCCCTAGGAAAGCTTGAGTTTCTTTTTTGTTAGTTGGAGGAGACATCGCAGTGATCTTATTGATGACCTCCGTGGGAATCTGGCGCTGTCCATCTTGCCATTTTACCCCCAAGAACTGGATCTCTCGAGCAGGTCCCTTGACTTTGCTTTTCTTGATGGCAAAACCAGCTTCCAGGAGGATCATGATGATCTTCTCTCCTTTCTCAAATACCTCTGCTGCCGTGTTCCCCCACACAATGATGTCATCGATGTATTGGAGATGCTCTGGAGCCTCACACTTTTCCAGTGCAGCCTGGATCAGTCCATGGCAGATCGTGGGGCTGTGCCTCCACCCCTGGGGTAACCGATTCCAGGTATATTGCACACCCCTCCAGGTGAAGGCGAACTGAGGCCTGCACTCCGCTGCCAGAGGGATGGAGAAGAACGCATTGGCGATGTTAATGGTGGCATACCATTTTGCTGCCTTGGACTCCAGCTCGTACTGGAGCTCCAGCATGTCTGGCACGGCAGCACTCAATGGTGGAGTCACTTCATTCAAGCCACGATAGTCTACAGTCAATCTCCATTCCCCGTCAGACTTGTGCACAGGCCAGATGGGGCTGTTGAAGGGTGAGTGGGCTTTACTGACCACTCCTTGGCTTTCTAGGTCGCGGATCATCTTGTGGATGGGGATCACGGCGTCTCGATTCGTCCGGTACTGCCGGCGGTGCACTGTCGAGGCGGCAATTGGCACTTGTTGCTCTTTTACTCTCAGGAGTCCCACCACATTTGGATTTTCCGATAGTCCAGGCAAGGTGTTCAGTTGCCTGATGCCCTCTGCCTCCACAGCCGCTATTCCGAAAGCCCACCTGAGTCCCTTTGGGTCTTTGTAATAGCCATTCCGGAGGAAGTCTATGCCCAGAATAAATGGGGCCTCTGGACCAGTCACAATGGGGTGTTTCTGCCACTCCTTCCCGGTCAGGCTCACCTCGGCTTCCAACAAAGTTAATTGCTGTGATCCCCCTGTCACCCCGGCAATAGAAACAGGTTCTGTCCTCACATGTCTCGATGGAATTAAGGTACACTGCGCACCAGTATCAACTAACGCTTCATATTTTTGTGGTTCTGATGTGCCAGGCCATCGGATCCACACTGTCCAAAAGACCCGGATTTCCCGTGCCTCTTCCTGGCTAGAGGCAGGGCCCCTCTAGCTCTGGTTGTCATTTCTTTCTTGGGCGTACATGGTAGAGGTCCCCTCGAGGGGATCTAAGAGATTGTCCTCTCTTCTGTAATATCTGGCATCTCGGTCACGGGAGGCTGAGGCTACCTTCACTTTAGTGGACCCCCCGCCTCGGTTAGTATTTCCCTCCTTGAGTTGCTGTACCCGTGCTGCCAGGGTAGCAGTGGGTTTCCTATCCCACTTCCTCATGTCTTCTCCGTGATCACACAGGAAGAAACACAGCTCAGATCGTGGGGTGTACCCTCTCTCCCTGGCTGGGGGGCGCTGGGCTCTGACTTTGGGGCTTGTGACTCGCACTGGTGCTGCACTCATCAACCTCATCTCCTCCCTCCCCTCTCTCATCATCTCCTCTCTGAGGTCTTTGACCACAGCAGAGACCTGAGCCTGTATTGGGCCACTGATCATACTATCATAATTCCTGAGTTTGGTGGCTATGGAGCCCACTGTCTCTCGGTTGTCATCAGAATTAATTGTTGCAATGAAGATGGTGTATTGGGAGGGCCCTAGCTTTGCCAGATTCCACAACATTTGTCCTGTACACTTGACCTTGTCGGGGTCGTTATCATGTTGTCCATCCCTCCCAAAGAGTACCTCCAATATTGCCAACCTCCCTCAGCTGTTGGATTCCCTCCTCAAGGGTCTTCCATGGTCTTCTATGATGATATTCCTGCATTCTCTCCCTGTTGACAAACCTCTCTCTTACACTTATTAAAAGCCGTTCCCAGAGAGACCGGGGCCCGTCATCTCTTCCGAATACCTGATCAACCCCTGAGTCCTGGGACAAGGGTCCCATCTGCCTTGCCTCGACACTATCCAGCTGCACGCCCATACCCATAAGGTCCCAGACCCGAAGTAACCAGGTTGTAAAAGGCTCACGACCCCGTCGCACAATGTCTTTTCGTAGATTACAGAGACTGTCATACCCCAGGGACTCAGTAGTGATTTCAATCCTTGGCCTCCCTACTGGTTGAGAGGGCCCTGCTTCCCCATCATTACTCACTGGCTGCTCTGGTTTGACCTTAGTCTTCCTCTTTTCCACAGGGGCGACTGCTACTGGCTGTGGCTGCCCCTCTGATCTGACTGGAGCCTGAGCGGTGATAACGTCCCTGGGTTCCTCTGCTGCCTCATTAGACTCTCCCTCTTTGGGGTAGGGGAAGGGTTTCCCACCAGCTGGGCAAGTGTATTCCTTCAGCACTTGGCCCATCTCGCGTATCTCTTTCACCAGGACTCCCACCCAATCCGGGTGGGTTGTTTCTGAGGTGGGTTGTGGGACCGGGTCAGACTCTGTAGCAACATCCCTAGTCTCTGGGGCCATGTCAAGTTCTGTGGCTACATCTCTAGTCTCTGGGGCCATGTCAGGTTCTATGGCAGCATCCCTAGTTTCCGGGGCCAGGTCAGTTTCTGTGGCAGCATCCCTAGTCTTTGGGGCCGTGTCAGGTTCTGGGGCCCCATCCCTATTGTCTGGGGTAGATGTCAGAGTGGCTATCCAAGTCAGACCCCCTTTATCCCTGAATGCTAAATAGAGCAGGCCTATCAGCAACACCAGCCACTGTATGGTATCATTAGCATCTAAAGAAGATTTGAACCCTTCAAAGATTGGTGGGATAGGCCCAAAGAGCTGGGTGAAGGGTTGTGAGAACATTTCTTTTGGTGTCACTTCCTCACAGTAGGTACCATTATTAAAGTAACCCTGAAAACATGTCATTAGTGTGTGGTAGCTGTGAATCCACATGCCTGCCTTCCAGAGGAAGCTGAAAATCCATGAATTCCTCACCTTATTGACCCATGACACAAACTGTATAACAGCCACTGTAGCCTTAGTTATAGGGCCCATGTTTAGATATGGGGCTGCAAATGGGAGAGAAACAGCTGTGACCACTTGCTATACGAACCGGAATAAGCAAGACCACACGGTGCAACCTAATGAGGTTCCTATATCCAGCACACAAAAACTGCGTTACTCAAGAACTGTTATCCTTCTTCCCCTCGATGCCCTCGTGCCCCACGTTGGGCGCCAAAATCTGTCTTGGTTTGAAGGACAGGTGTCTGTTAAGGAAGGCAGGAGCCTCCCTTGGGATGGGAAACTGTAACCCCTCTCCCTCCGAATTATTATAAATTTGAATCAAGAGGCTCTCAGGCAAAGATATGGGAATAGGAATAACAGTTCTTTACTACTATCTAAAATAAGGATAACAAATAACAACTATAACATTGACCAACAAACAGAACCAGAAACCCAGTGGCAGCCTGCTCGGCTTCAGGCACCTTTCCCTTTGGTGCAGTTCCAGTCACAGCCTGCAGGGGCGCTCTGGGTGCAGTGATTCTCCGGTGGCTGCAGGGGGCGCTCCGGCGTGAGCTCAGGTAGCACACGGCGAATGGCGACTGCCCGAAGCACGGAGGGATGGAGGAGAGCCCTTGCTCCACAGACCCTCGGGAGGGGCAGCTGGTGTTGGTGCTACAGCAGGATCCCGGGACACAGGGAGCTGGGACGGTAAAGGGTCTCCACGTGCAGGGAAAAACCCCGCTACAATGTAGCGGAGAAAAGCGGGCTGGTGGCAGGCAGGTCGGCTCCGGATGGGGCAGAGGGCAGAGACTCACAGCAGACAGACCGGCAGCTCCGCGCTGGCTTCTCAGGGGCCGTGGGTTCAGCAGACAGCAGCTCTGACCGTCCCGCTCCAAGGGTCCCGAGCAAGAGGGCGTGACCTCCTTCTGCCCTTGCTTTTCAGTCTCTCTAAATCTCGAGTTACCAGGCTCTGCTTCCGTGAGGGGCAATTTTGCCCCACCCTGCCACGGAGAAAGGCTACAGCCTTGTGCTTTGTTTCTCTTAAGTACCCAGTCATTTGTGTCCTAGCAACCCATGGGAGAAAAATTCCTGAGGAAAAGAACTAGATCCAACCTTCAACAACAGGTAAATCAGGATTGGATCCAGGCCATAGCTCCCATGAGGGAGACTCCAGTACTGTTCTGTTCCAGTGTGTGTTCATCCACACAGTAAAGAAGTTCTTTGTTATGTTCAGGTGGGACTTCCTGTGTTCCAGCTTCTGCCTGTTACCTCTTCTGTCATTGCTTGGCACCACCAAGTAGAGCCTGGCTCCATCCTTTTGCCGTGATCTTTTCAGATAACATATAGGCATTGGTGAGATATCCTCTCAGCTGTCTCTTCTGGAGGCTGAGCAGACCCACTCAACCTTTCCTTACAGGGCCAGCACAGCCTCAGCAGGCCCGCTACTCACTTTTGTACACCTCAAACACTGAGAGACCAACAGTGAGTAAGAGGCCACTACAGTCTATGGGCGTGTATTTTACTGAGCTAATGACTAAAGGTTAGCACAAAAGTTCAAGCAAAATTCTTCTTTGGCCTTCTCAATCATTTGTTGTCATTATCTCCTTCTTTGGGGAATTTATGATGCCGTTCTCCTCTGCTTCTCACTTGTTTGATGGATTTATGATGTCATCTTGGTCTCACTTGTCCTCCCAGAGGCCTTGATTCTTAGTTCCTGCTGGCTATCCTGCAGAGATAGGGTGTATTACACATACAACAGAGGGGCTGGGGCACCTCTCTTGGCACTGATTCCAAGGTCTTGCTGGTTTAGGACTGCTCTCAACAGTACCTTGGCTTAACAGAAGTTCATCTCAGAGTCTCCTAAGACAGCTTGTTTGGACAGCTTTTGAGGTCTTTCAAGGATGAAAATACCATAACCTTCCTGAGCAACCTGTTTCCATGCTCCTTCATGCTTGCAGGGAGAAAAAAGGTTTTCCTTCTGTTCAGGAGAAACCTCCTGTGTTTCAGTTTGTGTCCACTATGTCTTAGCTCATAGCAGGGGAAAGAGTCTGACTCTGCTGTCTTTGCAGCCTTCCTTCAGCTCCATGGAATTCTCCCAAAACCTCTAGGCTGAGCAGTCTGATCTATCTCAGCCTTTTCCATTATGGGAGATTTTCCATTCCTTTTACTATCTTAGTGGCCCTTCTTAAGACTCCATCTCCAAAATGTACATTTCTGTCTTGTACTGAATTTCTCCAAAACTGGACATGGTGCTTCTCATCAATACTGACGAGAGGGGAAATATCATCTCCTTCAGTCTGCTGACAACAATCCTCTTAATCCATTCCAGGATACTGCTAGCCTTGTTTGAGGCAAGAGTACATTGCTGGCTTATGTTCAATTTGGTGTCCACCAGGGTCTGGACAGCCTTTTCTTCAGAGCTAGGATGGGTCAGCCACAAAAATTCTGTCTATTTTAGGCTGACAGGGGTCACTGCCTCCAGACCTGGAAGAGACTTTGCAGGATGTGGGGCAAGAGTATTTGGAGTTGCACAAATGTTGTGGAGGGATGTTGTTGTGATAATGAGTGACACTCATCCACAAAAGATAACTTGGGGAAGGCCTGAAGGTGAGAGGAATGGGACGGGCCAGTCTGGATAGGAGAGAAAGCAGTGTCGGAAGAGAGGAGTAATTGTAAGTTCATAGGAAATTTCACATTGGAAATGACACCAAGAGGTCCCCAGTGCAACTGACTGCTCAAAGCAGCATCACTGAGGAGGCCACACCATATGGCTCAGGGATTTTCCAAGTGTGGTGTTGAAAATCTCCAAGGAGGTAGATTGCACAGCCTCTGGGCAGCCTGTGCCACTCTGGGCCATCCCCATGTGAAAAAATAGTTTTCCTTTATGTCCAATCTGAAGCTGTGTTGTTTCAACATTTACCCACTGTCTCTCATGTTGAGAGTTTGGCCTTGCCTTCCCAACATGAAAGGTTATAGGTAGGAGATGGGTAATCTGAAATTCCAACAAAGCCCTTCATCTCCAGGCAGAACTGGCTCCAATCCTTAGGCTCTCTTTGCAGAGCAGGTGGTCTAGTACCCTCTGCATCCTGGTGGGCCTCTGCTGGGCTCCCTTAATCCTGGCATTGTCTTTCCTGAACTGGAGACCCCAGATCAGAGCACACAGTATTGATATGCAGCTTAAGTTGTGTGGAAGTGAGGGGGATCATCATGTCCCTCCTGGAGGCTGTGCTCGTATTCCTACAGTGCTGGATACTGCTGGCCCTTTCTGCTGGCCATTTCACAGTGGCTCCTCTGCCACTCACTGTCTCCAGGGTTCTGGCAATATCTGCAGAATTGTTATTCAGACTGACAATGGTCAGTGCCTTATACAGAATAAATTAATTTTGTTGAAGTGTTTGAGGAGCTATTTCAACACCTGGCAATCTTCTCAACAATAAAGCTGTGACCAGAATAACCTTCAGAACTTACATTTTTTATGTGCTGTGAGAGCATGCTCACATTTTAATGATCAGATAACTGAAGGATCATTCGTAGCCGTCTAATCCAGCCCTTGCTTACAGCAAGAGGTACTTCCTCATCTTGCTATGTATCTTACAGAGGGCCTTGTTCAGATGTGTTCCAGCTATCTCGAATGATGAATTGTCTTTAGTCTTTCCTCTTTTTTTTTTTCCCCCTAGGTTTAATTTATCATTGTCTGTTCTGGTCTGCATCAGAAGCAGTGTGGCCAAAAGGTTGAGAGAGATAATTCTGCCCCTCTCCTCTTCTCTCATGAGACATCACCTGGATTAATCCATCCAACTCCAACACAAGAAGGATGTGGACTTTTAGAGTGGGTCTAGAGGAGGCCAGAAATCACCAGGGTGCTGGAACACTTGGCCTCTGAGGAAAGGCTGAGAAAGTTGGGGTTTTCAGACTGAAAAAGAGAGGGCTGCAGGGAGACCTCTCCGTAGCCTTTCAATACTTGGAGTGGGCTGATAAGAAAGATGAGGACACATATTTTATCAGGGCCTGTTTAAGTAGGACAAAGACTGATAGTTTTAAACTAAATGCCTCACGTCCTTTCACCTGCTAGCCACACTCTTTTTGATGCAGCCCAGGCTTTCTGGGCTGCAAGTGCACATTGCCAGCTCATGCTGAGTTTTTCATCAACCATCACTGCTGAATCTTTCTCTGCAAGGCTGCTCTCAAGCACCTCTCCTTCCAGCCTGTAGTTGTGTCTGGGACTGCAGTGAACTCTGTATCCTGTTTGTAAAATGACTATTGGAAACTTATTGGTTTCTTTTTTGAGGATTTTTCTTTGTCTTGCTTTGAGAAAGTAAGAAGTTAGAAAGATGGCTAGTGAAGACTTACTGCCCCCAGGTGTCCATATGGGGATTCATTTGATTAGGAGGCAGCAATATCCCGTACATAAATACCTTCCTTTTTCTGCCCAAGAAATTAGATTCTGTGCTTTTATCATAGGTGTCCAAAGACTTTCACTTTATTTTAGGATGTAAGGTGTCACCACAAGGACTAGAAATAAATAAGACCAGGTTTTGGGCACTGACAAAATACATAGGCTGATTTTTCTCAGGAAACTTTTACTTTCTGTTTAAATTTGGAACAGGTAAACTTTTAATAAATAGTTTGCATACAGCTAATGGTTTTGGGCAAATCAAATTAGATCTTACCTAGTTTACTTACAGTAACTAAGACAACAAAACTGGGGTTTATTCTTGGAGGAGAGACAGGGTGAAACACAAAATCTACAATGAAGGAAACATGGTTTCCAACCCTTGAAGAACCATAACACAAAAAAAAAAGAAACCCACAGAAAGACAGGAAAGAAGGTATTCTCTAGAGGCTAGAAGGTAATGTTCCTTAATCTGCATATCCATTGACTTAATTCTCTGAGCATGACACTTCACACATTTCCTATGGGTCACATTGGCACTGTGTGTGGAAGTACTACTGTGTGACTGAAACAGGTAGGCTCCTGGTGGGATCCTGTGCTCTTTGGAAAGCTCATAGAAGTTAGTTTTTAATGATGGCTGCCCTTCAATACCTCAAGATTCTTTCCCTTTCATCTTCCTCTGTGTGTTCTCCTACAACTCAGTAAGATACAGTGCCTTTTCTTCCTCTCATGCAAACTTTCAAACATTGCTTGAATATTTACAGCTTCTGTTCAATTTTATGCCCACCAGGATTCCCAGGTACTTTCCTGAAAAGCTGTTTGGTCCCTATCACACAGGGGTGTAGGGAAAGGAAACAAAGAGCTTTTAGTTAGAAAAGAAAGCACTATTCAGTCAAGGCAGGAGAGATGTGACAGTTTCTAAAATGAAAAAATAGCAGAAGCACAGTAGTTTTGCAGAATAAATTGTTATACAAGCACTTGTCTTTGGGGGAAAAAGTTGATGTTGCTGCTAAGGAATTGATCATGTATGTTATTGGTCAGTAAACATCTGAACATTTAAACTATTGGCTATCCAGGCTCATGCTATTCTAACCTGAAAATATTATAAAAATATGAAAATATTATAAAATTATGAAAATATTATAAAAGCTATGTACACTTCTAATAAATGTTTCTGGATATACCACATCTGAGGAGTGTGAATCATACATGTTGCACAGGAGTCCCTGGAGCTGTTCTCCTTTGGTTATAAGAGTTTGCACTGGATTTTGTTGTATTTATTGATGTTTCTATCAGCCCCTTTCTCCAGCCTGTCAAGGTCGCTCTGGATGGCGCCACAACTCTCTGTCTGCTCACCTGGCCCATACTTCAGCAGCGTCTCTGTAAGGATTTTATGGGAGACAGTGTTGGAAACACTAATGAAGTCTAGGTAGTCAAGTGGGACATACCCAGTGGTCTTCCCATTCCTGCCAAGTCAGACATTTCATCACAGGTTATCAGACTGGGCAAGCAGGACAACTTTGTGAATCCATGCTGACAAGTTGTCCTAGTTTCAGATAGCACAGAGTTAATTGTCTTGCAGTTGCTGCTCCAGGCTTGGAGCTTGGAGCACTATGGGCGTGTTTCCGTTGTAATTCCATACCATAATACAGGGCATGACTTTGGGTGAAAGAAAAAATGAACACAACACAGAACTAAATTTTGCTCCTTTTTTCAAGGGGAGCAAGGCAGAGTACATAGTGGTGGGGTGACATGGTGAGGGTGATCTAGCTTGGAGGTTTGTCCATCTTTGTTTTTCATTGCCTTGGGTTTGGGGGAAAAAGACTTCAGCTATCTTAATATCTTCCATTTTCTCCCTTTTCTCGGAAAGCCACATGTCATTGGACGTGTGTAACAGTAACAATGAGTGAGTTGGACTTCTGTAGCCATTTCTTGCATGTAATTGCCCTATTTTATACTCTTGTTATTATTATTGTTGATGTTACTCTTTATTTTCCTTATGTCATTGCAGTTCTAGTAAATTGTTATCTCAACCTGTAATCTTTGTCTTTTTGTCCCTTTCTCACTGGAAGGGGTGGTGGGAAGGGAAGAGGTACATTGGAGCCTGATTTCCAGGTCGTTTTAAACCACGAGCCCTGATTGGCTTCTTGTTCTCCATGTGCATGGAATGGTTATTCCATCACCTTCCAATGTGTTCCCAGGGGTTGTTTTAGTAAACATATCCCAAGGAATGGTGTATGTCTGGGTGGAGATACAAAACTTGCATACAATGGTTAATTTACCATAACTTAAATGTGGTAAAGTGGGGCTGAAAACAAGAACATCTATTCCTTAGCAGGTAGCCAAGAGTGCTGTCACACTTCTTAATAAAAAAAAGTAAAACCTCAACTGTTTGTGTCCAGCAACCTTGCTTTACTAGACGAATAACAGTACCAAACAGGCTTGCTCCTAAGGATTCCTGCACTGTGTGAGATAGAGCAGAGAGGTGTGCTGGTTATGCACAGGAGCAGCCATTTGGAATGTGGTCTGTCAAAGGCTGTAGGTGCTGGCCATGTGGATGATGATGGGGAATTGCAGATGAACCATCTCTGGACAGCCTCTCGGGAGTCAGTGACCACTTCCATGGTTGGCAAGATGTTACTCCACCTCTAAAGTTCACACAGTTTTTCTGTATTTGAGAAATATTTCTAGTTATGCTGTCTTTCCAGAGAAAGCCTTCAGCCTTCAGTATTTCAGTTTTTAGCAGAAGCTTCAGCCTGGTTATGTTTGACCATTAATCTGTCCAGTGTAAATCATGGTCATTTTATTTCAGTCTATTAATGGGATCTAGTGAAAGTCAATCTCCTATCAGACAAACCCTTTCAATATAAATTGCACAGTATGTTAATTTTTTTTCCTTAAAAAAATAAATAAATAAATAAATGCATTGGTCACAGCTAGATTATTTACCTATTGCTTATCACTGAGAAAATATGGGAAAATTCTTTACTAGAAAAAATTTATTTGTCATCTAGCCAAACTTCTTTCTGAAGTGTCCTCCTCTTTGCATTTTTCATGGTAAGATAATACGTGTCTTTGCAAGGACATTTAATTGTCAGTAATCTTCCTCTCAGATTTCTTACCTCATCATCCTATACTTCCCAATAAAAGAAAACATAATAGAAGAGTCTTATTAAAATACGTAGTTCTTCAGCACTACCAGATATGTTTGCAGTACACTCTATTTGTTCCTCAAAAACAAGACAAAAAAATATGACTCAGTTTCTATAAATCATCATCTTTTAAACAGGTCTTTGATTTGAAGTAGTTTGCTTCTGCTTTTGAGTTTGAGTCACACAGTAATTGTGAAAGAAAAACAGAAAAAAATATAAATGTCTAGACAATTTATTGTCCTAGTTGCAGAACTGCAAAGAGAGGTAAATTGAAGATTTACACTTTCTTTTCTGTTTTTTCAAAGAGCATCAAAATGTTGTCTGTTCCTCAAAGTGTATGAGTCTAACCTTCACACTGAAATGAATTAAAATTTGAAAAAAAAATGAGAAGAAGACTAAAGGGTTATGTTTACAATCCTTATTATATACCTCCTCTACTACCTTTCAATCTGCAGAAACTATCTGGTCACCCAATGATTTAGTAGGGAAATAGAAAAAGAAAGCTCTGACATAAACCTTTCTAAGGAGGAAAGATCTGCCTCCTATTGAGACAAACTTGATAAGAATCAATGTAGAACATAATTTTCAACTTATTTGCTTTACTATTATTTCAATTTTATCGATGTTTTTGCTTACCATTCTCAAAAGTGAGCAAGAAAATTATGATGCATTAGACCCTGACCTTTATTGGCCTTGATGAGTTTATCAGTACTTTTGCTCCATGCCTGTCTTGGTTTAGCATACTTTAGTTAAAAAAAGCAAGAGAAAATCAGTCAAATTAATCACTATTTACTAAACTCATATGAGTTGTTCAAAATTATTTGAGGGCCCAAAGAGCCCATAACTCTGAAACACAGGTTATCCAAAGGTATTTCTTTCTCTAAAGAAATAACTGTTTGAGAGAATGAGACAGATAAATAACCACAAAAGATACAAGTATATCTCTCTGTCTTAGCAACTTCTTCGTCTTTTGACAAAGCAATAAATCCTGGCAAACACCCGAGGAGAGTGAAGGAGAAAGGGAATGAAGACTGCATAGCAATTCCCCAGGGTATGCTCCCAATGTTCATCACTAAAGGTCCGCCTGTTTCAGATATAGCATCTTGATCTATTTTTCTTGGACAAATATTTGCTCAGCTCCTACACGTCCTACATAAGCTTTCAACATCTGCATTATCCTGCATCAAGAAACTTGAAAGCTCAACTGCAATTGCCTAAAGTGACCCTGGAAGAGACTTAAAATAGTTGTTCTGTATTTGCCTTCTTTGTGCCACTCATAATTCAACTTTCACATATGTGTCTCCAGCAAATCCTACTACCAGCCACTTGTGGATTGAAGTGTAAATACTTCTCCTGAAAATACTTTCTTACTGTTAGGAATCCAGAAACAGCTAAGTAGACTAAAATTCTCCAGCCTATGGAGAGCATGTGGTGGGTTTGTGAAATCGTGAGAGAGGGTGAATTATATGAGAATGATTTTCCATACAATACACACATATTTTCCAATGTATGTGCTAGAAAGCATTGAATGAAGCTATTGTGGAAAGGTTGAGAACAAACCAAAGGTGGAGGTCTTTTGCATGATGTTCAATTAAAGCATGGGACTTTGCTGCCATGAGCTGCTATGGAGAGAGAAAATTTGCATGATTTCAAGAAGTTTATGGTCAAAGCAATGGGAAGAAAATCCTCTGCAAGTTATTAGTTCAGAGACATTGTATTCAGTCAGTAAGCCCTAGACCTGCATGGTTTTGAAGGCTAAAAGAGCATTTGAAAAAACTACAGTATGCTCATTCTGTTCTAATTTTCCTACTTAGGCTTCCACTACAGCCAGGTATTAGAGCGTGTATAATGCTTTAGATGGACCACGGATCCATGCAGCCCTTGGGATCAGCACTCTCCTGGTTTTGGTTTGTCTTTTTAGTTTCTCTGTCTTTACTTTCTGTAAGCTATTGCAAAAATGAAGAAAACATAAAAACTGAGATTAGCATCTTAGTCTTTTATCAAGGACATCTTGGATGATGATTGCCTTTTAAAGGCTACAGAATTTTTTTGACTGTTGATCCCTTAAGTGGGCATATTCCTCTAGCTGATGCTGGAGCTGCCAGCACAGTTAATTTGAGGTCTCTTAACTGAAAAATCAATTTAGCAACATGTGCTCCTCTCTCTGCCAGGCCACTTGCCTGTGAAGCGTAGATGCTGACACTAATGTCTTTGAAACAAAACTGCCCTTTGGAATTACTGCAGCAAACATTGCTTTTTCTTATAATGAGAATTTTCCACAGTAGAAAGTTTCATCTGGTAAATACAGCTTGCCATTAGTATTTCTTCCAAGATTTTGAAGTTAATGGATACATTTTAACCTATCTGTAAGTCTAGCAGGGACTGGAATACATACAAATCCAAATATAGATGCTGGTTACTCAATATACAGAAAAATCCCTTTCCTTTCTACCTGCCTAATAGTATCATTTCTTATGTTTTGCTAGATGTTTATATAGGTATGAGTGGTTTTTTTCAGCTTTAGCTTTCTACAGAATTATTTGCCTAATATTTTCAATTCCAGATGTATTGTTCAGGTAGAAAATTACATTCATAAAATACTGTGAAGTCAAGTAGATTTTTACTTTTTATGTCTTCTCAACATTGCAGTTTGTATGGTGATTCCTTCAGTCCAAGTACTAAATATAACTCAGGAGGACAACATCTGCAAGCATTGTTTCATTGTGCATTTTAAATTAGTTATCTGATCCTGGAACTATAAGCACTCTAAAAGTAGTAGATCCAGGCCAGAGAGGAGAGAATGACAATGTCCACATAGGTACATGTGATCTGATGCCTGAAAGCTTGAAATGAAACAAACATCATTATTTTAGAAATAAAGGTGCATTTGAAAGCCTATTTGCATAAATACTATTAAAATCTTTGGCTCACGTGCTCTAGGCATTTAAGCCAGAAGAATATAAGAGACTATTTTTTGCATGTCTGTCAAGTTATTCTGTTAGAGGTTATTGCCACTGAGAAGTCTGTAATTTCAAAAGTCAAGGCCACAGATCTGACTTCTTTTTTTTTTTTTTTTCTATGCTGCTAACCTCACTAATGAGAAGAGGAAGTGGTGGGTGACTATCACAATAGAGGACTGATTTTACCAGCTACTGTTAAGAGGCGTGCCGACCCCTCCACATGGTTTGCACCCTCATTACCATGATTTTCATCAGCTGATTCTCTAATGTATCAGTCTTCAAAATTTTTGATCACACACACCATCATGAAAAAGATTTTCAGCACACCCCCTATTATTTTTAGTAAGTTATATATATTTAATGTTGTACTATTGTGCACACTCTAAGGCATGCACAACAATAGAGATGAAAAAGGATGAGATTATGATAAACTTTGAGGTGATTTTCTAAAATCTCTTTTATTGACAATACAGAAAATATTTTCCCCCCAAATCTGAAAACCTGAAAACCAGGTCTTTCCTGTGCATGCACCCCACTTTGGAGACCAATGCCCTTGTGAATCAGTTCAGACACTTTAGAAAACTAACCTTGAAAAATTGATTATTGCTGTATGAACTCTCTGAACAGTCTTTCTGAGAGCTCACAGGAGACCTGTGGGATCAGGAGGTGTCATATTAGAAACAGGAAGGTGTGACCATCCCAATTGCAGCAGCTCATCAGAGTCATCAGGGTCATCAGAGCCAGAGCATCATCCCCTGCCCAACTGCAGGAGCCCAGAGGCTCAGGCTCCCTTCCACGTTCTTCTCATTTGCAAACTAGTTGACTTAACCCTTCTCAGGACAAAATTACCTATATGGCATCCAGTGTTATGATTATTACAGCCTTAGTTCTTGAACCCTGAAGAAAGCCTGAACTGCAGATTTTCAGGCACTTCAAAAACTGGGATTTGCCCTGAAAATAATACAGGACAGCTTTGTGCACAGAGCTCCCTAAGAAAAAAAGATGTGTATTACAGACAAGCTTTAAAAGCATAAAATAAACATTTTCTATCAAGGCAAAGGTTAAAAACACCATTACTCATTGTAGAACTAGAGTATATGCAGACTCATTTGACTTGGTTTTTTTTGATCATCTTTATTTTCATCTTCCTGCATGGAGAAGCAGACAATTCTGTATATCATCATTGAAGCCAGAGCTCCTCTTTTCCTTCTCCCTGTACTTGTATGAGCTTTCTACCCAGTCCCAGCCCCAGCAGCCAGGGATAGAGGCATCATAAACAAACGACCAGAACATGGCATCTCCTCACAGCAGCGCATCATGTCTCAGCAGACCTCCACAAGAGCATTTCCAGGTGCCACAGCTTCTGCTGCCTTCACAGAAGTGCCATCAGTTCAGACCTACAGGAGGGTTTAGCACCTACTGCACTGATGTTGCAACGTCTCCTTTTTTGTTACATGGCTCAAAGAAATGTACAGAAAATATTAATCCTGGTGAGTTAGGATCCACCTATGCCTCCATGGGACACATTAAGATTTCTACTAGGAAATACTGAAGCCAGTGATACCTGGAAACTTGCTGCTACCATATTCAAAATACATAACTGCAAGAGCTATCAATAAGATGGACTCACATCCATTTAAACTAAGTTAATCTGTTTAATTTGGTCAGAAGCAAATAAGGAAAAAGGAACCTCTGCCTTTGGGAACTGACACTATCCACAGTCTAATTCTTTTTCCCGACCTGTAATAAGACATATCTGTTCTTACTGCCCTATCTACAATGGAATAATACAATGTTTCCCATGGAGACAAAACTCCATTTTTCATGGACTAGAAAAGATGAAGCTGAAATGGAAGTACAAACAGTGAAAACACAGACAGACAACTTCATCTGGACATTTAGAAGTATTCTATCTGAACCCTTTTTGATGAAATGAATCTGTCAGCTGATCTTGCTTCTTTGATTCTGCAGTCAGAAAATAAAATCTTTGTTCTGATATTTCAACTTCCTGTCACAGCTCATCCTTTTCAGATTCATTTGGATTTAGAAAGTTATCAATCCTGTGGTGTAATCAATGTGCACTACTCCTTGCAGCTGTC
This sequence comes from Eopsaltria australis, assembly GCA_034509425.1. Lineage (NCBI taxonomy): Eukaryota > Metazoa > Chordata > Aves > Passeriformes > Petroicidae > Eopsaltria > Eopsaltria australis. The sequence goes on along the minus strand of JAVTVJ010001688.1, from coordinate 307,431 downwards.
AGTGCTAACTGAAGTGAGTCTCATGCATATTAATGCTGAAATTTTATTAAAGCTTTTTTACAGATGATAAGATACCTGGTAGGACACTACGGAAGAGAATAAGAGACATCAGGACTTATAAGTGAGAGTGGTGCAAATGACAGAATGATGGTGGAAGTCCTTTATTCATTGCTCAATTTCTGTTTCTTGATGGACAAACAACAGTACCAAAAGAAAAAAAAAAAACAAAAACAACCCAAAAAACCCTCCAAACCTCCAGTCTTTGAATAATTTCAGCTTCTCTTCAATAAATGATTACCAATTTGATATTTCCCTCTTAAACTGCTGATGAATCACATAAAATATTAATTGCTGCTCTTGTCTATTAGGCTGGACATCTGTGAATCTGTTACAAACATACTGCTCCAATATTTGATACTGCTGTGAGATTTGGGTTATTTTGAAAAGAGGTCTCTGGGGATGAGGAATAGTTCTTCTGAACTGCTGGTAAATTGGAGAAGACAGCAGAAATTAGAGTGATTTCATTGGTTAGGTCAGCAGAGAGAGGTGGCTTGCAGGCTGCACACTAATGTCTATGCTGCCTTCAGGTCTGTCAGCTAAAATTAATGACTCACTGCAAACTAGAAAGGACTGTTTTCTGTGAGCTGCTGGGGGATAAAACAGCTTTACAAGGTCACATTCTGTGCACACTGTTCCTCATTAACCTCCGCCTGGCCTAATCACCAGTGAAAAACAAAATCCCCATGTAGACATATGATAAAAGGCAGTAATATCTGATTATGTTTGGGAGACCAACAGGAGATAGGAGAGCTTATTCTATGAACAACATATTTAGCTAGATAAGACCTGGCAGAGCAAACCTGGGTTTTAGTGTAATTAATGGAAACAAAATGTGAATATATTTTATGTCTAAGAACAGAGTATGGTCCTACAATATTCACTTTATAATATGCATCTCTTTTGTAAAAAATACATATTTCATATGCATTTAAACTTGCTTTCTTAATTTTTCACTGTTCATCAATATTAGGTACAAGGAAATATTTCCTGTATCTAAAGTGATAGACACCTAAATTATCTAAATCACTAAAACTACCACTTTTTTTTTGTTCTTTTGAGATTGTTACCAGAGAGTTTATAATAGGAGAGAGGAGAGGAAAAGACTCTGGCAGAGAATTTAAATGCTTTACCAGAAAAGAGTATATTGTGACCTTCAGCCAGGATACTCATCCCAAACCAAATCAAAAGTTGTATTCAAAAAATATTTTCACTTCACGTTATGTTTTCATTTCTTTCAGAAATTTAGGCATGTTGTTAAAATTGATCAGAAAGGAATTGTGTGTCCCTCAAGGGACTGAGAAGAAAGCAAATAAAGCAAACTTTAGAAAAAAAATCCATAAATACTTTAAAAGTAGAGATGTTGCAGACTAAAAAAGAAGCCCAAATAAAACTAAAATAATCAAGATTTATTTCAGATAATAACACATGCTTGGTCAATGCAGAAGAAAATATATCCTGTTCACACGATATAGGTAGGCATAATGATATTTCAAATTCCACGTTCTTAGCCAACAAACTAGAAAATGTGTATAGTTCACATGATATACATTGGTATAACGATGTTGCCCAGTTGTCAGCAAATTAAGGCAGGCACTGTACACGCAGTAACAGCCCATTTCCCAATGAACTCAGACAGCTGCAAAGTGGCCGCATTTTGGCAGCCCCTTGGAGCTGCTCTTTTTCTCAGAAAGGAAGAAGCTCCTGAGAGGAGGTTTACATCCTCCCTAGTGGGATGCTCTGGGCCCTAAACACATTTTCAGTATGCTGATTGGATTTTTTGATTTGACCTATTGTACCTTATAAAATAGATAACCTCATTCTCTCCAGAAAAGTAATGAGAATCTGGTATTTAGTATAATGCATAAGAGCAATGCTTTCCTTTTATTTTTTTACACACTTTTTAAGATTTCAATAAAGCATTGTTTAACATAAATAGTGAATTACAAGAGCTCCCTGATATCTTTTTAATATAGGTATGAGTTAGAGAAAGAATCTGCCACTCTTTCTATCATACTCAATGAACTTTATTGTTGTTCCTAAATTGAAATATAGGGAGCCATTTTGTTGTGATTTATCATAATAAGTGAAAGCACACCAAGCAATGATTTTCTGCATATATTATATATGTTCTATATTTCTACTTTTATAGAATTATTGTGCTTGCCTAATGCTTCATTAACTCCATTCTGGAAGGTCATGTCTTTTGTACTGGCACAGCACGTTATGAACCTACATGGTTGACAACAGTGAGTTATAATATTGGAATAACACAGCAGTGTTATTCACAGTGATTCTAATAAGATCTGACAGGGAGAGTGTGTGAAGGCTGTGCAGAAGGTGATTATCTAAAAACTGCTACTCCACAGAACATTTGCAAGGATGTTTGCACAGATCTGCTACTCACAGAGTGTTTCTTTTGAATAAAATCTGTGATGCTGGAAAACAGTTGTAGAAACAAGTAGAGCCTTGCCAGGGGAAAAAAAAGATATATATACCTTTTACAACTGATACAAATCAATGTTTCAAGCATTGCATCCTTGTCCTTCCTTGTTGAAAAAAGCCAGTGAAGGAGAGGTGGTCCAGATCCATCCTGGTGCTACCTTCCAGCATTTTGCTGTGATGCCGAACTAGAGGGAGTCCTTTAGCTCAGGCTGCCTCACAGAGAGAGAGCAGCTTTATGGCTACATTAACTCTGAGTTGCTACTGGATGCATCTTTCTCTGTCTCTTCATGAAATCCAGGTGGAGTAGAATAAACAGATGTGTAAGCTGGGAGGCTGACTGAAGTGTCCAACGTTAGGAAAGAAGACGTCAGCTCTGAGAATCCACTGCTGCTGTTGTTCTTCCCTACCCTCCCACTCGCTTCTCAATAACATTGCTGCCTTCGGTCTCACACTTCCCTGTCATCTCTAAGTTGTCAGAAGCAGCACTGTCTCTTACAGTTTAAAACTAAACAAAATAGTTCAGAAACTTAAGTAACTTAATTCTTTGAACAGAAAGCAGTCCTATCTTCTGTGACGTGCATGTTGCCAAATGGTGGCAGAAAAAAAAACCTGACTAATAAAATGGGTGCAGAAATTTAGGAATGTTGCCTAATTCTCAGACAGAAAACACTAACATCCCTTAAAAGTATCAGAAATTAGAATGATGTGCACACTTGCATTGTGAGTGCCATTTTGTCCCTGCTGTCAGGCAGCCCAGCTGGGTGCCTCAGGTTGGTGACTGCAGCCACGGTGCTCAGGACATCACTGTGCGCAGCGCATCTTGGTGCTCAGGACATCCCATTGCTCAGGGCATGCCTCTTGCGGCCGCCGCTCTCGAGTCGCGGCGCTCTGGGCTCTGCGGGGCTCTGCGGACCGACAGCAGCTCATCCCTGCAAACAGCGGTGACAAAGTGACACCTTCTGGCCAAAGAAAAGATTTGCACAACGCCCAAACACTCCTGTAGCTCGGATGGTGTGCAGGCGTGGCAAGAGACGAATTATTGTCTGTCCTCCAGTCTCTGTTTGCTTTTAAAATATTGATAGCTAATTGCCTTATACCGATACCATTGAGCCCCATAATGCTGGCAATCATAATCCTCTACTGCGGGTATCTGGCCACTGATGTTTTCTAATTGGGCTGAACTAAATAAATCAACGCAAATCGTTTTTTAAAATCCCTTATGAATATTCATCTAAACCTGATGAATATTCATTACCTAAGGAAACGGAGAATGTGAAGCTCTCTAGAGATGTGTAGTAATGGTATCATCATTACCTAGTCCCAGTGCGATGTGGCAGGCACAGAAGTGCTCCATGTGACACACACCGAACTTCTCAAGCAACACGGGGTTCCACTGATTGTGACACAGGTGCCAAACACCAGAACCTAGTGTCTTTCACAGTCTGAAAAAGGATGGACAGGTAAGGCTGCTGAGTGTCTGAAGCATTCCAGGATTGGCTAGTTAGTATAAATTTTATATTATTCTTTCCATGTGCTGAATTTGCTAGAAGTCTTTAGAAAGTCTATTCTTGATTGAAATGCTGCCTTATCATCCCAGCCATTGATGAATAGAATTGGTGGTGAGAGCAGGGGGAATAGAGCAAGATGGGGTTTTGGTTGGTTGACTCAGCTGTGTCAGTTCTGTACCTTTACACCTGCTGGGAGGTTATGAACTGCTGTAATGGAAAAATACTGTTCTTTTAATCATGACCTGGAGTTCAATAATTCAGCCAAAATGGCTTTAACTTGACTTGGTGTAATAACAGAAAGGGGGAAATAAAATAGACTAGAACCTAATTTTCTCCTAAGTTGTGTGGTTGGGCAGGTCAGTGCCAAATATTCCCCAAAAGAAAGCAATCAATCAATGTTAGTAGTATACTGATAACCAAGTAAGAGACCGTTATCATGTTCTGATTCAATATGCTGGTGCTTTGCCATTGCCCTTAATTTTAGCCAGGTGTATCTTACAGATCTTTCCCTTTGGGGATTTCAAACTATTCACCAGAACACTGTGTGGAAATCTCACTTCCACCTGCAGAATTTTTTGCAAATGCTGAGTTAATATTGTCTGCTTTCAGAAATCTCTTCTGCTATATTCCTTTCAGCAACAATCTCTTTCTGCAGTCATTGGGTAAAACCACTGCATCATGTCTCATCCTAGGCTGCATTTTTGCCTTCCAATCATGTTTCTGTGATCCCTTCCATTCTGTGATGAGAATGAGTAATTCTTCATAATTAAGTGATTCTGGATGGTTTCAGTAAGAAATTGAACAACAGCACATTCTATCAGCTATTTCTTCAATGTCATTAGTGCAACAGCACTGACAAAGAAGCAGTATTTTTACTTCAGTTATCAAGTTTTGATAAATAGGATGTAGGATTCTTTCATTGGTACTTTTTGTTTAATTGCCCAGTAGTTTAAATAAACAATTTCCTGACAAATTCACGTCAAGTGTCATATCATGTTTCCTGACTAGCTTCCCCCTGTTAAAATAACTTCCCAGCTACCTCACTTGGTCCCTGCATTTTGGGACAGAGTTTACCATGTATCCTTCTGTAGGTTTCAGTATTTTTCTACAGGGATTTCCTTTTCAGAGGCTGGGAGTCACCTGTTACTCAGGCACCTGGTGAGCAGGGGGAAGGATTTTTTGGTGACCTTTTTACTACTGCAGAAATAGTTCTTCCATTTCTCCCTAAGAACATCAAGATTTTTTTTTTTCTGAATAAATTAATTTAAATATAGGCTATGTTGGTCAGTGAAATAATTGGATTGACAGATGAGTCAAGAGAGCTACACCACTAGATCCAAGCCTGAATCTGTTTTTTGATGTCCAAGTTCTAATCAGCAGTGACCAAACATGTTGAACCACTGCCTTTAGGTGCCTTTACTCTGATCTAACCCTAATTAGGCAAGGTATAAATATATACCTACTTACAAGGTATACCTTCAAAGCACTGTGCAACATGAGGTGATTTGTTTATATGAATAATTTTATTAAAGGAAATTATAATGTTGAATTCCCATTTGTGGAGTACAAAATTATGAGAAGTTTATTTTGCTTGATTTCCTCCCACATATATAGAAAATGATTAAGCTCTTTTTTTTTGTGCAGATGTAGCTCTTTTTTGTTTAATAGAGAGTTAATTACAAAATTTTACACTATATGATGGACCAAGGATAAATCTCCCAGCTGGACGTTAAAGTAAAAGATTAGATTTCATCTTCTGCTAAGATCTGTGGAAAAGAGATGAAAAAGCAAATAACAGCCTTAAATCTGACTATATTGCTGGTTCATCTCGCATGAAAAGTCTTTACGTCCAAAAACACCCCAAACCTTGACAATTTACAGTGGCAGATATGGGTTATTTTGAAAAACTGTAAAATCCCAAAAGAAGTATATTTGCCTTACCTATTGCCAACTATTGAACGATATACACTTTAAAGAATGACGTATTTTACATTCAGTGTTTTCAGCAGAGGGGGAAGAATTGTATTGCTTAAATAGTTGTTCTCATGACTTAGGCCTCTGCCTTTTTGACTCCTGCTGGAAATTTACAGTCAATTAACTCAGTGGGCAAGAAGCTTGATAAGTTTATGAGAATTGTAAAGGAAAAAAAAATTTTGTGGTTTGTTTCCAGGCCAGTGTTGGAAAGGAGACTCAGCCTTGTAGAATGTTGGTGCACTGTGTCTGGATGGGATGAGTCAATGTCCTTCACTGCAGTCCACACAGTGCTTGCTTCAAAACTGGGGCCAAGTGGCAAAAGAGTGTTGACAACACAGCAGTGTTTTGGGCACAGCTGAACAAAACTTGCACAGTGTCAAGGGTTTTTCTCTCTGTGCTCTGACTCCACAGAGAGTAAACCCAGGGTGGACAGGGCATTAGGCAGCCATCTACTCAGGACAACTCTCTAACTGACCAAAGGAATATTCCACCCCATAGCACATCCTTCTCTCCAAAAAAGGATCAGAGAAAGGATATGAGATTTGACAGAGGTCACGGTATTTGCCTTCTCAAGCAGCTGTTACACATGCTGAGGCCCTGGCACCCAGGAAGAATTAGGACATCTGCCTGCTAATGGCAGGTTGTGAATGAATTCCTGTTTTGGCTTTGCTCGTATGCACAGCCTTTGCTTCCCCTATTAAAGTGTCACTGTCTTGATGCCAGAGCAGTTTTGCCTCTCTTCCATTTCCTCTGTGTCTCATAGAGAAGCAGAGGGAGTGAGCAGCTGTGTGGGTTTTTGGCCAGGGTCAAACCACCCCCACAGCCAGCTACCCAACAACAGGAAAAGCACAGACTTTGGGGCATGTACCCCTAAAACAGCTCTTCTAACATAAAAAATATAATTGAGGAAAAGAAAATCAATAGCCTCTTAGTTGTCTCCTCTGAAATATTTATTATTTCTCCTCATATGAAAAATCCTGAAGTACAAAGCAATATGAGTGAAGAATCATATTTATACTTGTAAAAACACTGGTGCCTTATAAAGGGATACAAATAGTTTCTAGAAGGTATTTTTCACTGGGTAAACTTAAATGGACAAACTGCACCTTAGCTATCCTTGATCTAAAAAGTCTTTTAGTCCTAAGTCATGACAAACACAATCTTGAAAAAAAGAAATCTGTATTATGCAGTTTTTCTATGATTATTGCAGCATTAACCCTGAAGTAAGGGAACAACCAAAAATTCAGCTTGTTTCTGCTGCCCTTAGCATATCACCAGAAAGAGTATGAGAGTATGGCAGGCCCACAGTGATACGCTCCAGGGATATCTGCCACAGTTTGACCCACCCTTGGATTAGACTGTCCTTGAGACAAAGGCTCTAATCAGTACTTAATATTGGCAGACTTTTCATTTGTGAATTTACATAATTACTGTTTAAGCTTGTCTAAGCTTTGATATTCATAATATGCTGCACCAGTTAGTTGTCAGTTTAATGACATCTCGTGGGAAAACTATAACCAACCAATCTGTACATAAACTAGCTATTGTTTTGCTTTTATAAACTTCTGTTATCTGCCACCTTATCTTGCTTGAAATGGTTTTTTTTTCTACAACTCTGAGAACTCATTTTCAGATTCATAGTTAACTATCAGTGTTCTATTTTTCTTACTATGTTGAACATCCCGGATCTTGGCATTGATCCCCACCCATTATTCACATTTTTCTGTTTCTTGTTAAATCAACTGTTGCTCTACAACAGATCTGTTGCTTTTTCCTTTAGTCTTTTCAGACACTGCTAGAATGGGACCTCATAAAAATTTTTTTGGAAGTCCAATATACCGTTTCACTCTTTCCACAAAGTTTATGGTTTCCTTCAGATTACTCCTATACATTTGTGTGGTGACACTACTGCTGTAGTGACCCTTCCTCAGCGTACCATCTATACTCACATCTGCTGATTTTACTTTTTACTGATGTATCGACAAATCTAAGCATGAAGACCTGTCTATGATCTGAAAGATTTCTTTCCAGATGCTTTCCAAACTTATTAATTAATAATGAAGAGGGCAGGCTCTGATCTGAAAGGATTATCCAGATGTCCTACCTGGTTTATTCCTTCTAGCATTTCTGTGCTTCTTTGGTAACAGGAACATGTTTTTCTAAAAGAACCGTTCTGAAGTGTGCTTGAATTCACCACCAGTGTTAGCTTTTGCTATTCATCTCCCTTGAAATCTATCAAACATCTTTCTTTGGCACACATCTTCGCCCATGCCTGTTCTCCTTGGCTCTCCTTTTAGAAGTCCTGTCACTTCTGCCTCTCTGCTCACTCAAGATGTTCTAAGGGTGACATTAATTTTCCTTGCTTTTCCTGCAGGTTATGCTCTCTTGCTTGCCCTACATAGCTGCTGAAATGGCCAGCCACACGGCTCATTTGTAGTGTGGTTTGTCCATGCTGTGATGGATCAGCAACACAGAGTATTTTAACTTACGTACCTTTTTTTGGGAGAGGACACTAGGAGGACAAGATCAAAGGCACATCATCCAGCTTTTGTAAAGGATATCTGTGACCTTGCAAAAGCATACATAAAAACTCTCTAGATTCAAAGGAAAAGTCAAATGACACACAGTTGTTTCATTTGGTTTTCTGCCACTCAATGTACATATTATGACCACGATCTTAGAAAAGGCCATGATGTTGTGCAAAGACAGTTTTTCCTAGTGTATTCTTTAACTGTCACCTAATGTATATTGTTAAGACGTGGCAGAAAAAATATTTGTCCTGTTGTTAAAATCTAGTATCTGTTTTATTCAGTAGTAAACTGTCATATCTTCTGCATTAAAATTTTGCACAGCACTTCAGAGCAAATTCTCCCTTCTCCATAAAGCCACAATTCTTCCCCTTATGCCATCATTTACCAGGACCTTTTCCTTTGCATGCAGTAAGGTAAGAGTGCCCTAAAGTAGCCCACAGGTAATTTGACAACACCTATGCTCCTCTTGAACAAAGTGAGCATGTTACCCTTAGGATCCTAGATCTGATATGCTCCATTACCATTACAAGCTGAAATAAGCAACTGATGTTATTCTTTCCAAAATATGAGTTAGGACAAAAACTGTTCTTCATTTTCTTACTAGCAATGCCAGAAAGCCAGAAGCAATGTAAAACTCATCCAAAGGCAGGAAACTCTAAAGGGTTACAGGAAACAATATTCAGAATATTCATTAGTTTGTATGTCTGCACTGTCATAAACTGAGGCATGGTAGAAGTGAAAATCACCTGAACTGCTCTTAAGCATTGTATCTTATTTCCTCATGATGACATCTCAGAGCATACAGACGAGCAGATCCTGCTGCCTAGCCTGATACAATAAACTGATCCCACTCATTTTCCCAAGTTAAATGATGACACCAGTGTTTTTATTTACTTCTCCAAAAGCTGGCTGTGCCTTTGCATTGTGTTTTCTAGGTAGTGTCTATACATACATGGATGGAAAAAGCCCAGTAAGAACTTTTACATACACTCAATGTATGGGTTAAAAGGATTAAAACCAGAATACCTGGTGAGGAAGAAGGAATAGTTTTGCTCAAAGTGATCTTGCAGCTGGGAGTGCTGAAATTGCCAGTGTGGGAAAACTCCCATTTCCTATACCTACAGTTGCTCATCCTTGGAGAAGCAGAAATCACATGGGGAGATAAGAGACCCACATATGCAAAGCCTTTTGTTACATGGGGGAAAGGCAGCAGAGCACCCCCACGGTCTGCTAGGATGAGCCAAGCCTGATGGAGCCTGTGTCCCTGCATGTCTGCCACCTGGCCTTGTTAGCAGGGTAATGAAATAAATCTACTCTCTGCTTTTTGTCAGTGGTTTAATGGTTGTCCTTAAGTATTTGTATCTGTTTAGTCACACACTCAGCTTTTCTGAAGGGGTGGTTTTATCTTCTGGGATTTGGATTTCTTTCTTCCTGCTCCTTTCCTTCATTTCTGAGTCATAAAAGTAAGTGGTTGCAGAGATTTGTGTGAACTCTGAGCAGAACCACTGCACCTGAACATACACGTTCTGATGGAACAACTGCATGCAATAGCTGAGCTATGTGGCAAACTGAGATCACCTCACCAAGACAAACATGTAACTGTAAAACAAATCCTAATTCCCAAGTTTCAAAGGGCAACTGCATGACCTTATTTTGTTTGACAGTCTTCAGGGGAACTCGTAGGTAATGTAGAGGTTAACGTATTTTAAAATGTCAGACCTGATTACCAGCACTTTATACACAGACACAGAATTAAAGCGAGTAAACAACAGTTGGTCTGCAATATGGAAAGGCTATTGCTATTTTACTTATCCTGTGGAGATGTTTTCCTTTCTATCCATGATGTTTGAGCTGTTGTTTGGGGTTTTAAAACAATACTGTTCTACCATCCTTTGATGTTAAGGGTCATGAGTCTTCTAAATGCATCAGGTAGAACTTACCTTATTTCCCTCTTTTGGAAGAACTCCAAACTTTGTCTCTCTCTGCTATTATTCTCCGTTTCCTACATGCTTCCTTTTAAATAGTATATTTTTTAAAAAATAGAGAAGTATTTGGTATTACAAGTACATGGATTCACTTTTACTCTATTACAGTAACTTGTCCACCAAGTGATCTTGACTGCACATCCTACATCTCCTTGGAATGTGAACATTTATTGGTGACCATTTATTGGTAGCAGTTAGCTTTAGTCTTTCCTTTTTTGGTCCAGACTCATCCTTCCGTACAACAAACTCCAAGTGGCAGAAATACAGGCAATGGTACTCTATCCTCTTCCAAAGGTCTGTCTGCCTGGTAACTGTGCTTACAAACATTAAAAAAAACTGCCAAAAGAAGGATCAAATACACATGTGCTGCTGTGCATCATTTGGGCTCTTCTGGCACAGACAGCAATCAGCAAGGATATGTTACTTAATGCAGCAGAAACAGTATATGTACTAAGAAAATGTCCTCTTATGCCTTTATGATCATGGAAGGTGGCAACCTAATGAAATGCCCTTAGGTCTTCCTTCAACTGACAACTGGAAGGAAAAAACCAGTCTTTACTTCAATTTCCAAGGCCAGTGCAGAGATCTGTCTTAATGGGAGAACAAACACCATGTATATGTGTTTTGATGTCTTTATAAAAAAATTAAGACTGATACAGGCTGATATTTACCCTGTTTAAACCAGATTCTATTTAGGCTGCTATTTTGTACTGGAAGATAAGCTTTAGCACCACCTCCCATTAACAGTGTAACACTGGATGCAAGTTCCCAACTTTTATGCCCAAGTTACAAAGGATGAACCCTAGGCCAGATGCAGTATGTGCATTTAAAAAGGAATTCTCAGATTTTACTCTGGGAATTTCCATCTAGAAGGTTACAAATCTAAGTAAAGACAGTTTGGTAATGAAGCAAATGAGCAGTCTGGGTCTAAAGATCTAGGGGTATGGAGAAATTCTAAAACAAAAGAAGAGGGAGTTTGATTTTGTTTCTCTAAGACACCAGGCACAGGATGACAATCACATTATGGTTACATTTATGGAAATTATTTCTAAGTACACATATCAACTCAGACTACTTATAACTACTATCCTCATTATCTGATATACATCAAATAAACAGAGTATTTCCATTTGCTTAAGCAATACAATGAAACACTTGAGTGAGCGCAGAATATAAAATCAGAATGTAAAATAAGGCAAGCGTGAAAAAAGCATTAGGCTTAGTAGTCTTCCACTAGAAAAACAGATTTTGCTGTCAAGTTTCAGAGGAAAACTTTTAACAAACATATTGCAAAAGAGAAAAACAAAATTAACTACGGTAAACAAGTTTCTTCCTTCAAGGCACTCTTAACTTTTAATGTCAGCAAGTCAGTTGACAGAAATATTATCATAAGTAATAAAAAATAACCCCCAAATCTCTTTGGTTAAATATAAAGCTGAATGCAAAAAGAAAGCAGATGAAGCTTCTGTAAGGAAGTAATACTGGATATGACAGAACAAAAATTATACAACTACAAAAATGAACTCTGTTTCCAACAGTAAATTTTGACAAATCAAGACTTTCATTTAGAAGTTGTTTAGTTTGGAACTTGGTTTATTTTTTCACAAAGAATTACGTATGCACATTGTAACATAATGAAGTAACAAGACTACAAAATCGTTAAACTACCAGAGAAGTATTTTCTAGGCATGTAACTTCTAGGTCTCTTACAAGGAATCTCATTTAGCTTTATGCTTTCATCTCTCCAAGCATTCAGCAATGGCATATTGTTTTCAGCTGCTGTACCAAACTTCCTACACACTATGAGTGGTACAACTGAAAACATGTTTTCTCCTACAGATTTGCATTCACTCTTCTCTGTGTGTGTCTAATTGCAAGTCATTTCAGCTTCTGCTTTCTTCCCCTCAGGACCCCTACAAAATAACAACATGCAGCTCCCTCCTAGGTCCCTACAATGTTCTCAACTGGTTGCTTCCTCACTATCTGCACTTTCCTATTTTGGGGGAGCTTCCAGAACTGAATCATCATGCGGCTAATTGCAGTCAGACAACAGGTGCTAGGTAGTTCAATGAGGGTACCACTTGTCTCAAAAATCTCCCCTGCCCTTAAGGTATCAATCAGTTTCTTTTCAATTTTCATTGCTCAGCAGTCACCATTCAAAAGTTCTGAGGCACAATTTAAAGGCAGAACATAAACCTCTTTCCCTGGCTGAAAAAGAGTTAGAGGCACATGGATGCTAGTAGCAACATCTGTACTGATGAGCGTTCCCTCTCTTCCCCAGGATTACATGCCTTGAAGGACCTACAGCTAATCAGTTTTGCTGAATAACTGCAGGGTAATGCTTAGATCTCCATAGTAAAGAAATATGAATGCAATTCTATTTGAATCCCCAGTTTGGAAGCTCTTCTAGTATATGTCCATCTTCACTAGGAATTTGGTCTCTCAGCTGCTTGAGTCTACTTTAGACCTAAGGGCAGGAAGAATTTGCAATGAAGCAGCTGGAAGCATTAGGAAACAGCTGTTCAGAATTCTTTTGCAGATATCAACCTTTTCCTCTAAGAAACTGATTTGGCTTTTGGTGGTCTAAAACCCAGTAAAATATCCTCTCTTGCATGAAAAGATTTTACTCTTGGAAGACAAGATTTGCCAAACACTTGTAGTGGTTAAGACTCAAGTCTACCCACATGAATTATTACAGATTAATGTTTTGTTATTAAAACTAATTTTGTGGATCCTTACACTTAGCTCCAATTGCTGTTTGAAGAAAATTTCAGAATTGTTTTGGATCTTATTTGGTATCTCCTGGCTTGAATGAAGTAAAAAAAAAAAAAAAAAAAAAAAAAAAAAAAAAAAAAAAAAAAAGAGATTTGGGGTTTTTTTAAAGTAACCAAGTTTTTGTTCCATTCAATGCTAAGATCATAAAGCAACTGCAATAGGAATGTTTTGAACATACACAACACCTACTTCTCAAAAGATAAATTTCAAGATTTCCACAGCTCCTTGGAGTACTTGAAATAAGAAAAGTAAGGTTTATGCCTTTGAAATTGACCATTAATTATGCCAATTACTTAATATTTACCATTTAATATGTTATTCCCCTCTGTAGGGCAGCCCAAAAGGGTTTAAACCTAGGATAGCAATGAATAAAACCACTTAAAATGATGAAAAACTACTTACCAACCTAAAAATAAACACCAAACCCTTCAGAGAAAGCAAGCAGAACATGCTAGAGCTAGGTCAAGGCAAAGGTATAGTTTCAGCAGCCAGTCTGACCAAGCTAATATAGTCCTGATAGATCTAAGATGTGCTGCCTCTAAAATCCATGCTTAATCCAGGTTTTTCACGCTAATGCCAAAAACCTATTTGTATGACTTGCCTATGTTAGCCAAGACTATATAGCCCAACTGCACGATCACGTAGGAATGCCAAGTGAAGGCAGAAAGGTGGGCTTTTTTCCAGACAGTATCTAGCCTCATTTCCATTGCAAAATATATTAATGCTGCTTTATTCAGAATATAATTCTTAGATCTCCAAGTAAGACAACATTTTTTACTATTTAACTGCCTACATGAAACAAATTACTACAAACTCTAACATGTGTCAAACAATATACAGAAGTAAGCCTTTTAAAACTGCCAACATTTACTTGCTACAATAAAACACTTGCATCAATGAGAAATTAATATAATTTATATAATTTTCATATAAAAAACTGCAAATGCATTCTGGTTTTAATAGTGCATAGAAACTCTAAGGCAAAATATAATAAACACAGTATCTAAGCAAGGGGAATCTTTATCAGTGTTCACTCGTTACAGTCAATCACTTAATGCTTTTATACTTCTCATTGTGTCTTATTTGGATCTTGTAGTTCTTCAAACTGAAAAATCAATTTTTTAATTAAAAAAACCTAAAAACAAAAGCATGCATCAGACAGGATTTTGTCTCCCACTTCCAAGAAAACAGCCTGAAGTTTTAATTATTTCAAACAAAGGTAACTGATGCAACCAACTGTTTTCTTATTAGCTGGACATTTTTCATTTGCTGAATGCATAATGCAACCAAAAGGTATTATGGCAACTAAAGCAGTACTGTAAATCATTAATAGCAAAGTCACAATTTTTATATTAGTGAAGTACTGGTATTCATGCTGCTTTATCTTATTACCCTGAAAAATTTAGCTGTTCAAGACCCACTCTGTGCTTTGCAAGGAGTTTAAGAAATAACAGTTTGCTGAAAGAAGTAGAAGTACCAACTAGACAGTATGTATGATCAGAAGCATATATAGGCATATTCCTGAAAATTCAGCATTCTGTATAAATTATAATAACCAAACTGGTTTTGGAGCCCCAGAGAGTGCAGTGATTTTTTTCAAGCATAAGGAATTATTGCAATTATAGTCTGAGAAGGTACTGTATATCCCCATTACTTCTTTCATCTACTCTGAAATATCTAAGCTGTATGATATTTAAATGTTTAGCCTACTAAGGACTACAATATAGTGGAACTCAGAATGAAGCTAAGAAAAGTTAAAATGAGGATTAGTTTTACTATTTTCAAAATAAATCACAACTCTCTTAATATTTCATTTAAGTCCTGATAAAGATTCCCCTTTCACTGTTTCTTTGGTAAAAACAGCTGCATCACATTTGCTTCATCAGCAAGTAAAAGGCATTTTCTTTGGTGGGAATACTTTTTCGATTTTACACATCCATTTTTATAACACTCAGATAATATGCCCACTCTATATTGACCACTTATTCAGTGAAAACACCAGTTCCAGTTTAGGAGATACAGATTAAACAGACCAATCATAAACCAACAGTAAGCCTAATCACATAAAAAAACCACGTGCTAGTAGTAAAATGACAATGTTACAGATAAAGGTCTAAATACAGTAGATCATACTATGATCTCCATAAAATGAGTAGTTTCAGAGCTATTTTAAAAGCTTCTTATTTCTCAAATGTAGAGGACCTTACTTCAAAACATACTGAATGTTTAAAATGCATAGCTGCATACAACTTCTGTAGCTTTGTGATGATTTCCACTTCTGTTGGCTTAAATCTGCTGCAATAAAAGAATAAACACATTTCATTATACTATGAATTCTGCTATTTTGCTTCTTAGTATTTTCCCATATTTGTTTGAAAATAAACATTCTGATCAATACATCAATATTTTTGAATGGTCCAATTTGCACAGCAAATCATAGAATCGTTTAGATTAGAAAAGATCTCTAAGACCATCAAGTACAACCATTAACTCAGCATCATCACATTTAGCAGTAAACCATAACCCTAAGTGCCACACCACACACCTTCTGAGCATGCCCAGGGTTGATTATTTCATCACTTCCCTGTGCAGCCTTTTCTGATGCCTGACCACCCACCAGTGAAGAAAGTTTTTCTAATATGTGATCTAAACCCCCCCCTGATACAGCTTGAGGCCATTTCCTCCTGTTCCATCACTTGCTACTTGGAAGAAGAGACTGATCCTCCTTGCTACAACCTATTTTCAAGGAGTTATAGAGAGCAACTGTCATTTTTCCTGTTAAGACATTGAAACTTTTGACACTGTAGATGAAGACAAAGAGGTGATTCTCAGAGAAGAATGTGTCTGAGAAGAGTGCTATGTGTCAAAAGAACTTTATAAGAATGGAACCTCATATCCAACATCAGGTAAATCCTTGTATGCTGGTTTTTACTGAAATAAAGTTAATTTTTTTTCCACAGCAGCTGGTATAGGGCTAGGCTTGGATTTGTGCTGGAAGCAGTGTTGATAGCACAGGAATGCTTTAGGTATTGCTCATCAGTGCTTGCACAGTCAGAGCACCTGCCCCCAGCTGATCACAGGGATTCTCCATCCCATAGGGCATCATGCGCAGCATGTAAAGCTGGAGGAAGAAGGGGAAATGGGGACACTTAGAGTCACAGCATTTTTTTTCCTGATTAACCTAAGCAGCTATTACACATGTTCAAGCATGATGAAGCCCTTCTTTCCTGGAGAGAGCTGAACATCAGCCTGCCCATAATAAATAGTGGCTGAATCCTTTCTTTTGCTTCTGTGTTCAGCTTTTCTTTTCTTCTATTAAGATGTCTGTATCTCAGCCCCTGAGCTCACCCATTTTTACTCATCTGATTCTCTCCCCCATCCCACCAGAGAGAGCAAAAGCAAGGGGCTGCATGGGGCTCAGTTGCCAGCTGGGGTTAAACCTAAGAGAAACAGAAATATCAATCTTGGAAAGTATTTGTTCTGGATTACTTTCAGAGTTGTTACTCTCTGTATGTGAACTCCACCTGACATGTCTCCTTCTGTTCTTTGAAACAAAGGTTATGGCAACAATCTTTACTCGAGTACACGGCTTGTGGTGAGGATGAACCAGCAGTGACATGAATGCAAAGTCATTCACACTTCTCATCTACAGATAAGAGGTTGAGGTGCCAGATGCAGAAGAGAAACAAGTGTGTGCAGGATTGGTCCCCAACTGACAGACCATCCTCTGACAAGCATTTCCAGATGGCATAAGTAGAAACAGCCTATAATCAGACTGTAAAGAGGGTAGAGAATCAGGAAGTTCATTATATAGCTTTCATGGGGCTACATACACTCTGCTTCCTTATTCCACAACTAGTCCTTTCAATCACCATCTATTAAGCCCAGTCTTCTTCCCCAGACTCTTCCACATCTCTCCAGTACTGTCATATTCCCCACATGCTATTACAGAGGATCTTTCCTCCATAAACTCACTTGACACCCAAAATACAGCTGGAAAGAGGGGGATTTCAACACAGCAGCACCTCTTATGCACCTCAGCACTCACCCTGGCATTCACTGGATTCCTGCACGATCATGAGTCAAGCAGCTTAACCTGGGTCCCATTTTAAAGACTGCACAGGTTAACAGAACTAGTAAATCACAATGATGATGACAAAACAACGGATTTAAAACAATCTGGACTCGATTTCTTGTTCCACTATATCTTACTTTACCTAAACAATGATTTAAGTACTATGCTGCTCCCACATTAAAAAAAAAGATTGGAACGGCAAAGTGGACTTTTTGGCCTAGTATTAGGCTGCCCAAGAGAAAAGTAAACTCTGGTCTCTTTTTCATCTCTTACTCACCTTTCAAGGAACCAGATTTACTTCTTCTCTGCCTAGAACTACTTGCGTGTCCCAGTAACGCTGTCTTCTGATTTACTAAAAGAAAAAAAGGGTAAATTCCAAAACTCAACTATAAGATAGCACAATAATTTCCAGTCCCTTTCTGGAAAAACTGAAACTAGCTAATACGCTGTGCATCACAACAAAGACTTGAATTAAAAGTTTCCATGCTAAAAAAAAGTTTGTGATTCACTGGAGTCCCACCTAAATACATTGCTGGATGTGACATTTAATTATAGCCTCATCAACCAAATACAGCTGTGTTAGTCATCCCCTGACATAACAGACCAAACGTATTCCTTTGGAGCCACTCTCTGGTACACAAATCCATCTTCTGAACAGCCAATAGTAGAAATAAAACTTTCAGTTCTTGAATCAGGAAGTACATAGTTAAATAGATTTTCCTCATATGTGTTTATCGAAGAATTCCACAATAAAGATTAAATGGAACCACATCCCACAAATCCCAAAACATTATTTTAGTGCACTCTTCTATGTTACCATCTTGGTATTTTCAGCATGTTTATGAGAAACAGGCTGTGCAACGAAGACAACTTTTCAATTTTCAACCCAAGACATACCCCAAACAGTCAGCAGTATAATAGCACACTATATTCCCAAGACATACTCCCACTTAATTCTCTAATTAATTAGAGCTTTAAGTCTGTTCAGGTAAGTGGAAAAGCACAAAAATATATTTTCAGCACTGAAGAGAGGAATGAGAAAGCAAATACAACACAAGAAAACAAAGAAGGTCAATGCAGAAAAAAAAAATTGAAGGAGGGAAAGAGACTTACTCAGAAGAAAAAGGGTTAGACAAACACATGTGGGTAGAAGGGATCAAGGGGACAAAAACTAGAGTAGGCTGGACACATCTAAAATGAGAACCTGCTAGGCAACTTTCCTCTTGTTTTAAGCGGTAAACAGGCTAGATAAGGGAACCAGGCTTCAGAGGACAGGCACAGAGACAAGTATAAGGTATTTTAGCAAGCAAGCCTAAAGAAATACATGATCCTAAGGACAGGGGAGCCAGCATGAGACCACAGACCCTTGAACAACGGCACAGCAACAGAAGTGCCTACACCTGCTCCTTTGGTTCAGGGCAGTGCAGCCCAGGGAGCCCAAGCTACAACCACAGAGTGAAATCTCCTGAGAAGTTGGAGTTATCCCCCAGAACAGCCAACAATGCTAGCTCCCAACAGCCCACCAACTACAAGCTTAGCCACAAGAGTTAGGGCTTTGACCACATGCAAGGGAGAGAAATGTAGTTAATATGGACAAATATACTTTGAAAAAGAAAAAAATCAGAGCTACTTCTGTTACACTTTCACCTGAAAGGTACTTCCTTGCAGTTATAGTCTTCTAGAACAAGCTTGTAATGAGGACACATGGTGTTCTCAAAAAAAAAAAAAAAAAAAACAACAACAAAACAACCCCAAAACCAACACAAACAAAAAGCACAAAAAAAATCCTATTTTCAAAATCAAGTCCCAGGTAGAAAACAGTGTTCTGCTCACTCTGGAATTAGGAAGTCTTAAGGAAAAGAATAAGCCATTCTTTCACATTGACCATCATCCTCCTTATCAATGGAATCAATAACAAGGTATAGTTTTGTACAACATGAATACACATAAGAACAAAAACGGAACTACAGTATAGAAATTTTTTGCTTACAGTTGCTTAATTTGGTCAAACTCTCTTTCATTTCCTGCAGAACAAAAGAAGCATTATATATATATAAGTATCCAGTGAATAATCAATAGATAATTTCTTGTTTAGTAGATTTACACATTGCTTAATCGGAACAAAACGTTACTTTTTCCATTCTATTAATTTTCTTAAATTTGCATTTCAAATTACCTCATTTATCTATTCAAGGGAATTACCTCCAAACTCTTGTGAAAAAGCTTATTTTGATAAAGTTTTATTAATCTTATTTTACATATATAATATGATTTATATTAAGTTTATACATTCCTGTATTTTAAAATATAGATAACATGCATTTATGTATGCATTAGACACATGCATTTTTCCTTCTTACTAAATTTCTTTAAAGAAATTTCTCCCATCAAGGCTACCAAGAATTACTTCCATTCATAAGCATTACCCCCAAAATTACAGCCTCTAAATTCCCTTGTATGGTATGGAAAAAAAAAAACCCAAGACTGTATCGAACCTGTTATGGGTAAGTATTGCTTAGTGAAAGCTCTCTGCATTGCAGTGTTTTAGATGAAGGAATTTTATCAGAAACACAGATGTGAAAATGACACATCTTCATATATTATGCCCTATGGTCACACTCTTCTACCTTTGGCTATAATTTCAACAGAAAGCTAGAAATTAATTTTAAAAACCCAAACCAACCAACCAAAAAATCCCCACCAAAACTTACCTTTTCCTTTCTTTTTCGAACACACCTCATAGAGGGCAATAAGAGTTACAAGAAGAGCAACTTCAGCCACAATTGCTATAAAGGGTTTGAGAGGTTCTGAGATGGACAGAACTTTAAGTTCAAACCTCCCTTTATTGACCCCTAAAACAAAAACAGCTTCACACCAGTATACACCAGCATCTTCCTTGGTGAGCTTGTGTATCTCCAGACGGTCTATAGTGGCAGATTGACTCTTAATTTCAAACTTGTCCTTAGGCAAAATCTTATCAATGGGAACCTGAAAAAAAATACATTGTGAGTCTTATTAATGTAATAAGAAGGTGTAGTTCTGTATAGATATGTACAATGAGTTAGGAACAAAAGGCATTTGTGAAGCATTATTACCCCTCCCCCCCCCCTCCCCCCCTTAAAGGGAAGAATTCATTTTAGCTGGACACCATAGTTCCTTCTAGATTTACTGGAGGAAAATACAAACTTTCACTGGGCAAATTGTCTGTTTTAGTGTAAGACCAGATAAAAGGTACCTTTGACTCTATTGACTCTCCAATGACAAAGGCCTCATCGGCTGCCAAATCTAATGCACAGGTTTCACCACAGCACAAAACACGCCCTTTCAAGAAGTGGAAGAGGGAACTCTCCTTCACTGGGAAATATGCTGACATTCTTAAAAAAGTCAGTGCTAATCTTCAGCAGTATGAAGGAGACAGATCTATTTACCTCATCTCAGTTGACAGTGAAGTCCCTCAGAAGAGGGCTAAAACAAACCATTTTAGGAAGCTATGCTTCCCAGATAGGTGATAAAGCTAGAAAACAGAATTACTTGTACCTGTAGGAAGTAAAGGGTCAGACAACTACTTACAGGTGAAAGCATGTCCTGCTGTAAGATTATTTTTGTATTCAGTAGCAAAATTTGAGTAGTATAACCAGCATAAATACAGTAAATGAAAGTCTCACAAGACTCACCTGATTTGGAAGTATGGCAGGGCCTTTATGAAAAACATCATAAAAACCAGAAAAAAACCCCTACATCCCTGTAGCAATGAATACTTGTAAATATCAGATTATTTTCCATTTTCATAAAGAGATTTACATTAAAATTAATGGAAATGCAATTTGTAGCACTTGCAGTAAAGACTCATTATATTTTAGAAAGTATTTGTACTTTTTTTTTGTCACAGTTTTGCTTGGCCGACAGAGGGAGACCTTACCAGTTCAGTTCCATTGGTCATATACCAGACCCAAGTCTTGGGAGTAAACTCAGTTCTACAAAGCATTACAGCTTTATCTCCTAGGTAAGTGATTATGGGTTTTTCTCTTCCTTCAGCCTTTGGTACTAAGAACAAGGAAAAAAAAATAAATTCATCGAGTGAGAGATACAGGTTTTGATTAGTGTATCAAAGAACATGTTTAGGTATTCATTTACAGTACTCCATTCACTTTTTTCTACTTAAAACCCTCATGCTTCTTCCATTCATGACATTACATAAATGAGGAGACATTTTGCGCTGCTATTTCAGATATATAAGTCTGCACAGAAGACTAGAGGAATCCTGTTTTCCATTGCTGTGTGATCTTGAAAGTTGCCAATTAATCCCAAGTAAAAAAAAAAAAAAAAAAAAAAATCAGACTGTGATTCTACTCTTGCCCTTTTCCTCTTTCCCTTCCTTGGCAGCTGCAAGCTACATGCTTCAGTTCTAGTACACTAGAAAAAAACATAACTTTCCTGCAATTTCACTCAATCTGCAGAAACTGCTAGAAGTCTATTCCAGCCACATTGTGACTACGTAACGGTATCCGACAAGTTGTATGTACAGAGAACTTTTCTCTAACTGCAGACTGATAGAGATTTGTAGTTACAAGCATTTTCAGAGGTGAAGTAATGACTTTTGGGTGCATACTAATAAAAAGGACTTTTGGTCCAATCTTGCTGAGGAGAGAATACAGTCAATAAGAAATAAGATATCAGTTTAACTTTAGAGCTACTTGTACTAGCCATTTTAACTGCAGGTGCCCCACAAGCTTCCAAAAGCATGTGCCCAGAAAGGCTACTGAATGTATTGAGACTATCCCACAGATACTGTTAGAGCTTAGCAAGTGCATTATCCCAAAATAAGTATTTCCCCTTCCCTTCCCTCTTTATCAGGATGTTTACCAATGTGTTCCTCAGATACGTTCATTTTAAATTTTACTCCAAGTTCCATTGCTCTACTTTTTAAGTACAGATCCAATACATATTTTAGATTTTACTGATCACACTAGACTAAACAGGCCAAGTACTTGCTTTCAGCAGTTATGATGAACCACTTGATATAAGCTAAGATTGTTCTTGTTCTCTTCCGTTCTTGACTAGCTGAGCACAAATTGTTTTTTCCTCAAGAA
Organism: Eopsaltria australis; assembly: GCA_034509425.1. Lineage (NCBI taxonomy): Eukaryota > Metazoa > Chordata > Aves > Passeriformes > Petroicidae > Eopsaltria > Eopsaltria australis. Next base: position 284,991 of record JAVTVJ010001688.1, on the reverse strand, counting down.
TGTCCACTTCTCATGTGTATTCAAACTTAAGTTTCCTATCCAGAAATACACATGAAACTCATTTGTTAATAAGAACACTGCTTTCAGTCTCAGAATTTGCTGCACCATACATCAAGACTCTTCACTAGTGAAGTTCTCTCACTCCATGTGCATATTTTAATCATTAAACACTATCCTTTTAAAAAGTACTGGCAGAGTATCTTCTCTGCTGTCAAAAAAATGGATGACTTCACTAATTACTGCTGCAATATCTCTTGCAATTTAAAGAGGAAACACAAGCAGGTTGGGATAAAAAGCTCCATATTCCCAGCACAAGAAGCTTATGTGGCAGCCAAAGAGATTTAGCCACACTTATCAGTGGCAAAGCTCAGCTACAGGCATGCCAGCAATACATGTGACCATGTTAGCCACAATTAAGGATATGAACATCCATGGCAAGTTCTGGGATCTCGCTCTGTAACAGTTAATCATTGAATGCATGCAAGGATTCTCACAGGTATTTTTGAAAATAGGTAACATCAAATCTGGTGACAGGCAAGGCCAACTTCTGAAGAGACAGACAGATTTCACCACCAGCATGTACACCAGTCAGATTTCCACACTGTTTTAAAAGCCAGAGTTATTTCATGGTGCACATTCTACCCTTTTAGAAGCTATCAACACTTTACAACATTTTATAATACCCCTGAACATCCTCTGTGTTTATTAACTTGAACTTCCTGTAAGTATCTCATTGTTTTCCGCAAACGTGGGTAAAAACCAAAACTCTTCAAAATCTGAGGGGTTATGCCAGGCCAGGAACCAGGGGGGAATTGGATATTGGCAACACATCCAATAATCTCAAACTGCCTAGTGGAAAAGCTATTGCAGTTAGTTACAGCAGAGATGACTTAAGCCGTGGAGTCTATACCAACACATTACTCATCTTTCAATTTGAAAATCGTTTTCCCTGCATTATTGACTGCAAGATTCAAGGACTTCTCTTTCCCATTTCCTTCACTCTTGCATTAATCTTAAAAAGCATCAAGCCAGTACTTTTTATGGCATCAGAAGTGGCAGCATTCAACCATCGTGAAGCAATTCTCCCATCTTCTTATAATAAATCAACCAGTCCTATGCACTGTTCTGGAAAAGATGACTTTCCTATTGAGTCATTGCTGCCCTTACTGTAATAGTTATTGTGTACTTACAAAAAAAAATAAAGAAGTCCAAAAATTGACTTTTTTCCCATCTACACTGACTTGGTTAGCTATTCAACTAAACCTTACCCACATGCTGACAAGAAAAATACATAATTATTTTTTAGAAATTAAAAGGCCTGAATAAACTACAACTTTGTCTGCAGCTAGTCTCTCCTGGCTGAAGGTCTGAAAGCAGGTATCAACATTTGATATTTGAACCCACGCAAGCTTCCTCAAGTCCTATTACTGGATATCCCACCAAACAAAGGCAGCTTGCAACTGAAGAATTAGGGAGCCCCATTGGTTAGTTTAGCTGAGGTTAGAGTAATAATTTGAAGAGTTAGGGTTTCTCAGAGCCTGTATTCAGGGAAAATCTCTCCTATATGAGCCTTCACAGACTAAATGCTTGCCTTGCTCTTTGCAAAATTTGGATGGCAGGAACAGAGAAAGGAAGGACTCCCAGAAGCGTTATTCATCAGCTCAGCAGCTTGCATTATCACACCTCCTCCATGCAACTGAATTTCACCTACTACTTACAGGGTAACATTACTGGAGAAAAGAACATAAAACAGAAGAAAGGGCACTCATACTGCCCAATAAAGTACACTAATTATTCATCTAAGTACTATTCTTACACTATTACAGAATAAAAGAAGCACTAAACCAATAGTGTAGTGTTTCAGAAATATAAATGAAATTTTTAAAATCCTGCCCTCATTTTATCAAACATTACTTCACTTCTAACACCAAACCTCAGATTCAACTTTCAAATTACTAGCTCTGCTTTTTGAAGAGATTTATCTGAGACTCCGTCCTTTATTCTCATGCCCCAGAAAACGAAGAGTATTCACTTCTGCTGTAGAGATGAAGAGGGAAGGGGCAATCACTTAGTCAAGAAGGGTAAAAAAAAGACTTGTATGCTCTTTTGGTTATTAGAATTTTTTTTAAAAAAAGATTTTTAGTTTTTGGTTCAAAATTCTTCCATTCATGCTACAGATACTACTTTGATAGTTACTTCTTCTCACTTAGTCTGACTATATTAGCCATTACTTATCAAATTAAGTTGCAATTTCCATACTATCCAGGAAGAATATTAATGCAGTTTTGCAGTGGTCAGCTGAAACAAAAATTTAAAATAAATACAAATTAATTCAACTACCTTGCAAATGAAATGTAGCACTGACTTCTACTTCACCTTTCAGAAAACAAGTGTAACTTCCCAGCTGACTGCTCTCCGAGATGGTCAATCTTTAAAAAAAAAATAATCACAATATTTTTTTGTATATATTATTTTTGTTCTACTGCAATTGACAGCTAATTAGTATTCTAAAAATAACAGTAAGGATTAGTAATGGAGCAGAGAACAAACCATCACTGAAATACTAGGATTCAGGTTTAATGCAATGCAGAAACAGCGTAACATTTTTTAGAAAATGGAAGAGGACAGGCACACTTGGGAACATAAACACTATTTTTACCCTTCATGCTGACAGAAGGCCACCTTTATGCAGCATTATCTATAGGTTACTGAATTAGACATGGGGTCACCATGTAAACTACGAAGCATATCCTATACAGGATTTTAGGAAGAACAAACCATTTAAGTAAAGCAACCTCTTCATCACAAAAAATAGTTTAAAAGAACTTCCATCTAATGAAGTCCAACATCTGGCAAACTACATTTTACTGCCACTTTGAAAAATATTTACATGCCTGTGTATATGGAGCATCAGAAAAGTGACAGTTACATTCTCATCATATTTTTTACAATAGAAATTTTATATACTTATCACTGCTGTTAAAGTTATACAGAAATCAACTGGAGACCAATCAGTTAAAACGTGTAAATGGCCTAATTCTAAAGAACAACAATAAACTATATCAATTGTAGAAAGGCTTCTACAACATTTTTTGAGTTTCTGTAGAGGTTTGAGAACTTAAGAAAACCTTCAAAATATCTTTACTGTAAATCTCCCTTTTACCTTTTATTAACTATGAAGGAAAGAAAATGACCATGGATGCCTTCCAGACTTCTGCAAAGCAGAAATGAGGTAGAAAAGAGCATGTGGAAAACGAGGGAGCGGAAAGAGAAATTTCTAAAATATTTTAATCTCAGACTGACTATTATTTCCCTTCCTGAACAGAATGATTGGACTTCAAGGAACTGTTACCTTATTCTATGTTCTTTTTATTAAAAAACTTTGTTTTTTGAGCACTAGAGGAAAAAGAGGAGCTCCTCCTCCAGGCCTGAGATACCTGCAACCTTTCCTCCTTTCCAGCAGCTTCAGTATGTTGAATAATACTTGCATTTGGCCCTCTTCCAATATACACATTACTAGAACTGGGCACTGTATATAACTTGGTAACTCAATAGAATCTGCAAATCACAGCATAAAGAATGCTACTTACTGGATGGTCCAGCTGTTCTGAGTTTTACTGGTGTGACTGATTGTTTCACTTCCCTTTTTCCAAGTCACTTCAGGTTTTTTCAACTTGGAATTCTCATCTAATTTGCATGTAAGTTCAACTTTGCTTGGACTGGCCACAGGGACAACCTTTTCCAGTGGAGGACCAGGCACACCTATAAGGTTAAAAACATTTAATGAAAAAATTTCTACATTCTGGGCAAAAGAACTTCAAAGATTGTGTTTATATACATAGGATTACAGGTGGATACAGGTGCTCTTCAAACTCTCCAGGGCAAAAAAGCCCCTGAAAAATCAGTTTCACAGTAATTTTCTTAAATGTTAACTGAGTTAAAATACATATCCCTTTTCAAAAATAACACACTCCCATTTTGTAGGTAAACCTCCTAGAGGGCCCTAAAATAGAAGCATAAATACTCATTTCACTGAGAGCAAGACAGACTTAAGAGACAGACTTAAGCTTTTACATGATTTAATCCAAACAAAAAATATTAAGTATTTAGCATGTATACAGTAAGTTATACTACAAATGTCAAGAAGAGTTAAGACATAATTATCTATAATCATCTGGATTTCAGCCAGTTGCAGATTTTTATGATACTGATTGCAGATATATCCTATTGCTGGGGAAGCTACTGATAAAACCCACAACCTTAACATTGTTGGATCAGGCCTTTCATGGTACAGTTACTCAAGCTGACATCAAATAATCTTCAAACCCATTTAGGGCTGCCTTTGCTTTCCTGGCAAGTCAGTAGAATTACAATGGGAAAAGATTCCAACACAGTAGAAAAACCTGCCATTTTTTTGCTTTTCATGAGCATAGTTTCACAAACATAAAGTAAGTATATTCAAAAAGTAGGTATCAACAGCAAATATCTTCTCTGATCCATAGAAATAGCCTTTCATAAGAAAAACACTTTAGATATTATACCTGTTAGCACTCACATTTTATTTCATAACTGGTCTTTTCTTCCATGCCTTCTAGATACAAGTGTGGTTAGTTGTCTAAATACTCCAAGAAAATTAATCCAAGCCTCACTTCAATTCTAGATGTACCCTGTAGTATTTGGTGGTCAAAAAAGTGTAGTTGTATTGCACAGCTCACATTCTCTCCAAGAGGAAATGAAGTTTTATGGTACAGCTCACTGAATTAGCAATGCAAGTCCTACCTATGCAGCAGCAAAGTCTCACTGGAGTGATAGCACCAGGTACAGAATAAGTGAACTTCACTGGGTCTGGCAGAGACATTTACAACCTGAAGAACAGCATATCCAGATTTCCAAGTCCCAGCCAAAATACTTCAAATCTGTTGAACTGGAGATAATCTTAGAACTGCAACACCTCAGTCTTCCATTGCAAAGTCACTGAAACTCATTTGTTAAGAGTAATTAGGCTCAATAAATGAGCCAAGTGTAACTCAGCTTGTTGAGGCTGTTTATGATCAAAGTAATTTTAAAACTAGAATTGGTTTCACAGCAGCAAAAGTTTTACAGTCAGACTAATTATACCAGCTGAAAATAGTATCTGTCCCTTTTGAAATTATTGTCAAATTAAATTCATCCTTTGAATGAACAGAACATAAAACCTGATGATGTTGAAGATTAACCAATAGCAAGATTGACATCCAGGGCATCCCTGTACTAAGAGTACAGACAGCAGAACAGGACACAGACAGTACTTCAAGTTTCCTGCTAGAAGAAAATGCAGCATAAATGCTGCAAAATTACATCCTTAAAATACCATGCCAGTACTTTGCAAATCTTCCAGAGATACTTCAGATAGATCAGTTTCTCCAGCTATCCAAGAAATTAATTCTAGAGTATTATTTGGCAACTGGCAACTTCACGTGCACTTTAGGAACGGGTGTATTTCTCTGCTGCTTTAACTCCTGCAATGTTGCTAAGCTAATACCTGCTGCTCAGCAAGTACCCTAGTTCACGTGGTCTCTCCACCAAGTGGATTCACTAGTGCAAAAAAACTACCATTTCAACTGATTTGGAGGAAGAGAGTTATGAGTAGTTTTATTTGTACTTTGAACAGAAGTAGGAATCTAATTCTCCACTGCAAAGTAGTTATTATTAGAAATCAGAAGTTAATAATAGCATAAATGTACTTACCTTTTACAGGGCTGATCACACGCTCACTGTGAACATCTTCAGTTTATCAAGAACTTGTCATTCTAGATGCTTCTACAACTCATAAAAGTTTGTGTGTTCTCACATTCAATATAAAATAACTGGAAGACAAAAACTAACATACTCACCAGATAGTACTATCTCATACTCCAAGACATCATACGTATTCTCCTTGCCTGCTGGCTTGACCTCTTGAGTGGGAAAATCTGAAACTAACAAGGTTTGGGGGGAAACAAAGTTATGTTATCCTATATAAGTAATCACACAGTAGTGTCAATATGGTACTGCAATGATTAATTATAACAATCTTAAAAGGAGAAAATGGAGCTTGCCAAAGGCTGACTGTGGTGGAGATCCTTTTACAGACCTGTGTTAGCCATAATCTTAAAGCAGCAGTGTTGTAGGGTTGCCATTATAGCAATTATGCTGTTATATAAGGGTTTCTAGCTTTATCGTAATGTTGCAATTGTGAATGTCAGTATCTAAAAAATGTCATAGCTATTTTATGGCCTGACTCAAAAAGTCATCTACAGCTTACTTACAGGATTATGTCAATGTTTAAATAGTTCTTGAAAAAGTAATAAGCTTTAGAAAAAAAAAAAAAAAAAAACCAAACCAACCAACCAAAAAAAAAAAAAAAAAAAACCACCCAACAAAAAAACCCAGTATAACAGAATGCTACAATTCCCAAAGCTACTACAATCTAACAACACAGCCAGGAAGTCCGATGCAGACTATCTAGTCTAGGTGCTGCTTTAATGATTGCAGAGACAAGAACACCTTGTGGTGCACTACAAAATGGTCAAAGATCCTCACTGTTCCTCAAAACTTCTGATATACAGCAGGCAATGCCCTTCCACAAAGAAAGGATACCTATATTAACCATCATATGCCCAACCTAAAAATATTCTCCTTTTGTGAGGAAAACCTACATTTACAAGGTGTATAGTCACCAAAATTCCTTTGGGGCTGTGGATCACACACTCTTCAGAGAGTATGAGATTTTATAAAGCTCTACAAAGCTTGATACAGCAACTCTAAGCACAGTCTGTTCCCACCACTTGTTCTCATGCATATAAAGAACAGAGAAAGAAAGCAAATTAATAAGCTGCAGCTCTAACAGATGTAGCCCAGCTACAATAAATTTATTTTAATTAAACGATGAAACCACTACCCCAAAAAATACACTAAACATTTGTTCTATGCCACACTTGCTTTTTATATGCTTGGAAACTAATTTTATTGTCAAATATTTCATAATGCAGTGCAGAAATATATGAACAGTAATTAGAGATTGATTCTGCCTAATCACACAACATTATAAGAGAAAATAATTCTGTTTTTTGTAGAAGGAAAGGGGCTTACTTACCCATCCTGTTCATTGATTGTAAAGATTCCAAATCACAATTCAGAAGATAGAAGAACCGGGCTACAGCTTTGGCCTTCCCACTGAGAGAAGCACTGGGTGGCCAAATCGATCACCATGCAGTGGAAATAGCACCTCTGAAAGCCTGCATCTCATCAGAATTACTTCTTCTCTTCCCTTGCATAAAATACTGAACTGTCATGTAAAGCTCTTAAACGCATGCCTCTGAGCTCCAGTTGAGAGGACATGGCTGTGCTGAACCCTGCTAGTGGTTTGCATCTAAAGGCATAAGCAGAGGTACTACCTGCCCTTCAAGTTGTTGGCCAGTTTCAGGAAACATCCTGTCAAGCTCACAGCACAAGGAATTCTGTGCCATAGGCAATCAACCTTCTGCTTGGCTTGCTCCATCTGCATTTTCATACTTTCCCTTATGCTTCAACCAGTGTAAGTAAAAATAAACCTGTAAATTAAGGTGGTTGGTATGGAAGAACAGAGCTTTAGGCTATTTCATTTGGTGGTGTTAAGAGCAGATTGTTGTCAATGTCAACTGGTAGTACAAAACGGCTTTCTAAGCAGAGAAATCAAAGTTGTCTCTAGCAGCAGACAATAGTCCTGTTGGTTCTAGCTAATAACGCAAGCCTTGATCTCTGCCCCGTGGAGAAGTAAACTAGTCCAAGTGTTTACCCAGGAAATAATATGTCAAGGCTGAAAAGCTCTGGCAGATCTTAGCCTGCCTGTGTGCGCAAACATTCAGCGCGCCAGGGTTGTCACAGATCACCTGAGTTTATGTCAGTCCAGTACATGCATCATCTGCTTTCTTACTGAAATCCCTCACAATGACACATTCAGAAGGCACCAGCGCTAGTTCATATGGTAGACCCAGCCACAAAAATCTAGACAATCTTTAAAGTGTCTTGCACATGAACAGGATTTTCATACAGACTTTCTTCCTCAGTTCACGTATCAAATTAAAATACTCAGATGAGGTCGTATGATATGAAAGACCTTCTATGTTTCATATAAGTCTGTGTTTATGTACGTAGAAAATTATTGAATCTATTAGCTGTTGAACTCCTAATTCTCACATTGTGCTAAAAAGTTCTGAAGATGAACACCAGATAAATACCATTATCTCAAAAAAAACCCAACTTGGAGGTGAAATAACCTGCCAGAATTTGATTAAGTTCACACATGAATATAACTTAGCTCTTGTTAGAACTTGCATGATCAACATGAGCTTTAGGACAGTGCTGAAATTCTGATTCTCTGATCTTTATGGAGAAAGGAGAAGTAGAACCAACAATCATTGGTTTCGTGTCCTTCTGGGAACAACTTCTCAGTTCCCTGTTAAAACTACAATTCAGGTATAAGGGACAACAGATATAATTAAGAAAGATGAAACTAGCAGGCACAGTGATGCAAGGGCATTATTATACCTTTCACTAACACATGGGCATAAGGAGCTCACATATTAAAAATTACAATGTCTAAAGGCTAGAACACAAACTCCCTGCAGTGGTACTAGTTTGGGCACTGTCCAACCTCCATGGTCATTGCCTGCTTTTATGGCATAAATGCGTAAGGGCAACAGGTCATTAAACTGGTAGTTGTGTAACTTTTTCCAGTTCTGGAGATACTTATGTCATTCAAGCTCTTGCAATGGCTTTAGAAGACCTAGGTGTTGTATCTACTTCTGTTTCTTCCAAAAAGTCACAAATTTACTTCAAGAAACTTAAGTGTGAAAATGTAAACTCTTTATGATAAATGAATATCAATAGGAAAATAGACCACAGTTTTAGGTGTACTGAAATAAAACAATTACCAGATGATTCATTAAATACAGCTTGCATCTTGGTCACGGCATTTGCCTGAGTCTGGGTGAAATCTTGTGTTGTCGTAACTGGATCTAGAAAAAAAAACAAAACAAACCACCAGAAAAAAAATTTTAAGAAACTTTGAGTTAGAAAAAGCTAGCTCATGAAAATAATTCCAGCAGAATATCCTCACCTCAGCCTGTCTTCTCCATTCTTTCCCCAAGTTCTGAGCATATACATTAAAAGATGTTCAAGAACTGTTTTTCTTCAGTTTTTTAGCTCACTTTAGGCAAGAAAAGATTAAAGAATGGAGGCAATATTTATTTGATCTCTAATTTCTGTAGAGAGTTCTTTTCTTGCAGTTAGCTTATAGCCAGGCAAAGATACTCATCTGAACGTTCCAGCAATTTTATAAACTGTACTCACATCCTTTTTGTTCATGGGCTTAAAACACCACTTATGCCACTAACACTGGTCAATTATTTTTAACACAGATTAGCAGATTTTCCAATAGAGTAAGGACTTCATTACAACCTTACAAGTCTAGTGTAATAAACATGCAATGAACAAACCTCCTTTGCTTCCACTAGCACCTTGGTAAGCAAAAGAAAATACATCTGCATCAAACATTAACTTCAACATCTAATACTAACAATTATTTCCATTTTCCTCAATACCACTACAAACGTGATCCTCCTTCTATGATACAGTCTTTGCAAGAACCAGTTAAGACTCCAGTTTGCTTTATGCTCTCGACTGGAAAAAGAACAGCAAAGGAAGAGGCAGAGGACTTGGTTAGTAGTCATGTCACTCTTTTAAGAATTCAAGATATCTAGATGTTTTAGAAGAAAGGAAATGTCTCCTCATTCCTTTATTTCCTCATTTGGGTGACACTACTAGTGTTTATTTAGTACCATCTTCACTGACAAAGGTATTCCAAGACATATTCTAGCTCCACAGCACTCAGAGAAAGTGATTCAGCCACATGAGGAAAAGAGGACATGTATTTTGCAAATGTAATTAAAGTCTTGTAGGGGGAGAATTGGGATCATAAACTCTTCTGAACATCCAAGACACCAACAAACATGCACAGATCACAAAACCACAGAATATTCTGATTGGAAGAGACCCACAAGGATCCAGTCCAACTCTTAAGTGAACAGTGAAAAGCCGTATCATATTTTAAGTGTAGCCAGACTTGAGAACTGCATGCCTTCAGCAGAAGGTGAAGTCAGCGCTTTGCCATTTCTTACAAATGAACATTACTAACACTCCTATCCCATGTCAGCACCTACAGGCATAGACAATCCACAGATTGACCCACTGGCACCTCCAGCACACCATTAATCCATCACAGCCATGCCTGGCTTGCACCATCTGCTGTCTCAATCTGCCCACCATACCTCAACCAGTTCGGATCAAGAGTAAAACACAGTAGTCAAAAGATATGATTAAAAGAATTAAGCATTAGTGATTCTTAACAGCAGCCTTTTTATTTTTCCACACCTTTTACTATCAGTCCACTGGTCCCATGGCCTGCTGTTCTCTCCCAGCCCTTCACCTAAGAAAAGAACTTAAAAAATCTGCTCTGAGGATGTGTTGGCTTATGAGCCAGACAGCAAGAAGACTGAGTCTTATTCTTTGCCTGACAGAGGTATTGAGCAGGGAGAGCTATTATTTCTCTGATATTCATAGTACAACTGAAGAAAGGTCTATGAATTTTTATATCTGCAGCATCTTGAGGCATTCTAAGTATGTCATGGATCACCTGCACATTAATTAAAATCCCCAAAGATGATAAATTTAGAAGGTGCCAGTGCCAAGCTGTACAGCAGCTCTGCTATCTCTCTGCAATGAAGGCAGATAACCTGCAATGTGGTTTGCATACTAACAAGGTTCTCATCCTGCCTTTCTTCCTTGATTCATGGATCAAGTGAAAGCAGTCAAGTAGTGTCATTTTTTGTCATCACTGCTTCCAGGTCTTCCATCTTATCTGTCCACACGTCAAACTACACAGAACAGAGATAACATTGCACCACTCTCTCCCTCACATATATACCACCTGAATAGCACTGGAGATCAGAATGAGCCAGCACTGCATTGTAAGTGTCATCCAGCCAGGCACTGATGTAAGCAAGTCACATGCAGTAACTTCTCCAACTATTGAGTCATGGCTGCATGCCTTAGCCTATAATTGTTTTGCATTAGACTTAATCAATAGTGTGGTAGCTTGTGGAGCCTTCATTTCCTCAATTTCCAGGTAGGAAGGAATAGGCAGGAGTATGGTATCATGAATTTAGTTTTCTACATTACGTCTGCTTCATATGGCAGTCAGTATTTTGGGGAAAAAAAGAAAGGATGTACTATGCCTACTATTACCAAAGTAATTTCAGGCTGAAGAATCTATTTGCCCTTTTTCAGCCAAAAAAAAAGCAGCTGAGTAAGAAAAGGCTGAAATACAATTTGGTTGAATTTAACACTTTTATTTTACTGTTTAATTTAGTAGCAATCATATACCTTTTAAGTTCACATGCATTCAGAAGCATCCAAAACCAGTCACCAGAACCTCGTAATGTCCCAGAGACATCCGAGAATCAACATTAAGGCCTTCCAAATACCCCGATAAAAGCCATTCCCTCAGGTCAAACCAGAAAAACCCAACCTGGAAGGAAAGCCTGTAAGGAATGAGGTGTGTTCTACACTCATAGCACCTTGAATTCTTCAGGATCAGAAGAGATGAGAGATGAGATGTGATGGGATTGCTTTTCCTAAATCCATCTGGCAGCACTTGCTGCAACTAAATTAGACAGCCACAAAGGTAACCAAACAAAGCAGGAAGCTCTGTCACTTAGCTAGAGATTACCCTTAACTCAATGCAAAATAAAAGCACTCGTTTACATTTTTCAAAAGCAAATAACTACACAGTTATATAACTAAGATAAGAATAACAAAATAAATATTTTCTTCAAGGTATTATCTAAAAATAAAACTCTAATAGGGCTTTTAGGGCATCTGCCTGACTAGCTGAAGACTATGTAACCCACCTTTCTCCAACCCAGTCCTTGTATAGCAAGTGATCTCCCTGCTTACTTTTACTGCAAGCATTTCTTTTGGCTGAAGAACCCTCACATGTCCAAAACACACACAGTTTCTGGACTTCACTGGAAAACCATTTTAAGTTCTTCTCCCTTCTAGTGACATGAACTTCCCTTTGCTGCAGCTGTGTAGATAGTCCATGTGCTTGACCAGCTTTATATACATTTAGTTAATAACCAATGAAAGAGTAAACTTCCATTTTTTCATTTAAATCATCAAGGAAATCACAGTATGATGCCTCCCCTATCTAGTTCAAATAGCTATAGAAACTTTTAATAGAAGTCTGGAAAACAACAGCTTCACTCTACTATACAGATGAAAAATACTAAGAAGTACAGTGGCTTATTTCTGATGTCTGCTCTAAACCACACATTATAACCCCCCACTTTAGGAAGACAGATTTGTGGAATTTTTGGAAACACAACTAGGATTTTGCTGTTTGATTCACTTGTTTAGTTTTTTCCTGATAGATGAGAGGCTATCATTTCACCAACGGCTTTACATAAAATTGCTTCATCCACCATCAGGTATGGTTTTTGGAATTAAAAGGTATCAAAAATAAATATGACAATTAGTCACGTGCTGACTCACACATTCCTACAAATATCAGACCATCTGCACTCAAAAAAACTTCTCAATTAAGTAAACTGTCAGAAATGACTTCAAGTTGTGTGTGTACATACATACACGTGTATTTTAAAGAAGACTTAAGAACTATGAAGTCGATTTTTGTCTGTGTGCATACTTAAGTCTGGACTTCAAACAAGACTTGAGAAGCGCAAAGCACGTTTCCTTTCACGTTATGTGAAAGTACTAGAAATTTTACAAAAGGTACCATCACCTAGGGAGCAGTACTGCTCCTCTCGGTACTAGGAAGTGCAACAGAGGCAGAAGAAAACGAAACAGCCTATATTTCACACACTGAAAATGCAGCTAAACCACAGTGAATTCAGGTCACCGCACTGATGTTCACATACGAGTATGTGTATGTACACACAGACAGGACAGAACTCTTGGCAAGACCTACTCCAAGAATCTCACCCTGCACAGCAAACACCAGCAATCTCGTAATTCCTACTACGATAATTCTCTACTACTCTGCAATGGCTCAAAAAGAAGTAAAAATTACCAGAAATCCAGTAGTTTTAGAAATAAGATCCTATTTCCTGAGAAGCCACTGGCCTGCTCCTGAACTGCTGAAAGCCTCTAGAGGAGGAACGCGGCCCAGAAAGCTCAAGTCCCTCTTTCTTCATCGATTTTCAATGCTACATTTAAAAACGCAATACAAAACCCCAAGGAGCACCTCTCGCAACCCACTAGGCACACTGATATCTTAGTAATCTATCGATCGGGGGGGGGGCTTGGTTGTTTTGCGAGGTTTTTTTCAGCATTTAAACGCTTCACTCAGTAACGACAGGAATAAGACACACCACCTCATCGTCCCAATCCTGCACCTGTGAGCTAATAAACCCTTCCATAACTGAAGGACAGGGTGCTAGCGGGGGACGGCTGGTGGCCGATACGGCTGTGTCCATCTGCCGCGGCCCACCACCCCGCTGTCCCACCAGAACCCCGAAAGCTGAGGGAGACAGGGGCGCGTCGGGGCCGCTGAGAAAGAGAAGTGCCTCAGCCGCTTCCACAGGCAAGGCCGAAATGCAGCCGCCGTGCCGGGGCAGCGCTGCGTCCCCCCGAGAGCCCGGGGGATGCTGCGCAGCAAGGAGGACCTTTGCTCCCAGGCGGTGCTCGGGTCCACCTCGCTCCAGCCCGCCCGACACGGATGGGGCCCGGCCCGGGGAAAGTTTGCATTTACCTGCAGAGCTCCTGCCGGAGAGGCTGGTGCAGAGCAGCAGCAGCAGCAGCAGCAGGTGCTCCAGGCACCACCTAGAGAAGGTGGCAAGCATGGTGCCCCCGCCGCGCTCCATCGGCTCGGCCCGGATCCGCACCCCGCGGGCTGCACCGCCTGAGGAAGCCTCAAGCGGATCGGAGCAGCTCTGCGAGAGAGCCGGCTACTGGCAGCAATGACGGGGCCAAATGTAAAGCAAAACTGTCCCAAATTCACTGGGAGGAAAAAACAAGAGGCCAAAACAACCGCCGAGAGGCCGCTGGGGCCACCAGCCGTTTCCCCGTGTAGGAGGATGTGCTCTGCGGCGGGCCCGCCGCGCTTTAAGTGGCGGAGGAAGGGCGGGGGCGCGCACCGGTGCTAATTGGACCGAGGCCCTGGCGCCTGAGCAGCCCGGGAGACCCCCGGGGGACCCCTGGGGCAGCGGGAGGCCGGCGAGGCAGGTAGGGCACGGGGTCGGCACTGGTTTCTGGCCCAAAGGGGCAGTGGCTGCAAGACCACCTGGGCAGGAGCAACCGTCGGCGTTAAACGGCTCTGGCAGGGCTTGCCCGGAGAAGATCGCCTCCGGCAGTGCCTTTCTGTCCCTGCCCTTTGGCTGGTGATCTGGAGAACCCAGCTTCGAGGGTCACTAGCTCCAGGACAGCTGGGTTATACTGTATGGGAGCTGCGACTCTTTTGCATCACTTTTTCTGAGTCTCCCAGCTTGTACAGCAGTGCCCACGGAGCACCATTTCTACCAAAAGCTTCTCAGGTTTTTGATTATGGCTAAGTGAAATTGTTTACACTCTCTTTTTTCTGTACATATGTGTACTTACCTAGTAAGCCCACTCATGTATATGTGTGCATTATATACATTTCTGTTTGTTACTTGGTATATAACTGAATTCTGGTCGTGCAAAATGGACTCTGGTAAGGTGACATTCTCTGAAAGAATAACTTTGTGATGGGGTACTTCCTGCTTCTTCCTTCTTGTCAGCTTCAGCTAATGCAGAGGTTAAGTTGTGTAAAAGGTTTCTATCAATGATGCAATAGAGTCACTGCAGAAAAGCCTTTACATCATCTTAGCTCTCCATGCTGACAGAGCTGTAGGAGGTTATGTGGAGTAAATGCCCTGTGCATTGATTTTCCAGCACTAGACATGTTCATGCTTCCATCCATATTTTCCAATACCAGTACAGTGACCTTCAGAATAAAACTTTCATTCATAAAGAATCCCAGTAAATACTACTAATGGCAAAAGACTGGGAACAGGACTGTTTTATTAGGTCCTTTGCTGTCTGTTCCAGGAGTACTCACAATGCAGTCTGCTATAAGGAGAGATTGAACCCCACATGTTTGTTAATCTGCCAGCCTGCTAAAACTGCACAGAATGATGGGATTCAGAGAGAGAATCCAATTCAGATAAAGCTGTTTAGGAATGGTAGATGATCTTCAGCTTTTAATAGGAAAAAAATTGGCTGGCACTTGAAATCTGTTTTATCTGAACCGGTTAGGACTGAAGAGACTTATCTCTTGGTGGTGGGGGAGGGTGAGGGAAAGGAGAAGGGGAGGATAAGAGGAGAGGCAGAGGAGGGAGGAGTGTGAATGGTCTAAAGATATGAAAGGACTGGTTTATAATTCCAGTTACCTCTCCCTGGAATGGGTGAAAAGAAGATTTTATATTCACTTTATAGCAGTTGGGTGCATCTTTTGGTAAGACAGGTTTTATCCACTTGGAATCCACATAGACTGGTTGGTAGAAATGTATGACTGAACGCTGGCAGCTGGCACAAATGTATCGTCTAGGACTGAGCTGTAGCTTTGTCAGCTCTTGCTCAGTGGAAACTGTAGAGATTCTGATGGAGACAATTTGTTTTGAGTGACTTGGTGCTTAGTCCTTTATAGGACTGGCTTCTGTCTTTTCCACCAAGTTAACTTTGGTGAGCAGTCAGGAGATATGATGAACATCTTTGCAGGATTCCATCTCAGCTTTTCTTCAGGCCTTGTCATCTGCTAATAGTACACCCCACTCTTACTTAATGCTGAATGGAAAGAAAACAATTATTAAACTGCTGCTGAGGGAACTGGTTTTTCCTATTGTATTGGGTCTGACTGGGGTAAAGCTCACAGGCCTTACACTGCTGTACTTTGCTTTGGTAGCTGGTGTTGATAACAGAGCAGTGTTTTGGCTACTGCCAAGCTGTGCTGTCCCTGTGACATTCCTTCCCCCACTGAAGGGGATGGGGGGGGAAAGATCCTGGGAGGGGACACCAGCAGACCAGCTGACCCCAGTCAGCCAAAGGGATATTCCATACCATATGACATCAGCTCAGATATATAAGGAAAGGAAGAGAGGAGGAGGGGGAGGCACTCGGGACTTGTCCATGTTTGCCTCCCCGAACAACCATCACGTGTGCTGGAGCCCTGCTTCCCAGAAAGTGTCCGGACATCGCTGCTGATGGGAAGTAGAGATTGATTGTTTTCCCTTCTTGCTCTTGCACGCGCAACTTTCAACTTGCTTGTTCTATTCTTTTTTTTTCCCCACTGTAATAAAACTGCCTTTACTCACCCTGATAGTCTTTTTCAGTATTATCCTCTCCCCTCTCCCAGTGGGAGGGGGAGTGATAGAGTGACTGAGTGGGCACCTGGCCCCTGGCCGGGGTCAACCCACGACACCTATACTCATGGTATGAGATACAGAAGCCACAGATGGAACAGTATGAGAATGGAACAATTCCAGTGCAGTGGAACAGTAAAGAGAAGAGTAAAGGCAGGAGGAAGGATGGCAGAAGGAAGACAAAAAAGAAGCAGAATTTAGAGGAACTGGTCAAGCAAACCAAACAGCCCTTTAAGGGTTTCCACACTCCAGACTTTGCCTTAGCATTATAATATGATAGATTAGATTACTCCCTAAGAACTATGGCTGGATTTGGTAAAATCATTGAAGGAGTGAGAGGTCTCAGAAATTATAAGGTTAGTGATAACAATGATAAAATAGAATATTTGGGATATTAAAAAAATCAACTATTAGCTTGCATTTGGAAACATTGTCTGGCGAATAATTAGAATTTTCAGGGAAAGTATTTAAATTTTACATACCAAGTCTAATCTATTCCACTTATTAATATCCAGCATATTTTCCTCTTCTCTCACTTCCATAGAGAAACTTTGACTTATTCTCACATGGTAGTTACTTGGCAAATGTTTTGGAACAAGAATTCATATGTTACACCATACTCTGGTTTATAAAAAACCTTATATTTAATAAAACCTCTGATACAGGGAAATTGCTGGTTTATTCAGCTGTTGCAGGAAGATCTTTGCTGAAATTTTGCATGGCAAAAGGAAAGTAAATGAAACACTGAATACTGATATATGTTGATTATTGGCTGAATAAAAATGTGGATTGTAATTTGTACTTTTACAGTTCCTTTTCACTAACTAATCTCATGTTCCCAAAGCCCAGTCTTTGGCATTCATTTATTTCTGTTAAAATCTAAAACAGTAAAATAACCAAAGAACATAAGTGATCCAGTAGTTTTCTTGGCTGGAAGTTTGCTTTTTATAAAATCCAGTCAGATTATGAAAAAGTAACCAAGGTGTGTATGAGAAGAACTGTGGAAAAGAAGGAAGTTATCAAAGTGGACGAAAACCACTTGAGGTGGAAGTTTATTTCAGGGATGATGTTTAGCAGCTTTCAATATCTGAACCGTCAAGACCTTCTTAGACTTTAGCTAATTTTACTTTTTTATGGGCATGAAATTTTTAATTGCAAAAGAATGAAAATAAACAGGAGTAAATAGGAGACACAATTTAGAATTACTTTAGAGATAAGTCTTGCAAGCTGTCCAGGAAATAATTTTTCGCGGCCAGGATCTGTGGACCAATATCAGGAGGATGTGCTGAAATAGATATTATGCAACACGTGCATTGGGGAATGAGTTCTCCATTCTGTGGAAAGTCAGGTTATAATAAAATTTTTAAAAAACAATGCAAAATGTGCACATTTCTGAGAGCCAAAGTAATATACTGAGTGCTAGTGCAAGACTGCAAACCAGAATTTTATTGTCTCCTCCAAACATTTATCTTTTGCTTGCTTTATTTTAAGGATTCAGCTAAACAGAAGTCTTGCCTGAATTTAAAATTACAGGCCAGATAATGCAATCTGCATATTCTGCAGTTGCCTTCTCTGCACTGTCTGCATCCTGCTGAGTAGCTGTAAATCCAAATATCTCCTGCCACCTCCTTGAAGACAATTTGCAAGATTAAGCGTATAATCTCTATTGAGAATTCTGCCATTTATCAAATGATTAATGTTGTGTTCTAAGATCAGGGTTGTATATGAAACAAAAATTGGGGTTATAGTGCTTTAGGATCATAATTTTTGAAAATCTTAAGTTGTTGCCAGTACCAATTATTGAGATTATAGATTCTGATTGTTGATACTGTCAATACTCAGTTGTTACTGTGCAGGGTTGCAGATTATGCAGTAAAGGCTTTGTTCAAATAGCAAACACGCCATCATAAGGAGCTGGCATCCAAAAATTCAAGCAAGATTTTTGGCAAAGAATTCTTTCTGTCCACCAGTCCCCTGCTCTCTGATATCTGAACAAAAAAAAACCTTTTTTAAAATGGAAAATATAATGAAAAAACCAGTATTTTGTTGAAAACACAATTTAAATTGCAGCCTTATGTACAGACAGGAAGTGTCTACAATCTGGTAGTTTAATGTAGAATTAAAGTTCACTGTGATACGAATGGATGCCACCTCATCACAGGGTTTGCTTGCAAGATGTGCTTCAAAATTTGCAGAAGTTATTTTAAATGACTCAAACAGGACCAGTCTTCAAGGGAGGCAGTATCCTTCATTGCAGTAATATACCTGTAAAAAGTAAGGCAGCCTCTGATCTGAATACAATTTGAGAACAATTACTCTAATTGTAATTTTGATGAAGGCACACAGGTGAGTCTCACCTACTGCTTTAATATCAGCATGAAGATCACCTTTGGTAAATCTTCCTTTTTCACACATTCTCCATTTTCCAACCTTTCAGACTTTTAAAAACAGCCTCTCTTTTGTTGTAGCAATAAAAAATCATGAGAAATTTATATGTAGTATAAATTATAAATGAAGGTATCCTCCATTCTGCTGCAGTACTTGCTCAATTATTACCAATAAGCAGGAGCAATAAGTTGTCTGAAGAACCAGGCCTTACTTATGTAATTGATTTTGGGTTACTTGGGGCTCCTGCTCTGAGATAATCAACATATGAATGCTTTCTCTTTCTTGTGGGTACGGTAACAGAGTGTAGACTTTTCACATCCAAATTATGTGTTTTATGGTGTTGCTGGGCTGAAGGCTTTTGTAGTTTGTTTGGGGCTTTTTGGGGTAGTTGACAGAAACTGAGTTTCATCAATTTTTTTTTTTTTAATTTGGGAATATGTTTGTAATTCTGAAGAATAAACCTAATGATAAGGCAGCATAATAGTGGCATAAGCCTTACCTAGTGGAGGGCAGTAATCAAGTTAAATGTCACCCCATTTATTTATGAGCAAACCTCAGTAAACTTTAGAAAGTCTGACAGCATCCTTTTACTTTGAACTTTTTCCTTTAGTCTTTATGTATTACTTTAGAAGGAGAAAAGAGGGCTTCAGTGAAAAAAAGTGGAGAAAGCTATGTAACTAAAAGTGTTATTTGTAATTCCAAAACTCTGAGACTTTAAACAGCCTTTATTAGTCTTTTGCCATTTAATTGTTTTGTCTCTTAAATGAAAGCTAAAGGTTTGTTTTTTGGTTTGTTTTTTTTTTTGTCTAATGACAAGACTTCTACTCCCAGTGAGGGAGCAGAAATAAGAAAGGTGAAAAAGGTTGCAAAACCCATAAGACAATCTTCAGCACTTTTACTGACTACAGAGCCATCACAACCAAAAACGAACTGAAGTGGAAGGAGCTGTGCTGTCGTTTGATCACATTAAAACTTTGCAGAAAGCAGATAAGATATGCCCTCATCAGCACAGAGGCAGAGGCCTCAGTCTGTGTGCATTGGACATACCTAACAGTAGAGAATCTGAATGAATGTGCATATTCACTCTCCTAAATTTTAAGAATACATACATGTTGGTAGAACACCATCAAAGATAGCACAAGCAAATATACCCTGGAATTTCCGTGCTACAGGAATATATGCATGCTTTTTGTACCATACTATTTCTGTTAAAGAGAAAATTCCACTTAGAGGCTTACCAGAGTGATAATTCAGCTAGTTTTTAATTCACCCAAATTCAACATTTATGTAATAGATACAGAACTATTTAAATACTCGCTGAAATTATGCATACTTAGAACTGAATAGCTTAGTACTTTAATTAATAAAATTATATTGGTTCAGAGAAGTGGTCTTGGGTAATTGTCTTCATGTGTGAAGGAAAGCACTATTTTAACACAAAACAGTCTGCAAACATTTCCAGTTTTTACATATGGAAGGTCTGTTTTCTAGTCTGCAAATATTTTGTTTGGAGTTCAAAAATGTCAGGCAGCAGAGTTCAGACAAATGAAGGAAAGTCGTCTGAGCCTTAATATTAAGAAAATTACTTGCCTGCTGCCATAAGAGTAATTATCAAGACTCAGGTTTTGCATTACAAGAATCTGTGGAATACTTATTTTTCCCTTGTTTGCTTTTTCAGGCTGAATATGCATCATAATCCTACTGTTATTTTGGTGCCTAAAGTGATACACACTCTATACTTCTGCATGGGAATAATTTTCATCCAGAGGTGTAAACCACTTCATTAGAAGCATCCAGTGGGATCAATGAGAGGAGCTCCTGAGCTATGAGTCATCTTATGTATCTTTTTAGTCCTTTAAGTACATAAATTTTATTTGACACTGGTAATAATAGAGTTAAAATGGCTTTTTCAGCTGAGATTATGTCACACCAGAGGAGTTCAAAGATGAACTTCTGAGTGTGACTTTTTAACAGCAGATTTGTTCTGCAAAGTGTTTCCACAAAAGATTCATCAGGGTTATATTACAACTTGGATAATATTTCCAGAGGCAAAGCACTTATATATATTTAGAAGTGAAGGTAGCCTAAAATACATTGGTGTATAGAATGTGACTTTCAAAGTGGAAAAGAATAATCATAAGTAGTTTTTAATTTTGGGTATGATTCAGCAATTGTTAATGTGTTTCCAAATACTTCTGTTCTCAGTAAGCTGTGGGAGGATTATACAAAGATAGTTTACTCTAATTGAATTTTACCTTTCAATATAAAAATTAATTTAAAATTATTAATGAAGAGAAGAATGTGCACAGCATATCAGTAGTGAAAAATCAACAGAGCTAATAAAAATTTTTACAGCAATAATTGATAACAACTTATCCTGGCTGATCTATGAATTTTATTTCAGGTTTTGTAAATCAGAAATATCAGAAACACTAGGGGAAAAAAGAGGGCGAATTTTCATTTTTGTTGTTCCAGCTTCCTCTGTAGTGTGTTTTGCCTTCTTTTGGTTGTGGGAGTTACTGGAACCAATACTTAACTGTATGGCAGCATTTAGATTTCTAGCATAAGAATTAGTTTACTGTAATTATTGCATTTTGAATGATTTAGCCACAAATTAGAGCTATTACCACTAAGACAGTCTTATAAGAAAAAATAATTTTATTTGGTTTTTAAACAACTTATATAAGAAGATCAATAAATTGTATCTGACAGTGGTAGGGCTTTAGAAAACATATTGCTAAGGGTTGCATAGTTATTTACTGGAAAACTATGTTTCAGATAAAAATGTTAAATATATATTTTCAGATAAAAATGTTAATGTCTACTTTGAGGATATTGGGTCATTCTGACTACTAAGTTTACTTATATTCCTCAGTTTGACTTACAGGTTTTGAAACAAGTCTGTCAGAGGGAAAGGTGATCTCTCCACGTGGACCCTATTCCCACGCTTGACAACATTTAATGTGTTTGTCCTGACATCAGCCTCGTGGGTACAGTTAAGCCCAGCGAAACACAAAGCGGCTCACCTGAGATAACCCAGGAAAAGGGTTACGTTTGACTATTCTTTTTTAGTTTTTTCTGCCCTGTGCCAGGTTCTTTTTGATTCCAAGGATAAAGCTGAGTAGATAGAAAAGACTGCTTAGGGTGCACTGAAAAAGTCAGAGTTATTCACCGCTGACCTTTACTACTCTTCTTTCTTTTAGGAGAGAGCAAACCATGCCCTTTGTACAGATAGCATGTTTGGACTTGGCTTGGGAAGAATGAGAGTTGCAGTCTCTAGCACACAGTGCAGCTTGCAGGTGAGCATCTGAGGCAGCAGACAGCTCTGTGAGCACAGTCATTTTGATGAAAACAAATGTTTGAGCACTTTTATGCATTGTAATTTTTGGAAATTAGATTCCAAGTATGAGTGACCTGAAAACAGCTGTTCAAGTTTTATTATCCTCTAGGACTTCTGCAAAGGATTTGATTGTTTGCAGACCTCTAGGGGCTTCATGGTTACAGATCTCCTTGATTTGTAGCTCGTGTGCCAACTAGAAAAACTGCTTTTCTTTCAAGGCAAAGCTTCTTATAGGGGTGTCTTTTCTAGGTTTATGAAAAATACTGCCCAGATTTACTGTAAAAGTGGTGTGTTCACTTCTACATTAGAACTGTCTTGGGATTTTCAAACCAGAAATTAAATTTCAGTTATAGTTTCGTATTGATACACAGTTCTTTTAAACATGCTTGAAAGTTTCAAGCTTCTCATAAAGTTGTAAAGACAAAGCTTATTAATTCTAAATTACACTGAGTCTTTTTCTTCTCTGTTATATACTCTTGAGGATGGTGGTGCTTCACTAGTATGATGCATCAAGCCAGGGGCAGTGGAGGTGTTAATTACATTTTTAAAAGTAATAATTAAGTAGTTTATACTTCACACAGAGACCATGAACTCCGTGCAGTAAATTAATTGAATTTAGGAGTAGAAAAATAAGAGAATAAATCTGTTTTGCAGAAGGCACTGCCAGAGATCTGTGACTAGAGTGGCTGGAAAATAAATTAGACTCTTTTCATACACCTTTCTTAGTCACTATTTCATTTTATCTTGATAAGGGAGGTTGGACTAGATGTCCTTTTAAAGTTCTCTTCCAACCCAACCCATTCTATGATGATTCTATATAGGCACAGACAAGCCACCTGCATAATATAGTACATATCAGTTCTATCAGTGCAGTATAATTCATCACTATTTCTGCAGCTTTTCTGCAGCCTCATCCTTGAACAGTGAAAGAGAAAACAGCTCTCAGGCAGTTCTCAGGACAGTGCACTAATTTTTCCAGCTGTCGTGAACTGCAGAAGTTGCTCTGTCCACTGAAACTCTGTGAATCATATATTTCCTTCCAACTAGGAAAAAAAATGTCTATGCATTGCCTATGAAAACCTATGTACTATTTAACAGACCCTCAAAGTATGTTGTGTGATGTCTGAAGTAGAAGCAGTACAGGTGTTACTACTGGAGAAACAGAGAACCTTGCAAGGAAAGGGCATCTCTAGATGGGATTGTAATAAGGAATTGAATGTGGTCCTTAAAACACTTGGTTTTATCTCACTGGCACACTGAGTGATGTATGTGCTGTGACAAAGTTAAATTTTTTCACAGTAGCTCGTATGGGACTGTGTTCCAGATTTGCTGAAAACAGGATGATAATACACAGATTTTTAGTTATTGCTGAGCAGTGCTCATGCAGTATCAAGGCCTTTTCTGCACCTCATCCTACCAGACATCCTAGGGATGGCTGAATATCTGCCTGCCAATGGGAAGTGGTGAATGAATCCTTGTTTTGCTGTGCATGTGTATGAGGCTTTTGCTTTCCCTATTAAACTGCTTTTACCTTGAGCTACAAGTTTTCTCACTTGTATTCCTCTGATTCACTCCCCCAGTCTGCTGTCGGGGGAGGAGTAAGCGAGTGGCTCTGGAGCTGAGTTGCCAGCTGGGGTTAGACATGACATGACCTTTCAGCTACCTTATTTCACTTCTTTTTTTTTTTTTTTTTTCTTTTTAATGAATCTCTTTTCTTGTTCCTTTTTCTTAACAACATGCCAATAATACCGGATTAAAAGGGGGATGTTTTTACTATCTACATTTTCCTAAAATACATACTGCATAATGTTGTGAACACTCAAAAATCCACACTTGGAGATTTTCAGAAGGGAAACTTTTCAAAAGAGACAGGATCTTGTATGGCAACTTGAAGTCAACTGAAGCCAGAAGCATCACACTTTCCAATTCTTTGACTGCCAAGTATGCAGCTTATCTGATTCACAGTATGACTGTCCACATTTAGTCCTAAACAGAAATCCTCTGTAGTTCAAAAAAAATTAAAATTCTGGGCTTTTAAAAAAGGAAGCAAAGTACAAAAGGGAGATCTCTTACAAAAGGGCTGAATTTCTGTGGGAACTGAACAGGCATTTCTCCAGAAGATTTCTACTGAGAACAGCAGGGCTATCAAGTAGCACTTTTATGTCTCTTATTCAGATAAGGCCTTTATGCAATGTTTGCTGCATTTTCCCTCTTACAACAGAAGCTAGAGAACCTTTCTAAACTGTAAATTCTTTTCTTTCTCTCTTGGTGTTACCTACCTGCAATAGCTTTTGCCATTTTTAAAGTGTGTGCATATCGATTACATGAATTCAAGTACAGTCATCAGTTGTAGTTCTTACTGGAAAAGATGAGATAGGGAATGTGAATGTCATCCCTAATGCTAAGTTTATACTGTGTTTTTTTTTTTTTCTTTATCATTCTTCTTCCTTCATAGTCCTAGAGGGAAAATTCTGTCTGTAGAATACATTTAGAAGGTGAACTACAGGCACAGAAAACTGTCTTGTTAGAATCATGCACTGTTTTTCACAGTCTGAGGTGGCAGTTTTACTGTCAGTAGGCACTGATTAGAGAGCAGGCAGGAATGTGCTTGGGGTCATACTGAGCAGTGATGAGTGATTTGCTGTCCTATTAGCCATGGTTGAATCTTGCCCAAAGTCCATGTACTTCTGGCATGGATGAACTTCAACTTGAGTGCAGGTTTGGGTCTGTATCTGGAAAACAGTGTAGACATATCTAAACTAGTCACGTTTATATAAAACCCAGCTAGCAACAAATATGCAAATTAGGCTTAAATTGAAACAAAAATCCTTTCTCCAATGCAAGAGCAACTTTTTGAACGATAATGACAAGTCATTAGTTTTCTTTCACAGATACCACTAACTGCCCTGGGGCACAACTCTGCAGGAAAGAAACCTCCTTTTGTCAGGCTCTGCCTCATTATCCCTAGATAACTTCACTGCTGATAGGGATATACTGACATGCAAGCATGCAGGATTCAGTGACAGGAGAGAGTAGATGGGTGGTGGCAGCTATTTTATTTTGGGAAGGAAGGTGATCTCAACTCACCTGGAAGATAAATTGATTTTTATCACAGTCTTCCAGTAAACATATTTTTAAATCAGTCTCTGTTTTTCAATTCAGTAAGCTCTGTTAAGCTGGCAAGACGTTCACATATCTGCAGTGAATCAGTGATGGGTTATATTAGTGTAAAACAGAAATCACTGATATGTACTGAGAAAAAAGCTTTTCCTTTCAAAGACAACCAAGAATAACATATATCTTAAAATCAGACCGAATGTACACTTCTCTGAGTTCTCACCAAATCTTGTTACAAATGTTTTTTATTAGAAAATAATAATTTTGAAAATAAAATTTGAATTGTTTTGCCTTTTTTTTCCACTTTGTGCTGCACTTAATGTAGGGCACAGTCACACTTTCTGGCTAAGTGTATGCATTTCTGCACCTCAATTCTGGCTAGTGAGCTAGCAGAATATCTTATTCATAGAATAACAGAATCTATTAGGTTTGAAAAACCTCTGAGGTCATTGAGTCCAATCCTTGACTGATCATGACAATGTCAACTAGGCTATGGCACTAAGTGACACTTCCAGTCGTGTGTTGAACACCTCCAGGGATGGTCACCACCTCACTACCAATCCATTCCAGTGTTTAACAACCCTGTCTGTGAAAAAAATTCTATGTCTCAATCCCTTTTGATGTCCAAAACTGGCACACCATCTTGTTTAATCTATTTATGACACAAATCCTTATTGGAAAAGAGTCAGCTCTCTTGGGATAACTTCATCTCCCCCTGATACTCATTGTAAATTGTGTCTCTCCTGAATTCCAGCTCCAAACAGCACAGTGCCTGATAGCAAACATCCCTACAGCCAGTCTGTGTTTGGACACCACATACCAGCAGGTTAGGGTCCAAGGCACTTGTAGCTGGTTGATCCATGCTTAGTAGGCACTGGGAACCCACTTTTAAATTCTGGTTTCCTTGTTTGTGTTTGTCTTTAAAACTGAAGAGAAACTCCTGGGACTACAATGTGTGGTACTATTTAAAACAGATGATAATCAGATGGCATTAGAATAAACAATGTGCCTTTTTGTGTGTTGTTTTCAACCAGGTTTAGAATCCTAATGTGTTTTGTTGTTACATTGGACACTCACATATTTACTCACTGCATCCTTTCATTCTAAAGCTATCTTCCTTCAAGAATAGGTTTTAAAGGCATCCTCCTTCAAAAACAGATTAGCAGCCCATGCTAGCTTCATTGTTTCTGAGCTATTTCTTCTTTTAGGTGGGACATGTCTAAAAGTAAATATTCCAGTTGTTTTTAAAAATGCTAAAATTATCCCCATAGACTGCAATGTGCTTGCATTCCATATACTGCAATAAAGTTTTGGCAAAAAAGCTCAGAATGCAACAAGAATTTATAGTGCACTGTATAAAGTACTGAATACATTCATGAAGGTAACAGCATTCACTCATTGCTTAGACAAGCTCATTCTGACTGCTGACCTGTAAGACAAAATGAGAGGTCCTCATTCTCTGGAGACATCTAAAGAACTGTATGGTTTCAAGTGTAAAGAAATGCTCTTGATCCTTGCTAGAATATACTATATGTGTTTTTTGAAGATTTGGTTTTTGAGTGGAGGATTTACCACTGGTTGAGGTAAATCATACATTTAGTAAAATGTCATAGTCATAACATCAGTGTTCCTAGTAACTTAATTTTACTGGCAGTATTGAATCATAGAATGGTTTGGGTTGGAAGGGACCTTACAGATCACCTAGTTCCAAACCTGCCATGGGCAGGGACACCTTGCTCTAGACCAAAGCCATCCAACCTGGCCTTGAACACTTCCAGAGACAGGGAGTCCACAGCTTCTCTGGCGAGCCTGTTCCAGTGCTTCCTCACCCTCAGAGTAAAACATTTCTTCCTAATACCCAATCTGAACCTGCTCTGTTTCAGTTTGAAGCCATTCCCCTGTGTTCTGTCACTGCACACCCTTGTCAAAAGTCACTCACCAGCTCTCCTGGAAGCCCCTTTGAGGTACTGAAAGACCACAGAAAGGTCTCCCCAGAACTTTCACTTCTCCAAGCTGAACAACCCTAACTCTCAGCCTGTCTTCATAGGAGAGGGGCTCCAGCACACTGATAACCTTGGTGGCTCTGCTCTGCTCTCTCTCCAGCAGATCTACATCCCTTGTGTGCTGTGGGCCCCAGAGTGGATGCAGTGCTCAGGTGAGCACTTCCTAGGGCAGAGCAGAGGGGCAGAATCCCTTCTCAGCCTACTGGCCACACTGCTTTTGATGCAGCCAAGATTGGTTTTCTGGGCTGTGAATGCACATTTCCTCTTCATAGCAAGATGATGAACAGCAGTCATATGACTAGATCAAGAAGAGTGAATATTTTAACATGGTCTGTGTGAATTTTTTGCTGTTATTTCTGATTATGGTTACATCAACTGAACTTTTGAAACCATTTTTCATCTCTCATGTCTATTATAACAGTGGGTTAGATGGTGACAGTGTTAGGTGAATTTAAAACACTTAGAAATCTGAGAGAATGCTGAATACTGAATGTGGCAAAGAGTTCTTTTTTGCAATCAATACAAAATTAGGTGGCCTTAGAAACAATGCCTTGAATCTTTCTTGTAAAGATTAAAGAGCATTATTTCAAACACTTGAATGCTACAATTAATCCTAGTATATCTGCCTAAGTGCTACTGAGGACATTGCTATAATCTGGTAATTAGTAAAGCAAAGCCTTAGTTATCTAATTGTAGTTGGTAATTCCAGAATTCTAGTGATGGTGATAAATACATTGTGAAAAATTGCAGTAGAGGAGCTTTTGAGAGCTTTCATTTCTTTTAAGGAAGAAAAAAATGTAGAAAAATCTGGGTCAGATGTTTAAAGTTTGCTTGGCACAGCATCTTGAAGTGCTGGATGCTTTATGTTATATACAGCATCTAACAAAAAAGATATAGTGGGAAAGGCAGGGAAACCACTTCTGGGGAAAAAAGTAGTTGTATATCTCAATATTTCTTGGTATGCCTAATTATTTCTCTTTTTTTTTTTTTTTCCTCTCTTTCTGTGTATGCCCAAACCACCATGAATTAAATGTTTTCCACATTTCTCTTCATGGTGAGAAAAGTTGAGACTTGAGAAAGTTGTTCCTTAGGATAAAACTCATGTACTTTTTTCCTGTTTTTGCTTCAATTGTGTTCTCTCTCTGTTTACAATCCAATTGTTGTTCTAGATTTTGCCTCAATTGTTTATTTTGCAGAAGCAAGGAACTGATGTACTCCCACACATAAACATCTGCTCATCTATCATTATGCCGAATTCAGTACTACAGTCAGCAGTTTGCATATGTTTCTATGCTTGTAGTCTCTCATAATTTGTATATTCTCAGGTCTCACATTCCCCCTCTCAATAAGAGATTCTCTTTATTCTTACCTGTCCCTCAGGTTTGTCATGAGACTCTTCAGAGCTCTGTTCTTCTAATAGAGTTCTTTCTGTCCTAGGTTCAAGAATGCTTTCATTTTTGTACCTATCTGGCTTTGTGAATTTTTCCATTGCTTTGGTAGCTATGCTTGTACAGATACTTTAGAGTATATTGATTTTCTTAAGGAAGAAGCTAAAACAAATCTACCTTTGTCTCTCTAATATGCTACTTAAAATACATAACCAGATACTGCATGCTCAAGGTAAGAGTTACTGATACCAAGATCACTACTGAATTGCTCTTACTATGTTTATAATTAGAGCAGATACAGAGGTGTGTCCTAGGGATTGAACCTGACCTGATTTGGTTGATGAATGAGAAACGGTGAAATGACATCCTCTCAATCTCCTAAGTGGGGTAAAATCCCAAAGTTGGATAGCACAGGAATGGTACTGGTTCTTGCACCACATCAGGCTCCAGCCCCATCCCTGTCTCTCCATCCCCTCTGAAGTCGCTTTCACATTTGTTACAGCATAATTAATTGGGTGAAATAGGCAGACTGAAAAAGGGCATGAATCTGTGGCCGTGTGGTCAAAGCACTCACTAGGGAGTGACTGGAAATACTGTAAATCCCATTTATATACTTTGTTCAGTAATAGTTCTTGAAACAGCATCAGGTATCAAATTTTTTACTTCATTTCATATTTCAAGTTTTACTTTTAGAGTGAAAGTGTTATCAGTATCTATGAACTCATGTTTTTCCTGTGGTGGAAACATTTTTCAGCCCTTTGATGGGGAGCAGAAACCCCATTAGCAGGGGAAGGTGCTGAGCCCATGCCCCAGGGTGTTCAAGGCACTCTGAGTACACCAGCCATTACATAAGCATTTTTTCTAATGACAGTTTAATTAATTACAGACCTTGAAGCACAGACCAGGAAAAGGGCCTTGTGACATTAAATCCCTTTTCTGCCAGCCCCTGAATCTCAGCTGTTGAGCAGGGGCTTGGCAGCGGTAGGGAGGCCTCACCTGCGAGGTGAGAGGGAAGCTCAGGCCCTTTCCTGGGGGAGGAGAACCTGGAGCAGTGTCTCTGCCTCACAGCAGCATCCTACCTGCTGATCCTTACTCTGGCTCCTGGGACTCGCTGCAGGGCTGTCTCCCAGCTGTCCTGCATGGAGCTGGTGTTGCGAGACTGGCTGTTCTCAGGAGGGAAGCTGGTTCTTAGCAGTGCTAAAAGCCCAGCCTAGAGCACAGAGCTGTGTGCAGGAGGTTCATGGTGCACTCTGACTGGGGATGCTGAGCACATCGGTGCCATCAGAAGCAGCGTGTGAGGCACAGAGCCCTTTTGAGTGACACCTATCAAATGCACAGCCCGTGGCACCTCGTGGCATTTGACTGACTGCAAGGTAAGGTGCCTGCTAAATGCTGTTTTCAGGCTGAGTAGATAATTTCTCTCTGAACACCTACACGAAGGATCTCTCTCTTCCCTGGATCTGGCCCGGGTTTGTACTAGCTGTCGTTTGATTGCTACATACCTCCTAAGGGTTACATTTTCTCTAAAGGAGTCATACAGTAATTTATTCAGAAAAAGTAATCTTCCATTGCCTCAATACAGGCAAACTCTTTTATTATTGTCACTGTGAATCTCCACAAAACTGAAGTGCTTTTAAGTAGTTCAGTCTTTAAATATCCTCTTTTATTCTCATCCAAGAAAGTCTGGTTTTGATAGCAGTCAAGGATTTTAGTTTTTCATTTCTAAAAAAATGAAAAGCTAAAAAAGCTAAAAAAAAAGGTCCAAGGAGAACTATAGTAGTTTTTTATTCCTTTAATTATTGGGGGGGGTAGAGCAGTGAAATCTGGATAACAACATATAATCAAAGTAAAATATTTTTATCTTTCATTCTACTGTTTTAGCGACTCTTGAAGTAAAAATACACCTCTGTACATGGTTTTGCTCACCCACTACTTTTAAGCCTCAGTAAGAACTGCTCATGTTGTACAATAGTCAGCATTTTGCCTATATTTTTATGTGTGCAATTTGTCATCAGTTTATGCCTCTTTAAGGCTTGGCAGTGATTTCTTAAAAAGTCTCTTCTAGTTGCAGTGTTCAAAAATTGCTTTTTCTTCCTGAGGCTCCTTGGTAAAAGACAGAAGAAAGCATAGTGGCAGAAGTATTATAAACTGGAGCACATGGCATTTCGGTTTTGGAGAATATAATGAAGCTTGCACATAAAGTTAATTGTCCCATAACCAATTACATTTCTTGAACTATGATGAAAATCAACCAGACATTTCCAGACGAAAGGATTTTCACATAATTTAAGAAGGTGTCAGTAAATAACATGCAAATAAATAGAATCATTCCAAGCTCGGAAGACTTGGGGATGTCAACAAATAAGCTAATGCAAGGAGTCTGGATGGCTGATGCTTTTGAAGATGTCTAGTCCTTTCTGATGACCATGTTTAAAATTCTCATGTAAGTCAGAAACTGTAAGTAATTCCAAGTACTGAAACATCAAGATTAAGGGAAGCATTGAATGGACTCATCCCCAGTCACTTCCTTTGGGAGCTGTCAATATCAGGATTAAATCAGATTTGACAAATACTTCATGGTCATTTAAGAAGAGATTTCTCCATTGAAGGTGAAATAAGCTTTATCATTGCAAAAATGTAAATGCCTTTTCAGATCAAAAGGTAGTTTGAGTAGGGTTTTTTTAATGTTCTCTAGCATAGTGTCAAGACTGTTCTATTTGAACAGAGAAAAATGCTTATAGTTCACTTTGGAGAAGAAATAAAATATGTGCTACTGTGACAGACTAAATGGTGGTAAACTTATTACCATATTTGGCTGTATTTTTAGGGATGAAAAAATGGTATTAGATCTGAGAACTTCTGAATAAGCATCAGAGAATATTAATATAAACTACAAAGGCAAAATTAGTGTCTTTGGTGTAAAACAATATGCATGCAAGATCTTGCTTGCTTGTTTTTATTTTTTTTTTAATGTTCTTACTAGTCTCTGAACTGTCTTATCTCTTGCAGTCTTTCCCATTTTGTTCTGTTAACATGTTCTTGGATTATAACTCTATGCCATGATAAATATTTAAAACCTAGTAATTTTTATTCATTCTTTAAAATTGCGCTTCTAAATTTTATGCAACATAGACCATGAACCTTATATGAAATATAGAAAGTTTTGCCAACCATAAGCTTTGCATGTGCAAGGAGACAAAGTGTTCATATCTGATTATGCTGCCCTTCATCAATATTAGTGAAACTCGTATTACAGCCAGTAGAGTACATTCAGTATATGCAGATGGCTGTTTATTAACCACAAAACAAATAACACAAATCCTCCTACTTGGTTTTCCTTAAACTACAAGAAGTCATGTTTATGTTTTTTCAAATACCCAGAAGTGGTTTTTCTTTTCCTCAATACAGATTAGTAATAACCTAATTCAGAACGAGGAAATATCTCATGCATCTGAGATAGGAAAGTAGGATTTGGAAGATATGTACATGATCTGGAACCTAAATGGGGGAAGATGGAAGTTATGAGATGAGATATGTAATCATACTATTTTTTGTAACATAATACACTTTTACCAAGGAAATGCTATTGAACTAGAATATCAAGGTTAAACTATGACACCAACAGAGGAGAGTCAGACTCCGTCTGGTCCTCCAGTGTCTGTAGGAGGCTTTGCTTCCTTAATGTCAAAGCACAGACTTTGGCTATAGCCATACAGGGTATTTGTAGGTTCTTTCTGCAACAGTTCATCCAATGTATTTTCTACCAGCCTAGACATTGTGTAATCGCATCATCTGTTCCCTTGTTTTACAGTGTACTTGAGCTGTATGAACTTCATGTCTTTCAAAGGAAATCTGTCATTGCTTTTTGTTCCCCATCCCCCATCCCTACTCCTAGTGTAGAAGAAAATCTCTGCACGATGGAGTTCAGGTCTCCTGTATGACTGATGCAGGGCTCACAGCCTGGCAGACAGCAGCAACAGAAGAGTGTACGAAACTGAAGGTGTGGCAGGCAGAAGCAAACAGGTAATCTGGGGACACCTCCAGCCCACAGCAGTGAAGGAAGCTCTGGGTACCTCACGACATTTGCAACTAGTCAGAAAGGGGGGAATGGGTTTTAGAACATAGGCATGCACTTTAGTAGGACAGGCAGCTTGCCTCCAGCTATAGAGAGAGTAGCTATGGGAGTCTACGGGAGCCTTATCTCTGCAATTACTTACCCCCAGCTCTGAGCTTTGCAATAATTTTTGTCATGTGGTATAACCTACAGCAGCGATCAGCATACTGATGAAGAGATGAGGGGAGTGTTTCTTGGAAGAAATGATGTAGAACTCCAGCTTCTGCTATAAAAGCACAGTTGCTTAGGGAAAAAAAATAATGTGAGGCAACTTTTAAATTAAAACTAAATCATCAACTTCTGCTCTCCGCTTGGCTTATGTACCTAGCAGACTTCCTTTCTTGTTCACCTTTTGTGTTGAACCCCACACACGTATTTCCCAAAGCCCTCAAGTCCCCCCATGTCTCAGAAGACTCCAAGAAAAACAAAATTTTACCACTCAACCTTATGAGCAGTCGTAGAACTGAAAGAATATGTACAGCCAAAAAGCAATTTTTAGCTTTCAAAAATAATGAATATAAAAGGCCTTAGATATCTAACTGAATAGTTATGATTACGTACAATTAAAGGGCGTCTCACTTAGATGTCTGTTATTTGCTGTGATCTCAGAGACAGTTAGCCATCAAGGTGGGATTTAGCAAATCTTTTCCAAAATCTTTTTACATCTTAGTAACGGGATGAAGTTATGAAGCATACACTTTTCTGCCAGTTATGTCTGGATGTCAATGAGAAAGTAAGCACAGGGAGTAATTAGAGAAAGCTGCAAACAGCCACAGAAAAAGCTTTATTCTTTGCACTCACGGTGTGAAAATTGATGCCAATACACTGTCTTTACCATTAAAAAGTATTTCAGGATAATGTAGATAAATTGACTAAAGTCCATAACTGAATACCGCATTAGCCAAAGAATGAATACAAGTGTACAGGTCTCCACACTCATTTATTCCTGAAGAAGTAGGAATGCTACATTACTTTCTTAAAATGTAATATGGCCACAGGACAATACATAATTTTAAAATGTGAAGAATTTAATGGGGCATATGCTACTAAAGAAGTTTGGTTTCTGAACTTGTGATCAAATGCTTGTACGGCAAGTAACTATGTCTCTTTTTTCCTGCAATATTTCTTCTGAAATATGTTCTTCACAAATGGTGTTTAGAACAATTTATTGGACAGTACTGCCAACTCCTCTCTAAGTAGGAGGACAGAAGTGAGGAACGGTCTTAACAATGTTTGCTTCTGTGGATCATCCAGTGGGAAGCTCACATAATCAAAACTGCTGGTGCCTGTTTAGGTGAGACAGTGGCATTTGTTATTCTAGGCTGCAAGGAGGCTTGACTTGAGTGTCTGTGTCCTCATAAACTGAGACACACAGATCTGTTCCCGGACTATCTGAAGAACAGAGACTGATGTACACATTATGAGGACCATTCCTTCCTGAGTAGTTTGTGTCCTTTCCCACTTGGCAGCCTGTCCATCTCCAGAGTCCAGCTGTTCTGATCACCTGTGTGTTAAGGAGGTAACAGAGACAATTGCATCGAGTTATATGGCAGTCTGCTTTCTTAAACCTCACTTCATGATGAGTTACTTTGTCATCACAGCAAATGTTTCAGCAGTACAACTCAGCTGGCATTTTTTAGGACTCCTAATGTGAAGTGACAGTAGAAGATTTATATATAATGTTTATATATATATAAATTTTATATATATATATATATTTATATATAATGTTTATGTTCATGTGCAAGGAGTAAGTAGCCTGCTTGGCTCTAATCAGTGTACGCAGTATGACATTTGGACTTGGGAAACTTCTCAGGGTAGCTACAACTGACCAGTGTGGTTTGCTCTGGTCCTGCCTCATCTTCTGAATCAGCACATTGCTTATGTTTTGCCAAAAGCCATTTCAAGAACTGATCTTGTTGAAAATCAAGCTTTTTATGTATACCTGATGTTGGATTTCATTCCCTGCATCAGCTCATTGTTTATACAAGCTCAAATGGTACCCTGGCAAAGAGGTTTAAAACACATGGGCAAAGGTAGAAGATAAGTAGACTGTGGAAGCTTGAACTGAACTTGTGAAATTTCGTCATCGTTTTAGGAGAGGAAGTGGGGAGGGGAAGGAAGAAACTGCCTTCTATAGTATGTTCTAGTGCTGCTGTTGACATTCACATAAAAATTCACATTCAGTTTAGTCTGGATTTTTTTTTTCTTTTATCTCTTTATTCTTTTTTTTGTTTGTTCTTCTGCTTGAGTGTATGCTTAAAAATCTTTTATTTTACAGAGATTTTCATTGATCACATTTTGATCCACTCAATGTTCTAGTTCAAGGAGTGTGGCCTTGAGAACACTAATGACTATGTCAATCAACAAGTTTCTGAAAATTAAGGACTTCCAAACTCACATTATGCCTCATTTTCCTGGACATTCTTCTTACTTATTCCTTCTTAGTAGAGTATCAGAGTGCTGTATGAACAATTGCACTTTTTATCAAGTAACAGAAATACCTTCTAAGGGAGATTTTTAATTTTTCATTCTGGTTAAATGCATGAATAGGTTTTTTTTCCCAGTAGAACATTATCTTCTCCTTCATTGAGTAATGTGGCTTGTGCATTCACTCCAGATACGGGAAAGTTGAACTGAGTTCTTTACTCTTCAGGAGACAGATCTTACGGTCCTGAACAGAGTGCCATAAATACCCAGCTCTCAGATGAGTGCTCTTGCTCTGTGCTTGTAAAATTGACTCTCTTTGTCTAAACCAAAACACTGGGAAAGGGCCTGGGATCCTCCTGAGGGATTTCAAACAGTGGAGCTGAAGGTTCATTGCTTCTCTGTTCCAACCAAGGCAGAAAGAAAACCAAACCTGGCTTCTACAAAGTACTCTAGCTGGGAGCTGATGGAGTTTTTTAGAGTGGGGGTCCTTTTACCCCCACTAGTGGAAGCTATTTCACCATCTATAAAACATTTACATAAATGTCACGAGGCATTCCATAAATGTGAGGCATTGACATGAGGTCTTTTCAGGCCCTGTAATCCTGAAAAAATGATGTTTCTTCATAGTGCAGTTTTATGAGCTTTAGTTTTTCCTCAAATGAGTGTCCCAAAGCGAACCTTTCTGTTTCAGGCTTAAAAGATCAATTTTTTGTTAAATGGACCAGAACTTCTCTATGTCCTATTTCAATCTCAAGAAGAGTTGACAAAAGTAAGTTTAGCTTGATAAAAACCAAACATGATTTTCCTTTTTTGTTGATTCAACAGCAAAAGTTGCAGATGAAAGAACCTCAGAATACCAAAAACCATTCCCCTGACATTTTGATGAACATATATATCACTTCTTCACTTAAACACCTTTCTGTGGACATCTATTGAGTACTATATTGCTTGAATGTAGTTCACTCTAATATTTTTAATCATTTATTTATGGTATGTTTTGTGATTATAAGACACATAATACTGTGTCTTTCTAGACCATGTAAACAGGAAATAATAATTTTCTGGCTCAGTGTAAATGCTAATACTGGTGTCAGAATTATCATGTCTGCCTATTGATAGCATCCAATACAATGATCCTGCTGAATATTTTGTGAGATAAGTATAAGGGGTAGGATTATAGTCAAGGGAGGGATTTGTAAATGCCTCCATGAAGATTTTTTCCTACTATTTACTCAGCTCTGCTCTTCTGACTATGCTTAATGAAATGCATAAATCAGAGCTGAGTATTTTAGAAGTCTATCAATCTGTATTTCTCTTTTAGCATTCTCTTGTCAGTGTAAAATACTTCGCCAAGAGCTACATCTGTGTAGTTTACAGAACCTAGATAGTTATGTAGGAAGATGAAAAACTAATTTAATAAGGAAAAAAAGGGCTGATAGTATAAAAATGTCCATAGTGGCATAAAAAAAATCACTAAGACAAGAAAACTAAAGTAAATCCCCTTACATAACATTTTATCACTGTTCCATACACCAAACCTCATACAGCGTATCTATAAAACTAAAATAAAGACAATGATGGGGATATTAGTAATTAATTCAGGGGGATGCAAATGTAAAATGAAAATTTGCTGACATTGTCAACTGATTATTTTCACCCTTGAAATATTTTACTAATGTATATGTTTTCAAGATTTGAAAGAAAAAGAAAACATCAAACATAAAATGGTATATAAAAATATAAAACAACTGAAGTTTACACCTAGAAATCATTAATAATGACCTAGTGTCAATTGTGGCTGCTTTTCTATACTAATCCCACATAGCAAGGATAGTGTAATTGAGTTAGTCTCTGTAGACAAGTATATACTTCATGTTGTGAATGTTACAAGGAATTGGTCTTATTCTACACAAGCTTTAATATGAACACACTGTAAGCTTTGTAAAACAACCTTATCAGTCACAAGACAGCTCTTCTGCATTTTATAATATATTTATTTAGTGCCTATGGGTTTTAGATGGGACAAAGTAAAGACAAAGTTCAACCAAAACAGATGGAGCTACAACAGGATTTGTAAAATGGGTTACTTCACTGCTGGCAGTCTAGATCTCATTTCAGAGAAAGAATCAAAGCACAACTGAGAAACAAAAGGAAATCTGAAAAGGTCACAGAAAATCTGGAAAACACACTTAATCCAGAAACTTTTTTTTGCATGTTTTTTCTCAATACTTCTGTGGTTTTGAATTAATATGACACCTCTCTGAGCTAAGGTAGAGAAACTGCCTACAAGAGTGTATCTTTACTTTTAGGATATAACCTTGGTCTTACTGCATGCTTTCTGTATCAGGAAAGTAATGGAGATGGTACAGACTGCTGTACCCATACACTGCTGTAGGCTTTGCTTCATTAATGGTCATGCCATAGAATCATGGAATGGTTTGAGTTGGAAGAGACCTTAGAGTTCATCGAATTCCAACCTGCCTCCCATGGGACATCTTCCACTAGGTCAGGTAGCTTAGAGCCCCATCCAGCCTGGCCTTGAACACTTTGGAGGATGGGGCATCCACAGCTTCTTTGGGCAGCCTGTGCCAGTGCGTCACCACCCTCACAGTAAAGAATTTCTTCCTAAAATCTACCGTGAACTTACTCTCTTTTTCTTGTCACTACATGCTCTTCTAAATAGTCTCTCTCCATCTTTCTTGTAGGCTCCCTTCAGGTACTGGAAGGACACAATTAAGTCACCTTCTCATCTTCAG
This sequence comes from Eopsaltria australis, assembly GCA_034509425.1. NCBI lineage: Eukaryota > Metazoa > Chordata > Aves > Passeriformes > Petroicidae > Eopsaltria > Eopsaltria australis. The sequence goes on along the minus strand of JAVTVJ010001688.1, from coordinate 246,998 downwards.
GCTGAATATACCCAGTTCTCTCAGCTCTTCCTCATAGGAGAGGAGCTCCAGCCCTTCAACCATCTTTGTGTTCCTCCTCTGGCCTGGCTTCAGCAGGTCCCTGTCCTTCCTGTGCAGGGACCCCAGCTCTGGATGCAGAGCTCCAGGTGGGTGTCACCAGAGCAGAGCAGAGGGGCAGAATCCCCTCCCTGCCCTGCTGCCCACGGGGCTCTGGATGCAGCCCAGGACACGTTTGGCTCTCTGGGCTGTGAGTGCCATGGCTGGGGCATGTCCAGCCTCTCACCCACAGCACCCCCAAGTCCTTCATATCCCAACTTCCTTTCCAAAGATATTGATGAATCTTTACAATAAACACAGCAAATTATTTTGGAATCCTTTTCAAGAATATGTTGTATTTATGAAGGCTTGCTTTTACTATTGATATAAATTAAATAGGTAGATAGATAGATAGATCTATACCTATCTAATATTACTGTAATAGGGAAAGCATCACTAGATTTACAGAAAATGCCACCTTTTTGTTAATATGCATTTTAAAAAAACAACAAAGTATGGAAGTGGCACAACTAAAACTTGTGTTAAAAACCTAATTAATAATTTAATTTTAATTCATAACTTGTCTTGCTTGCATCACTGGGACTACTTATACTGAAAACTGAGATATGCTTTGCAAAGGAAGGTCTTCATTAATAGTTAGTACCCATGGACATTATTTTTTTTAATGAGAAGCAAAAAATACTGACATTATGTCCTTTAAAAAACCTGAAGTCCCTAAATATTTCTTCTCTTCCAAGTAAAAGCCATCTTATTCATTTTCTTCCAGTTATTTCTTAAATTTCTATTAATTTTGATTTTTACATCCCCTTCTTCTCTTTCCCCTGCCACATTGTACATTTTTTGGGACAGATCTTTTTGTTTTAAATATTGCACACTTTCTTTTACATTTGATATACATGTGCTGGAGGGCTCTCAGGTTTCCTTTGTGTTGCTAGGTCTTCTCTTCCCCCATTTGCTATCAGGAGTCTCACTGGACATCTGAAGCTGGTCATCTACTGAAAAGCCATCTGAAGTTAGCAGATCGTTTAAAAGGAAAGACATCTACTTGATATGTAGCAAGCATGATTTCATACAAAGTGTAGAAATATATGGAAAGCAATGGATTTTTTCCTCTGAATTTTTCAGTGGTCTTGATTTATAACTCTTTGTGCAGACTTTGTGCCTAAGAATTCTTTAATTGTTCCAGTTTGTTTGGGATATAACAGAGACTGAACATTTTTAGTAGTTTAGATTACAGTGTTAATTAGCTTAACAATGGCTTCAGCTTTCTGGGTGCTGTTGACTTCAGAGTTAAGATAACAGGGGAATGAGGAAATGGGTTGACTTGTGGCAATCGTGAACGTGGCTTGCAAAAAATTGTGTGGGTAACTACCGAAAGACATGGTCAATGCGATGAATACTTTACGTGTTTGGCTGTGTTTCCTGACAGCTACAGAAATAAGCACAGTGCACACTCTTCTATGATTTTAATGTTAAATACAATGTCTGAGCTACTGTTTATAAAGGAAAAAAAAACTACTCTTGTTCCTGCCACATGACACAACTGTTACAACAGATGAGAAACAACCATGAAAGATGGCCTGTAAACAGTTAAAAAAGATAAAACCCTTAGCTGTTGAGGCACTGGATGGGAGACTGTGGGAAAGTGAACAAGGAAGACACCCTTATGGAGTCTGAAAGTTTGGCTGTTGTAGACAAGCCTGGGATGCTTTTGGTGAGAGTTAGATGACACAGTTGCATACGCTCATTAATTATTGTAAATGTCACTTTCTTTTACGTTTAGTTCCTTAAGATTAAAGAGAGCCTTGGTTTAAGAAGACTTAAGAACATTGCATTAACTCCCAGTTCCCATCTTCTGAAGGGAACAAATGCAGGCACCCAAATCTAATTATGTCTGTGAAGTTAAGCACAGTTGTGCAGCAGTGGTTGAACAAACACTTTATGACTTTGTTTGGGTACAGGAAAGAGTATAGCTGCAGCAGCACGGAGGCTAATCTTCCCTCTTCTTCAGCCTCTCATTTAGAGTTTGGTCAGAGATCAGTACCCCACAGTCTGCAGTATAAATGAGACATGGTCTACTGATGATGGAATTAGTCCTCAGTTTCTAAGGGTTAATCTTCAAGGTGCTGAATGCTTCCCACTCTGTCAATTCCATCTAAACAGGAAATACTTGACAATTCCTTTTAATTTGGGGTTACAGATTCTTCGTTAAGATCATGCACAGGTTGGCTGCAATGGAGGTTGTTACAGCAGGAAAGCATCAGTACCTGATAACAGAATGGTGACCTGGTGAATCATATTTACAATAGCAGAAAATGAACTAAATGCATTATTTTTAGCAAGGTAAGTATTTTATAGTTTGAGTCCTTTCTGGCACGACTATTTGCTATTAAGAAATTGCAATCTGGATAAAGGAACAGAGTAGTTTTGTTTTAAGGCTTTTTAACCATGTGTTTGCTCAGAAATTGATAAATTTACGGTGTAGTAAGTTCAGCTATGCTTAATTACACCAGTAATAGTACAAATTTCAGGAACTGTGTACCCTTGAGCCATTCCCTAAACTTCTGGGACCACGTGTGAACTGGGAGCAGTGTTTGTATGCCTCAGGGACATAAATTCTGCTATTCTGTGTGCATAACAAAGACATCCAAGTTCCCTGTGAAGTGACTGGGAGCAGTAAAGCTCTTGGGAAGGTTGTTTAGAATAGGTGTAAAGAGGGCACAGCCTATGGGAAAGTAAGGAAAGGACCTGAAATTCTGCCTCTCCCCTGGGCTTAGGTGTTTATCTGCACCCCTGAAGACAGGTGCCTCAGACTGATGGGAAGGCTTTGTTATGCTCAGGCAGGAGGGTGGACCTTCAGCACGGATTACTGCTTGGCCTTAGGCTGTAATTGATAAGAGGCACAATAAGCTCAACTTAATGTCAGTCTGTTACGCACTCAGGACTCTACCCTTCTGTAGAGTAATGGAGAATTGAGGCCCTGTGCAGTCAGGAATGCCCACAACTTGTGGGAATAGCAAGGATACAGGAAAGAGGCAACTCACTTTAAAAGCTGGCAGGTTCCACAGGGTTCCCCTTTGGACTTGTGACTGACACCAGAAAGTTTTATGTATAAGGTTTAGAAATATTCCTGCCTGCCTTTCTTTTAAAACTCCAGTTTCTCTAAAGAAAGTTCCACTTTAGCCCTCCTAACTCAAGCTGCTCGTGAAGTGACGCACCAAGAGTAAGGTGCAAGAAGGGTGCTGAATGGATGGGATACACAGAAGTTCAGAGTTGAAAAGAGGGAATAATGAGATGCACTAGGAAAAAAAAAAAGTCCTAATGGTATAAGAGTTAGTGAGGAAAGGAAAAATAAAGAGGGGAAATGAGGCAAACAAGCCTCACACAGTACAGGATTGCATCCAGATGGTTCTTGAATATCTCCAGTGAGGGAGACTTCACAACCTCTCTGGGCAATCAGGAACAATTTCTTCCCCATGTCCACGGGGAATTCCCTGTGCATCAGTTACTGCCCGTTGTCTCTTGTCCTATTGCTCGGCACCACTGAGCAGAGCCTGGTCCCTCCTCTGACCCCTCCCTGCAGACACTGACAGACGCTGATGAGGTGCCCTCTCAGTCGTCTCTTCCTGAGGCTGAACAGGCCCAGCTCCCTCAGCCTGTCCTCAGAGTAGTCCCTTGGTAACTTTGTAGCCCTGAGCTGGATGTGCTATGAGAGCTCCATGTCTCTCTCGCCCTGAACTGGATGCAGCACTCCAGATGTTCCTCACCAGGGCTGAGCGGAGGAGCAGGATCACCTCTCTCGAACTGCTGGCACTGTTCTTACTACTGCAGCCCAGGATACCACTGGCCTTCTTGGCCACAAGGACACTGCTGGCTCACGGACGGCTTGCTTTAGGAATTACCATGTCATTTTAAAGCAGCTTACTGGAAGGGTAGCATTGTGTTTTATGCCTTAGGAGTTGTATTGATCCTTTAAATGTTCTGCCTCCCAGAGGTCACTGTCTACAGACACCTAAGTTTCACTCTACTGGTGATTGGCAGATAGTCCTGGACCTTGGAGAAAAAGTAGAGGCTTGGTTTGGTTTGTATTAGAGCTTTATTTGGAGCATATAAAAGTGGAGAAAGATTTTTGTGCTCTTTTGGAATGCTGATGGCCATTTTGAGGTTTTGGATTATTTTTCTAACCTCTGCCCTTCTCAATGCTCTCCCGCACTGGAGATATTAGACATGCCAAATTTCCCTAAGTTCTATATATTCCCTACAATGGCAAGCTTTCAAGGCTTTTTATCGTTTTTCTCAAGACTTCTAGTGTGTGTTCATGTGTCAGATGAACACGTTTAGAAAAACACATAAAGAGTTTGGGAGAGAATAGGGTGTCCTGATACTTACTGAAATATTTCTATCATCTTTACTAATAGGTGGGAAGGGGGGTTATTTCTGGTTTAAAATGAAAGAAATCTGCTTAGTCTAAAAAAGGCAGAACCTATTTATGAGCAGAAATTGTCTGACCTACGCATTTCCTCTCAGTCACTGTTCACACATTACTGAAACACATTCACTGTGTTGTTTCTCTTTCATTTTCCCCTGTTACATTTTGGGCCAGTATTCTCACATAAATTTTCTAATCATGTACCTCCATTAATTTCTTTTCACCTCATTTACACCTCTGTAAATATTTTCAGGTTTCCAGGTGCATAAACATAAAAGTTATTTCTGTTTCTTTTTTACTTAATTGGAGTAATCAGTTCAGTACAATGTAACGAAGCTGAGCTGAGCTGAATTTGGGACAAATCTAGAAATTACATGAACCACTTTACAATGTAGACTGAAAAGCAAGTGGAAAGACATATCCTGAATTCACTTTAGCCATGACAACTACCTTCAAGGCCAACTGTCCTATTGTTCATGAAATTACTTGTAAAGCTCTTCAGGAAGTTTTCTCATGGCTATGTGCCTCTGCCCCAGCCAAAACCAGCACAGGGGGTACATTCTCTGTAGAGGGATTACAGCATGCATACAGATACGCATATAACACTTAGGGTACCTGGATGCCAACATCTTGTCAATCCTTACAAATTTAGGGATCAATTCTATGGATTCACCTTGACTTCCCAACACCTTATTTTCAGTATTTTAATAAATAAAATGACCTCAAGATACGATCGAGCTTTTCCTCACTGAAATCAGCAATTCCTGCCATAACTGTAGTGAAGTAATCAGCTAAATCAATGGCAAAATTGACTTAAGAAAATAGGAATCTAAGAGCCATTTTCAATAAATAAAAATTAATAGAATAAATAACCATATTTACAGACTTCTTGTTCAATTCAGTTGATGCTGTGAAGCTAAACATATTAAACTTCTTGAACATGGTGTTTTTTTCTTTGTGGATGACTTTTAAATTCACTGTTACCGAGCCTACGAAAACATTATGAGGCTTAAAAAGGCAGTCAAGAATTGTGCTAATTGACATGACACTGAGAAGAACTCTGTGGTTAGAATAAGCTGTAAGCAGAATTGTCAACATAAATATTCTGCAACTGGCTAACAACCTCCCCCTTTCCCGATCTACCTGGGAGGGATAACAGAGACCTTTCACTACAAGGTTCAGGACCAAAACCCCACCAGAATAAATCAAGTTCTCATTAAATCTTTTAACTGTGATGAAGGGGAAGGCAGCAAACATGGCTGCTGATATTCTAGCTGGAAGAGCTAGAAAAGCACCTCAAGCACTAGCACTTCTTAACCAACATTGCATCACTTGACAGCATGACAGTCGTATCATATTGTAGTGTGTTTCTGACTACAGTGACAATTTCTGTATGCCTTGAAAAAGTCTTGCTGAGTAAAATCATAGAACCATAGAATGGTTTGGCTTAGAAGGGACCTTGAAGATCATCTAGTTCCAAACCTCCTGCCATGGGTTCCAGTACAACTTCCTCATATAAATCTCTTGCAGAAAAGCATTAGCCAGATGCCCCCTGTTACCAAAGCTGAAGGAAAAAAGTATTAGCTTTTATGGTAAAAAAAATCTGTTCCTAACTGTATGTAAGTTTTATCCAAGGACAGACTCGCATGGAAAGCAATCTTGTACAGTTTCCACACTGAAAACTCTTCTGGAAGTCTTCCTTCAAGATAAATTATTTTCTTAACAGGCAGAAAGTCATATCACGTCATGGATTTTAAGTTCCCTTCTGTTCCCTCCTACAGATAGAAAAATTATGGAGTTCTTTAATTTTTGATAAAAATACTGTGTTTGTCTTCTGTGTGTGAAATCAATAATACATGATTAATACAGACTTCCTAAATGAAAAAGAAAACCCCACCCACTAGAATGACTGAGCTCAACAATGAATTATCCATAGGAGTTGTTTAGAGCTGGGTGAATACATAAAATCTGCATTTTGTGAATATTTTTTCAATGTTGTAATCAAATCTGTTTCTACTACTTTCAGACCTGAATTTATTAATGATAAGCATTGCACTTCGGTGAAAAAATACCTGTTTTTGCGGACTTGATGAGTCCTTCCAAGTTATATTATGATCATTACTTGTTCTGGACCAGAGCCCCAAGCCTGTAACTTGGATGAGCGCCCACTGCTAGGCACTGGACTGCCCGAGCCCTCTCCCGAAGCCCTTAGGTCTGAGAGACAGTTTTGCTGGAGATTGACGGGAGAGGAGCACAATTAACACCCCGGTGGTCAGAGAGAGGCTCTAAACCCTCCTTTTACTGTTTCCATGGGCACGCACACCCGTCGCCCGGTCGGAGGCGGGGGCTGTCAGGGGCGGCACTCGGCCAAGGGTGGGCTGCGGGGCCGTCCTGCCCGGGAAGGGCCGGGCACAGCCCTGCCCGCGGTGCTTGCCCGCGCAGCCGCCGCGGAAGAGGTGCGGGGGCCGGCGGCGGAGGAGCCGCAGCGCCGGCAGCGCAGCCCCGCCGCTCCCGGGAAGGGCGGCACGGGTCGGCATTCCCGCTGGGGGCACCGAGGGCAGCGGGCCCCGCGCCCCGCCGGCCGCAGCCGCCCCGCTCCCCCGCCCCGCCGCCGCCGGCCTTGCGCAACACGGCGCTGCCCGCTTCCTCCCCGGTGCGGCCGGAGAGCCGCCCCGCCGCCCGCAGAACTCGCTCTTGGCATTGCTCCGCCGCTCGGGAGGCGGCGGCAGCCTGTGCCCGGGGCCCGGGCGGGCGGAGGCGAGCGCCGGCGGCGGGGCCGGGACCATCGCGTCCGCCGCCGCCTGCCGGGCCGCCCGCGCGGCTCTGTGCATCCGCCTCTTCCTCCCCCCGCGCCGCCTCCGCCGGGGGAGCCGGCGGGGGCCGTACGTGCCGGGCCGGGAGCGAGGGGAGGGTCTGCGGCTCGGCGTCGCTGCAGCAAGCGCCGGCCCCGCCGCGCCGCCAGGGACCGGGTGCGGGTGCCGCCGCCGGCTCTCCGCGCTGTGCTGCTGCTGCGCGGCGATCGCCGCTGCTGGCGGGAGGGGCAGGGATGTGAGCGGCAGCGGCCGGGTCGGCTTCGCCCCCCCGCCCTTTTTTTTTTTTTTTTTTTCCCTTTTTTTTCATTTTCTCTCGCCTCCAAAAAAAGACCAAACCAGCCAACCAACCCCAAAAAACCCAGAGGGCGTGGGGGGGTGGGGGGATCCCGTGTCGCCGCCGCCACCCTCCGCTGGATCCATTGTGAGGAAATTGCCATTCGCCGGCAGCGGCGGCACATCTGGGCGGGCGCATCTGGGCAAACAACACCGGCTCCCGCCGCCTGCCTCCAACGTCCTCCAACCGGCCGAACGGATCTCTCCGGGCCGCCGGCGAGGCTCCTGCTCGTCAGCCCCGGGCTCCTTCTTTCGGGCTGAATCTTAAAAAAAATCTGGCAGCGCGGGGGGTGGGGTGGGGTGGAAATAAAGGCTGCTATTTTTTTCCCCTGGGATTTATTTCATGGGGATGTGTTCAAGACAAGAGAGGATTCAGAAGGATATTGACGTTGTGATCCAAAAGTGCAAGGCGGAGAAGGACTGCCTGTTTGCAGGTGAGTTTGTCCCCGGGCGCCAGGTTGGCGGCGCGGAGGCTCCCGTCGCCGCCGCCGCGCCCGCCCCGGACCGCGCTCCCGCCGTGCCCGTGCCCTTCGCCGCCGTTCCCGGCCGCGGGGCCGTTCTCAGACCCTGTCTTCCTCTTCTCCTTCCGAGGGCATATGAGGGCAGAGAAGACCGGGCGCCGACCGGGAAAGGGGCGGGCGGGCGGGGTGGGGGGGGCGGCATCCCGAGCCGGGGAGCGTCCGGTGGCCGCACGCAGCACCGGCAGCGTTGGGTGCGAGCCCGAGCCCGGCGCAGCTCGGGGGTTTTCGCTGCACGGCTCTTCCAGGGCGGCCCCTCTCTGCCCTGATCCCCGGCCCCAGGCCGGTGGCACATCCAGCCGAAGCGGGGCCCTGTCGGTGCGATCAGCCCCCGCCGCCCTCCCCTGGGCACTCGCGGCGCCTCGGCGGTGCCGGTGCCGTGCCGGTCGCGATGAGCCGTCGCAGGAGCCCGGCTGTCGGCTGCCTGTTGCCGTGTGTGACATGGAATTCCCTGCCGTTGCCATAGCACCGGGCACTTGTTGCGAGGGGCTGGGGGGAGATGCTGCATTTCCTCTGGCTCACCCCGACTCCCCCCTCCACCGCCCCGGTGTCGGGAGCTGAATGCTGCTCCGCAAAACCTCGGCTACTTCAGCCAAAATAAAGGCAAGTTGTAATAAAGTAGCTCTTTGTCTTTCAGATTTCAGGTACTCAGACTCCACCTTTACCTTCACCTATATTGGAGGCTCCAAAAGGTACTTTTTTTACAGTAATGACTCCATTTCCTGCTGGCAGTAAAATGCAGTGTTTCAATAACGTGGCAGGTTTTTTTGTTTCCTTATCTTTTGCAAGAAGGATGATTAAATGATCGGCCTTCGTGCAAATGTAAACTGAGGAAGAGGTGTGGAGGGAGGTGATGAGGAAGGTGATCCTAGTCGTCAGAGGCTCATGCTTTAGAGACCTGCTCTGTGAAGCCTTACTGTCTTAGTGTTTTTTCTCAATTTATGGAGAGACGTAGAATTCCTGCCGTATGCAAACCTAACAGAAACATTGCAAAGGCATCAATGTATCCTGGAAAGTTAATTCATGTTAAAAAACCGGGAAAAGTTAAGATTGTAATAATAAATAGGCCAATTTTCACATTAGCAGCTTACTTCGATGCATGAGAGCCATATTTGGTCCCATGGCAGATGCAAGGCTGTCTGCAGTTGACCAAATTAAATTCCTGAGACATTAAATGAGATATCACTATAACTTAGAAGGTTAAAAAACGCTGTATTGAATGTTTAAATATTATTTTTAAGTGTATCCAAGCTTGTGGTTATAAATTGGATTGTACCTCTACACGTTTTCAAAATATATTTCAGCATTTGTTGTGCTTGTCAGTTTTCAAAAGGAAATATATGTAGAAACTTGAACACATTCTTTCGCTTTCCTGATTGTTAGTTATCATTTACTTAATAAGGTGTTAAAAGTAAATGGTACGTTGGTCTCTTTTAGCTGCATTTTTGAAATTTGATGTAGCAAGAAGTTTTCCGTTCATTTTTTTGGTTGCTTTTTTAAAAATAATTCAGTTTCTCTGGTATCTTTGTCAGTTGTTTTTCTTTCGCAGGGTACATCACATTAAAGTACTGCATTCTTTCTTATTCTTTGCAAAGGAACCTGTCAGTGAAGGCAGCACTCCCACAGCCATCGATCCTCCCTCTGTGCATACTTTGGGATCTGGCTGTAGGACCAGACTCCCAGATGGTCCCCAGGCTCCAGGATTGCTCAGAAAAACATTTCCCCACCTCACTACCCTACCACTTCCTACTAAAGGAAAGGACAACTTCTGTCATTTTCAGTGAAGTAGAATAGTTCACCCAGTAGCTGAGAATCAGTGTATTTTTAGGTTGCTCATAGTATACTTTTGCCTTCAGTGTTTTAATATATGTTTTGTTTTGGTGTGGTTTTAAGACAGTTTCGAAAGGATTGATACTGAAACACAGGCCTTGCTTGACATAAGCACCTTATCTTAGGTATGAATTCACAAAACCTTAAAGGTGTGACTGCTGCATTTAACTGTAATCACTTTTGCAGGCAGGGCCTAGCCCTGGTGGGCTAAGGTGATAAGAAGGGAGAAGGGTATTAACCGCTGAGCTTAACTATAACTGCTTCTGCAAGCAGGGAACTAGCTCAGTGGACTAAGGTGATAAGAAAAGAGAGGCATGTTAGCTGTTGAGAAAGGCTAGAAAAATGCAAAGTCATAAGTTTTGTTTTAATAGATAGCAAATAGAAGAACGCAATCAATAGAGTACTGTTACAGCAAAGCATGCTACCAGTTAGATAAATGGGATGAATGTGTTAGATAGGAACTATCTGCCATGTTTGTAACCCTCAGATAAAGAAACCACAAGTTACGTAAGATCCCAGCCCTTAAAACTGTAAGTTTTCGATAAGCAAACAAACAAGGGCAGATGCCAGAATTGTAGAAGTATAAAAGGTTGTGTAAAATGAACCACATTCAGACATGCATATGGAGGTGGTAACCCCTGCAATTCTCTTGGTGTCAATAAAGGTATGCTTTTCTTTACAGTACCTGCTGTGGAGTAGATTCCTTTGAATCAATACAGTAAAAACTATTTAACAGAGGTGCTATTTATAATTTAACTAAAATGATTAAATATGAAAGTTACTTTGAACTGTTCTCTAAACCAAGTACCATGGCAAGAAAACAGGAAGTGAAACTTGTCTATTGTTTCCATTTTCTGAGCTGGATAAATTAAAAGCCTAAGGGCATAACTGATGGGAAACAAACTGGTTTACCGATGTTGAAACAAAGTGTTGGCACTTGCTCAGTGAAAAACAGAAGAGGGCCTTACATTCCCCAGCCTTGAATTTTAACAGGGATCAGCATTTGCTTTAGAAATTGATGAGTGAAAACCAGTCTCAGGACCTTGATGATTCAAACACAATTGAGAAACAATCATAATGCTTACAGAAATTGGTGGAAGTAGGTTGTTACTTATAGCATACTCAAATTCCACTTTCCTTTTCACATTTTAAGAACATTTAAAAAGCATCCTTCTGGAGAAGGGTTTTATGTTCTCTGTGTTCCCTCCTTGTTTGTACTGTGATTTAGGAAGTTGTTTTGCAGTACTCTTGGTGTACAGTGGTGTACTGAGTGGCAGGCTTACAGCAGTAAGCTCTCATGTGAAGTGTGTAAAATGAAAGCTATTCAGAACAAAACTTCAGCTTCTTACATCAAAGGTGTGTGAGTGGTTTCTTCTCAGAGGAGGTTCTTGTGGAGCAGCAGCTGTACTGCAACGTGTGCAGCATTTGAGCAAGTCTCCAGTACAGAGTTGAAAGCAGTGACTTGTACATGGTAACAGTTTAGGAGAGCACAAGGTCGTCCTAGGACCTCCTTTTTGGCCTTTGGGAGTGTGAGTTTTTCTTGCTGACACTGCTGCAGCTGTGCACTTCCTGCGTGGTAACACCATTTTTTGATTATTGCACTCAGGAGTTGTCCCTAAATGATACAGCCTCTTTTAGATCATGGTCATGGACTCATCAGCCAACAGGCCTTGTTCAGTTGCTTCAGATACTCAGCCCAATGACTTTTGTTTTTCCAATTCACAGGAACACAAGCATTAGGGTAACGGGCAAAGGAGTGGATGTTCACTGAATGGATGTTCAAACCAAGAAAAGGTTTGAGGGAGTAAGAGTAGAAGTGGTATGTAAGGAAGAGTACAGTACTTCAGTACTCATTATTAGCCATGCCTGGAACTATGAATTTTTCACGCTTTGTTTCCTTTAAATACTTTTTTTTAGGTCAGTGTGTAATATGGCCTTGGTGTAGCCACAGTGGTTACATGGAAGAGCAGAAGCCCTTGAAGGAAGGCAGTCTGAGAAGCAGGATTCTTTGGCAAATGACAATACTAGCAAGTTAATATCTCTCTGGGTTTTCCTCAGCATACTGTAGTTTCATCTAGTGTCCAATATGTCCGTTTATCAGTGATCTTAATTTATAAACCCAGACCTAGATTCGTAGTACATCGGGGTAATTCCATGGAAGTCAGTGTACCAGTATTATTTCAGTTATTATGAGAACCTGCCATAATAGGTAGAGACGGACACATGACATGCATATAATCCAAGGACAGAAAGAGTTTTTTATTATTCTCTGTTAGTACTTTTATACCTTTTTCAAAACTACCATGGTTTGTTATGATTGGCTACCTAGCAAACAATGACCACGCTGTCTACAAAACAAGGACAATTCATAAAACAATACAATTAACTATACAAGCAATTAGCTACATACTATAAGTAATTTTAATCTGAAGGAAGGACATTTCCTCCTTGTGTGCAGAACATCTTTGATTGTCTTCTTGGCTGTCATTGAGGCCTTCATTGTGGCTGCAAGCTCTCACGTCCTCACTTTCTCACAGTTTCCTCACGGGCAGATTTTTACCGCTTCTAAGCCAACCTCCATGAGGCTTTCAGACTCGCTGTTAGCCTCATCAAACCCCATAAGGACCTAAGGTTTATTTTTGGGTTTTTTTCTTCAAACTGCTAAGTTTATCCATGTGAGATTTTTTTTTCCTTGGGACCAGCTTCTCAGACTTTATCGGATTCTCAGACTTTATCTGATTTTTCCATTGTTGCTTGGATTGATTGCACAGCCTCTTCCTGCACTTTTGAAATACTAAGGTGGTACATAACCATGCTGCAGATCCATCCAAATAGATAAGCCTGATACAGAGGGCATTTATTACTGCTTAATTTATTACTGCTTAATGCATGTGGAGTTAACTTGTAATACCATAGTGAAGTAGTAGTAGTAGTTCAGACAGTCGTATTTCACTGCACTTTCTTTTTTCCTTAATGCATTGTGTTCACATTTCCAAATTATTAGATCTGTTTGTCACTGCAGAGATGTGACCTGTTTTTGGAAGGCTGTAATTAGCAATTTATTAGTGAAATCACATCTTGATGCATAATGTGGGCACTTAATAGAGGACAGATTGTTTATCAATTTAATATTTTTTTATTTCCTTTTCAGAAAACAATAAGTAGGTTGATTCCTTATAAAAAGAGGTGTTCATGCAGGTGCTGTGACTGTGCAAGATTTACTCTCCTTTAACTATACCCAGAAGAAAATTTTAAAATTGCTATATTTTTATGGGTTTTTTTTTTTCTGCAGGATCTAAAACAGATATTAAATTGTGAACATGTGGTGTACTCCATTTTAAAAGAATCTCTAGTTTCCTTTTTCTGCCCCTGTATGACACACTGTTCCTCCAGAAACCATGCAGACTGAACAGATCTGCTGATCTGTCATCTTTCAGATAAAAATGTGTGCTGCCCTGAAGTTGTTTTCACTTTGTATGTCATTTGACATGCTTTACATAGAAGCAGTGCTTGGTTGTCCTGAAAAAAAAAATTTTCTCTTTTTAGTATTTTTCTCACTCTGCTTTTTTTTCCCCCTGAGGCTAAACAAGGACATCATATCAGTCCTGAAATACTTCTTCATTCAAATATATTCTTAACTCTCATTGGCAGTGAAGGACAATGGCAATAAGGTTGTGCATGAGAACTAATGATGAGATCTAATACTGCAGCATATTTTAAATAAACTAGATAACACCTGAACATACAGATTAATTTTGCCAGCAAAGTTCTCATCTCCTATTCACACAGTGGACTTATGTTCTGCCTTCTGTACTTCGGCACAATGTAACAGTGGCAGTTCTGAAAAAGCAAGGAAATTTTGGTCTGAAGTATTTGTTTATTTTTGCTTAAAAATAATGATGTTTTATTATCTTACATGGTTTTAATTTTGAATGTTTGGCTTTTATTCAGGAGATAATTGTAGTATCAGAAGCTCTCATGTAAAATGATGAGTTAATTTCCACCTTGCTGTAGGAGTGAAGCATTTCACTGATACGGAACTGTGCCACTGAAACAGTGACTAAATAGCTTGTAACTTTATAGCTAGAGATGAAACCACGATCTGAAGTTCTGGCACATTACGTCCACCAGGTGTTTGTACCACTTGACAATAAATTGATACAAATAGCCTTTTTCTCCCCTTTTATGGTGTGCTCTGTTGCTGTCTTAATATCAACATGTCTTAAAATCAATGTTCAATTTATGTAAAACATAAGAAAAAAGAGAGAACTTAAAAACAGTTCTTAAAGTTTTTAACCTGAAACATAATTGTGTCCATCAGAACACAGCAAAATGGAACACATTTGTTTGTGGGTATTTTTTTTTTTTAATTTCCAAAATCAGGTAGTTAAAGACCATCATCTTTTGGATTGGACTCAGCTCCTCTGTCAGGTTTGTTACATGGCAGTGTGCTTTCTGGCTGTGCAAGGATTGGGAAGGAAAGGTTGGACTGTTCTTTTGGAAACAGATGAAAGTGTTTGTGAAAGTATGACTTACGAAGGTGACAGCTTGATTTTAATGGAAGCCATTGCCCTGAATGGTTTTAGTTGAGATGTAATCAGTTTTCTGCAGAGCTTAGAAAGGACTGGTGCAAGCACAGTTCATCTCCTGGTGCTGATGGCTGTGTGTAACTTTGTGCTCAGGTTATTAAGTAGGTAATTATTCTTAAAATCTGCTCTTACAGTAAGAGAGGGGTGGAAACTAGATGCACAGCTTTTACCTAGCTATCTGTTTATTGCTATTTCAAAATACCTGGAAGTTTCTCCACCTTTCAATTTAAAATTTCCTATCAAATCTGGCCTAATATTTTTTGCTATTACTACACCATTTCTATACTGTTTCCATGAGAGAGAAGTCTGTGGTATGAGATAGAAATCTAGTTTAGATATAGCATGGCAAGAATTGTGATTTTCATTTTTTCACTTAATGTTCTGTAGATGAAATAATGTTGAATACAACCTTGGGTACTTAAAAAAAGCAGTTTTGAAGTTTCAGTTTTAAAATCTCTCCAAGACAAGCATTTTCCATTCTATGAGCTTCAGTTATTGTACCTTCATTCTAACTTTATACTGCTTCTAATTGTCTATGTGTGGTACATATATGAAACAAACCCATACATTCCTATAGATAGTTTTTTGATAAATACTGCAAGAAATTCAGTAGGTGTGATTTAACAAATTGCTCATCCTAGAAAGAGATCCAGTAGAACACAGTAGTGAAAAAGTGCATCATTAAGTGCAACATAGAGGGCTGTGAAAAGCAAAATCAGCACCACCATTCTACTCACAGTGTTACTGAGCTTGCCTTATTTTGCTGGGTTTGTGTCTGACAGCTCTTTCTTGCCTTGCTGTTAAAAAGTCTGTCTGAAATTAACTCAGTCCCCATTATTGTATCATGTGAAAAACATATACTTCAGGGAGAGTGTGGTCTTGTGGAGACCTTGTACAAGTCTGGTGAAGCAAGTTGCTGTCCTCTTTCAGCTGTCTACTATATCAATACTAAGAACAACGACTTTAAATTGTGAACCTCTTTCTTTCAGTGAGAAAAATGTGGTTTTAGGCATTTAAATTAATGGTCTAGTTTTCAGAAGTGTCAAGCTGTCACACCACATAGCAGTCTTGGTATTAAAATGGGTTGTTTAGCACTTTTTAAAAGCATCACAATTTTTATTACAGGTGTTTTTGCCATACAGATGTATGCACTCTTTTTTGAATGGTTTCCCAGCACAGAGTTGGAGAGAGTGCTTGAATGTCTTTACAGAAAACAATTTCAGTAACTTCTTTCTCTACTTTCATCAAATATTTTAACATCTTAGTACCTAAAAATAAACCTGTAGGCTGTCACTGTTAAAGTGTTAATGTGGTAAGACAAATAAATTTGAAAGCCGAGTTCACTCTGCCAAAATTAATTTAGATCATTTTTCTCTATATTGGGACTAATGCCATTTCTGCCTTTTTCTGTTAGTCTCTACTAATTTCCCATATTTTTCATTGTTCATAAATAAAGAGCTGAGGATACCTACTGGCATATTTTTTTCCATGGATTACTTATGGTGTAGAATGTGAACTCTCATTTGAATCAGAGTCTAACCACTCCCAAGACAAAATTATTTCAGCACCTAGATTGAAAGTAAATTTAAACTTGGTGGTAGAGTTAATTTAAAATTAAAACTAAAAAAGGGATGAAATCTACGTAAATATAAAAAAAAAGTCCAATGTATAATTCTGCTTCGGCATTAAATAAATCCTGCGGAAGGGGATGATTTATGTCCTCCTTGCTACAGAAGGGTGAAGATCTTTACAGGTATTTCATGGAATATGCCTCATCTGAGGAAAAGGAGCTCCTTTGAACAACATAAAATTGACTCATAAGGATAAACTTACTGTCCCATGTAGCAGTATCTAGAGAATCTTACTGAAATAAGAGAGCCCGAACAAGGCACAGAATTAACATCTCCTTCCCCTGAGAGCCTTCTGCATGCTCACACAAGATAGCATCCATCCTACTTCTATGGGAGGACGAGCAAGAAAGGGCCTCGTGTAGGGAATGGGGGCAGTTGTTGCTCTTACAAGTCAGAGTTCTCCTGGGAGTTTCACATCAGAAATTGTATTCCCCTACTGCTAAGGCATCCAAGTAAGTCTTGGTCTTGCGTGTGCTCATGCAAGGCAGCAGGCAGAAAACAGCCTGGGTTCAGTGCTGGCCAGTGAGCACCTTTCTGTAGCTTGCTTGAAGGCAGAGGGTCTATGTGAGTCTTCCTTGTCTTCTGTCTGTTGCAGAAGATGGTGGCATATCCTGGCAATTAGGATGGAGCTGAATTGTTCCAAGGGAGAGGCCTATAATGCTCAGTGGGAGCCTGCCTGGAGCCAGGAATTAAGGGCAAAGAGGAAGCTCAAAGAAACTAGCTAACCCTTCAGATGTTTCCTTCCAGCCTCAAGGCATTGATCAGAAATAAAAAGGGCAACAGCGTGTCACCTGGATAATGAAATGTACTATCTGCCAAAACAGAGTGCAAAAAATGGTCACATACCATTTGTAGAAAGTAGTATATAATTAAAGGATAAGTTCCTTACAGATTGTGTAGCATTCTGCATTTCATCTTGTGCAGGTTGCTATCTTCAAATCTTGTTGCTTTAAATAAATGTTCCATTTTAAGTTTGTAGAGAAGAATTTTTCACATTACGAGCCAAGCTAGAAGCCAGGATTACTTTGCACCATTAAGCTGTCATGTTTCTACCCAAAAAGGTGTAAGGTGTTTGTGACAGACATTGCTTTCTCTCAAGTAGAAAAAATAGGCTATGGATTAGACACAGTATTCAGGTCACTACCTTTTTTGCAAATTATTTAGTGTGTGTGTGTATGTGTGTGTGTAATCACTCATTCTTGCTTATTCTTCCTTAATGCTGAAAAAGTCATCTTTGGCAGGGAGTTCTCACCCCAGAATAACCACATGTAGAATAAAATGTGAAAATAATTAGTATGTTCTTCTGCCAGTGTGGAGTTGATAGAGATGTTAAAACCCGGAAGCATCTCACTGTAATAAAAGTATCTGTTGATAGTCAACTTCTTGATCTGATTTACAGCTCTAAGTCTAGAGTAGTTCTGATGTGATAGGGCTCACTTGTGTGCAGTGATACTACTGAATATTTGATTTCATGCTGCCTACTTATAGTGAACGGCAGTTTGAGTGGTTTTTTTTCATCTGAGTGGGGGAAATTATGAGGACCAGAGTTCTGTTTTCTGTCATGTTTGCAGATGTTTCCTCATTTTTGAGTACTTTAGTGGATGGTTGGAGAGCTGCAATCTATCCATGGGAAAAAAACTGTTTCATGCATGCTTACCTGGTTGCTGATGTTGCTGAGGGCACAGACAGATGGCCAGTTGTCAAACTCATGCTCTTCCTCCATCTTTTTAGCCTTAACATCTGAAAACCTGGTTGTCACAGAGTCCTCTTTTAAGAATGTAATCTGCTGGGCCACATGAAAAACCTCTTTACCTGTCACTCAGTCAGAATCAGTATCAGTTCTTAAGCTGAGTCTGAAAATGGTTCCAGCTCTTTTTGTAGGTATAACCCATTAGTTGAAAGAGAGATGATGGTTTCTTCCCAAGGAGTATTCAGTGAAAAAACCTCAGAGGTTCATATTGATTTTGTCTATATTTAAACTCTGTGAAATCTGGTCATTTCAATATATATTTTTGGAAAACAGTGGAAACATAGGGGAAAAAAAAAGTCTTTACAGTATTTCAGACCAAAAAATGTGTAGTAAAAAATTCTGGAAAACATACTTGGTTTGTTTTAGTGCAGCAATTATAGACACTATCAATAGCCTTTTGTTACAGACAGCAACTTATATAAAGTAGTTCACTCTTTTAATACAGTTCTATGAATATTACATGAACTCTTTCATACATGGTTGTAGCTGTAGTAGAGTTACACCTGAAAGCTGAACACACTAATTCTGTTATTTTAAGAAAGTATAATGTTAAAGAATTATTTTGCTGTGAAGACTTTTAACCATTTTGTAGAGCAAAGCGTGCTAGGTTTGGCATAAAATTTCAATATTAGAGTTTTGTAGCCTCATGCTGAAGAAGGACTATTGTTTTATCAGTGGGTGACAAGAATAGTGAAATTGTATATATTTAAGTGGCAACAGGAGGAACATAACCTTTGCCTTTGGTATAGAGTCCTGCTTTCTACATGTTCTCTGTGCCACATTTAGCTTCTGATGGAATTTTTACAGAAAATTTCAGTGTTGATTAAATCATTAAGTAAAATTACATGGGGTTAGCACCTACCAGTTCAGTTCTTGTTAAACTATTTTGCTGTGTAAGGACATACACCATTCCATGTTTTAGCTGTTGCATTTTATTTGTTCATTTTGGAATTCTATTTTTAAATTATGAGATCCTAATACTTCTTTGGTTTTACCTAGATACAGTGAATTAGAAGAATCGCATTCTCCCTTTGAATCACAGATGGGGAGGAAGCAGCTACAGGGAGACTCCAGGCTCTTTTTGTACCTGAATTTATATCTTACTCATAAGCATTTACTTGTTATAGATTGTCCCTCTTGTGATGAATAATTGCTTATTATGCTGTCTCTATGCTTAAACATCAATGATTAGATATTAAAAAATATTACTTCACTGCAATGTATGCCTTTATTTAAGGCATGAAGAAACACATCCATCCTTCAGTTCAGCAGAAAAGTGACCTTTGCCAAGGACAACAAACACAAAGGGATATGTCGGGTAAATACCTTTAATATCTAGCATTGTCTGGCTTCAAGGCAGACATGGATGTGGGGAAGATGCTGGCCTCGCTGTGGGCTCCTAAGGATTAGGCATTTGCTGTCCATGAAGAGAACAGGAGTTGTAGTTAAATGAGTCGGTATAAAAATTACAAAATTTATGGAGGACAGAAATCCCCACCACTTGGGGTCAAGAAAAGCTGGCTACAGTCTTCACTTATTTCACCTATTAAAAAGGCATAATCAGCCAGCAGGACAGTGAGTCAATTTGACTGGAACATCATTGTGAAAGGTGGCCTGTCTTGTGTGGCTTGGCAATTTCTAAAGCACATTTCCAGCATATCACCGTGTATGTAAGTTGCAGAACTTCTGACATAAGTACTGAGCAGATCATCATAAATTGCTGGTATTAATGAACATTTTGTCCTTCTTTTGGCTGCTTACAGCATATTCCTGTCTTTATTTTGTTAACTTCTCTGTTGTACTTTTTGTGATGTAACATTATTACCATATATTCAGCTAATTTAAATTGACAAATTGCCATGGAATTTGGTAAAGTCATGCCAACTTACAGCATTGCGGACCTGTCTATAATTATATTCATCTTGTTAAGGAAGTTTAAATAGAGCAAAGCTAAATATAAATGTTATCTTCTTTGACTTCTAATAGACAAGTTTAGTATATGCATGATTAGTTACATACCAAAGTGAAATTACACATTGTTTGTGTTTGCATTTTAGACAACAAGTAAGGGCAAGTTTCATTGAGGCTGATAAAGTGAGATACAAAGTATGGTTTTTAGGAATGGCTTGTATTGAAGTGGAGGAAGGACCAAAATGGAAGGACCAAAATGGTGCAGAGATGCTTGAAGTGATAGGGACTTGAGACGTCCCCCACATAGCAAATAGGTGTTCTCAGCAGTGTGGCATTTGAGTCTCAGGTTTGCATGTGGTGCAACTCATAGGCAAAGGCCAAGACACTGCAGTGGTCTCTTTTTTTGTTTTCAGCATTAAGCTGAACTTGGTAAAGCACTGACCAGTTTGTTTGAAGTGGTGGTGGTCCAATGGGATACCTCTGGCACAAGGAAGACCTTGTCCCACAGAAAATATCACCTCTATGCTCCCTCTTGGGCTATAATGATGACTTCAGTCTGCAGAAATTAGAGAGAGTTTGACACCAACTCTGGCTGTTTTCATTTTGTCTGTGCCACTGGGGAGGATAGTCTCCTTGCAATTGTTGTCCTATTTCTTCATTTGAAAAACTTGTCATTTTTCCACCTTTCTTACAACCTTTTGTTTTCCAGAGGTGCTCTGCATACTGATTCTGACAAAAACTGCTGGTTGTTGTGTTCATATTGTTGAAGCAGACAGACATGAAACAGTTGGCATTACACAAGTGTGCCATGAAGGTTAACAACATGGAGCAGCTGTAGACCACGCATCTCCCAGTTCTTTTCAGTTTTGGTACAGATTCTGAAATGCTTGTTTCAGTTCTTCAGAAGTTTCACCAGAGTAACAGATGCACGTGTTCATTGCTGTGTGGCTAGGCAAAAAAAACCCGAAAATCACTGCTGAAATAATTGAAGCTGCTGCCTGAGTTGTTTGCTGGTTTAGGTTTAAAAGTCATTTTAAGCTGGGGTGTTTTTGTGATTTCTGTTGTACCTAAGTAAGTCTAAACAGAGATGTTCAGAAATGGTATATGTTTTTGATCTTTAATGGTAGATGCTTCACAGGTGTAAGAGTGAATTTTAGCTTGAACCAGTAAAAGTTGTATGCTCGTAGCATTATAGAAAATGTGAAATAGAACGGCAAAGCAAATAAAGCGTTTCTTGCACGGTTTCCTGTTCTTCATGTTACAGGCTCCTTACTCTTTAACAACCAACCTCTGTGGACCTTTGTGAGTCTCTCTCCAGTAACTATTTTTCAATTCTGTTCCCCTTAATAAAGGAAATCTGATATTTCTATCAGTAACAATGCACGGTTCATTAGGTACATGTTGTTCTTAATTGTCACATCAAACACTGAGGGTGTTCAGTACTCACTTCGGGGTTCATGACAATATTCTTTTCATGTATTTGATCAGTAATAGGACTGCTTGACAGTGACTCTTTGCTCTCTGTAATATTTGAGTTTTTCTTGGTTGGATTTTGCTTTGATTTATAATAGTGTAAGTCACAGATTAATTACTTGTCCTGTTAATGAAGTCCTGATAGTGGAGTTTCACTAGAGCAAACTGGACACCTTGGGTCTGTCTGTAGTTTTTTTAAGGGTCAGGCTTGAAAAACAGGTTTGCCTGCTTTCAGATCACCAGCCCCATAGGCAGAGGGTGGATGAGGTGTGCCCTAAGCACACAGGACCTCTGCTGAGGAAAAAAGCCCATGAAATCTGCTGTGGCATGTAGCAGTAAGAACAGATGGAGGAGTGAGCCATGGAGTGTGCCCTGCAGAGCCATGGGAATGGTGGGGGTGATAAACTCTTGTGCATACACCCTCCCCAAAGGCTGCTCTGTCACACCTCCGTTACTGCACTGGCATCCACCTGCAGGGACTGGCTTTTTCAGAGCTTTCAGAGCAGGACAGAGAGCCTGCTCTGCTGTCTGTGGGACAGAGCCTGAGCCATGGGAGCCTGTGTTTCCAAAAGGCTGCTTTCCTCCACTCTCAGTGGCAGGCTGGCAGATAGCAAAACCCTGCAGGGCAGTTTGGTGAAAGTCAGGTCAAGTAAAATAAACAATTAACTTCTAAGAAATAGTACTGGGGCTGGAGGAAACCTTTTGTTGCCAGCAAAAAGCTTGCCAGGCAAATAGAAGGAATTCTGTAAGTTCAGGATCAGTGAAATCTGGGAAGAAAGGTGTTGAAGAAGGACCACAGACCTTTTTTATTGCCTCTGCTTCCTTGGAGTCCTTCAGGTTAAGCATAAAATATTTGCTACTGAAGAGGAATTAGGCAGAAAGTATCTCTTTGGCATTGCTAATTTTATGCAGTAATCTAGCATGAACCAACCTGCAGCATATGCAGCCATTCCAGACTGTATCCAATGTGCACACACTCATTGATTTTTGGCAAGTGGTGTCAGCTTTCTCGTTAGCATTCCGTCCTTTCTCAGAGGATTTATAGATCTGAATACATCTGAGCTCTTCATAATTAGGTTTTTTTTTCTTTTCATTTTTTTCTGGTTCAAATCTGTGTGTTTTTTTAAATATGCATGCAAATTTCATTTCCCCGTTAAGTTGTCACAGTGGCCCTGAGGCTGGCAGAGGTTCTGCAGCATTGCTTAGGGTGTTGCTGAAGTGTGGCTGAAGGTGGAAGATCCTTGTCACAGGAAGAGGTTCACTGTTTCCTTTTTGTTGCTGCTGCTGTTGCATGAAGGATTACAGAAGCGAAATCAAGAAGAAGTAGGGCAAAGAAAGAGCACAGGCTGATATTCAGCTCTGAGTTACATCAGTTTAGGGTGCAAGTCTTCCTGTGTGGGGGAAGGCATCTTTATTAAAGATATTGTGTTACACAGCAAAGACAGAGTAAGATGTACTTTCCTCTACAATTAATAAACATTAAAAGACAATAAGGACAGTGAAAATACTTGTTTTCTCATTATCTGTTTGCCTCTTATTTTCTCAGAGTTGTTTGTCATTTATTTTTATTGGCAGTAAATAATTCTGGCAAGAATTTAAAGCCTGATGTGTTATGTGTTATAGTAGTGTTACTTCTTTAAGAGATACAATGCCAGGTTTTGTCCTATTTTGATTTGAAGGGCTGAGTATGGCTAATACCATACTTAGTGCACATTTTGTAACTAAAATTCAAGTAGTAATAATTTATGCATCTGACTGATGTGCATTCAAGGCTCAGATAGATAAAACAGTTGAGCTGTTCTACCCCTGATATCCTTAAGTTCCTTGTTGTGTGCAGCCCATGGCCCTGCAGTGGCACATTACGCCAGTGACTGGGATATTAGCTCCTACTGACTGGGTGAGAATCCTTTACAGCTCTCAAACTTCAGTGTTTTCAATGTCTAATGATTGCAACATGCTCATGATTAACTACATAATATACTGTACTGAAAAAATGCTTGGTTGGTGAGGTGAAGGCTGAGTGGGCTGGGGTAATGTTGGGACTTTCCTGCCTAGATTGTTTCAATTTTGAAGTCAATTGGTCAGAGCTGCTGAGGTTTTGATTGTTGTACTTGGTAAGTTTCAGGAGATTATCACAGAAACATTTTCATTTTGCTGCTGATCAGTATGTTGACTGAAACAATACACAAAAGATTTCTGAATTTAGCCTAATCCTCTCCACCTCTGGAATATGTAAACTGATGAAATTACATATGCCTAACTAAAGAGAAAACACAGTTTAGTTTCTTTTTATGGTCATTTTTTACCTTTACTATTCCATTTTTTTCCAGTTAAAGTTTATTGGAGTAACTGAGGCAAATATTTAACTTTTGGCCAATTTTAATTTTGAAATAATCCCATTTATAGTTCAAATTGCTTTGATTATTTTGTTGTCTTAATAACTGTAGCTGCAATCATCTGCATAGAGTTTAAGCAGTGACACTGACTTTATTTACAGTCCAAGTCCTAGTGTATCTGCTTGACCATCTATCTAGCTAGCCCCCCATCTATATGTTTAAGTGTAATATATATTTATTTTCAGAGACTCAATATAATTTTCAGAGGCTTAATATAATTTTAATGAAGTTTGACCATGTCACATGGTCAGTGTCATCAATAGTATTTTGAGAAATTCAGTTTGCTTTATTTCATAACCAGCTGTTTCACAGTTACATTTAGTAAAGTGGCAAATGAGCCTGCAGAGGTGTCTTATGAAACACCATGGTAGAAACATTCATTTCCTAAAATAAAATCTAGAAGTTTATTTTCCACTGGCAGTGAAGATGGATGAACTTCCCAAGCAAGTGCCAGTAAATGTAGTAAGAAGGCAGTGGAACATTTGGGTGAGAGAAGCTTACACTTGTTGATCTTTCAAATAATTTGCAAAGTTACAGTGGAACTTACTCAGGTCTTACAGCACCTATCCTGTAAGGTGTACTGGCCTCTCTCTGGTTTCCTGTGCACTGGAGCTGACAGCATAGGGACCCAGCTGTGGGTGGGACTGTCAGGGTGCTCAGGAGAGGCTTTGCAAAGGGGTATCTTGAGGTGTCCAGTAGGAAAAGCTGCCAGGCTTGTGTCAGGACTTGCACTCCCAGGAAATTGAGGTACTTGGCTTCTGTCTGGAGTCATGTAGCATTAGGTATCTATGCAGGCCCTTTTTGTTTCAAAATATGACTGTTTTGTTCCAGTGGTTCCCCTCCATTCAGTAGCATATGATCCTGCTCTATTCCCAGAGTAGAGGTGTCAGGATGCACAACTGTGAGACAACCACAGTCCCCACAATTAGGCTGCATTGGTGTGAAAACAGAACCTAAAAATTTCTTAAGACTTCTGCATTGTCAGGTCCTTTCTCATTTTTTTACCTTTTACCTTTTCTAAACTTTGGTCTCAGGATCCCTAAATCCTTTTGTAAGGGTTTTGTGAGTGTGACTAATTGTGTAGGGCTGCTTGGATGCTGGCAGCTTGGATGAATGCTTTGGAGCAGCAACATAGGTGCTTGGTGGACACGGCTGGTTAGGAATGGAGATGTCAAAGACTTTTTAATGAGCATTCAGTCTTTTATCTCCTGGGTCAGCTGAAGAGTTTTGTTGGTAAAGTGAAACTCAACTGGTGTCAGTCGACACAGGTTTCTATATTTTTAAAGAGAGAATTTTGCTCTAAATCCATCTTTTAATACAAAGCAGTTGTGAGATTCTTGCCTTACTGTGGTGTTCTGAGTAAAATAACAGTGCATGTCCAGCATACTCTCTTTGTAAGAGATTCAGGTCCCACTGACTTGTGACATCAGGCCTTTGACATCTAAGACGTATTTCACACATCACAGATCACAGAATTTTTTTAGTTCAAAGGGACCCACAAGGATCAAGTTCAGCTCATAATTGAATGGCTCATATGGGGATTGAACTCACAACCTTGGTGGATTTAATCAGTGAAGAAAAATAACAGTTGATTTTTTCCCCCCACGCCAGTGAAGTCTGTGTATTGTGATCTCCTAATCAATATGTCTTATTCTACAACTTAACCTCAGGCTGCCTTGGTGCAGCATGGTTTATAACTAGTTTCTGCTCTTGTGTGTTCTCCTTCTCTGATGGTATGTTTAAAAAAAGTTAGAGATAATGGAGGAGAAGGTCTGGATGAGTTTGTCTTTCACAGCTGGGTATTGCACTGACATATGTATAATATATCACATATAATATATGACATAATGTAGCTTACGAACTCAAGCATCTATACTGCATGAATGCATTTAGTTGCATTCAGGTATTTGAAATCACGTTTAAAGTGGTATCTAATGGAATGGGGAAAAGTGATGTACCATTGCATCAGCATGAACATCTGTGGATCTCGACGAGAAGTGCTGTTCTATCAATTTTAAAGCAATATGATTATGCAAGTCTTGTCCTAATGTAGCTTTGGTGAATGTCTCATGACTCAGTGAATGCTGTTGTCTCATTCCATTACGAAATCTACAGATGAAAAGGTTTAGTGACATCAGGGGGTGTCCCTGGCTTCACTGTAGTGCTTTGGGACATTTCAGGAATAATTATCTTTCATTGCCTCACACTTTTCGGCGGCTACACAGATTGGAAATCTGACTTGGGAGCCTAGCTCAGCTTAGACACACAAAACCAGTGCTCAGCTGGGTGTGCTGGAGGTGCCTTACTGATGGGGAGCCAGGGATGGGTGCACAAAAGGGGATAATGAGGAGACAGCATTGGAGAAACTCAAGGAACTGAAGAAGGCTGGGTATTGGTAGGAAGGGCAGAGGGAGGGGCGACAAGGAGATAAATATGTCATTTGGAAGGGGAAATGGAAAGATAGGTGTGAGAGCTTGAGTCAGAGAGAAAGTGCCACCAGTATGAGCATGTGAGGAAAGATGGTGTCTCAGGGAAGAAAAAAAGTAACACTTGAGAAAAAAGAAGAGGAATGTGTTATAGTCTAAGGAAATGTAGCATTCTGTATTGAAATAAATAAAATAGGCCAGGAATAAAGAGAAAAATAAACTTTGATGCTTTAGGGAGAAAATGGACTAGGCAACAATAAAATAGAGTAAAAATCAGAACCTGTAAGTGTATATGTATTCAGTGCTGCTGTGTAGGATAAGACATGTTTTATCAATATGTATTATGGACAAAAGTCTGTATGGACAGCTACCTCGAACATCAGCTTTCTCTTACCATCAAGTTTTTGATGTAAAGCTTGAGGCCTCTTGCAGATAAGTATATATTCTTTTCATGTGGGTAAAAAGATAGTCTTCATTAGTCACATTTTTAGAAATAATTGGCCCATTTTGGATTTTACTTTTTTTAAAAAAAGAAAACTAAAGATAATCTGTTGGAAGAAGTGCCCCCTGAACATTATAGTTTGATAAAATTGTAGGATATTTTTAATGGTGGCCATGATCAGATTCAAAATTGGATTTAAATTAATTTGTGTCCCTACAGGTTGTAAGTGTGATTGAAATCTGGAATATAATCACTAGATCTAACTCCTGGCTGAACTAACATTTTTGATTCAGGCAAACAAATTAAAATCGAGTTAATTATACAAAACCATTTGGGTCTATATAGTATATGTTTCTTATTAAAATACTTTACTTTCTTGTCTGTAAACGAAATACTTGCATATTTGCACACATAAAGTTGAAGCATTTGTGGTGTTTGTAACATCTGTCAGTGGGATTTTAAATAAGGATTGTAATCCAGATTCACATAAATTCACTCATACAACAGGTTACTGCAGGGAATGATCAGACGAGGGTTCAGATTTAGGTCTGCAGTAGTACATGGGCAGTGTGGTGAGCCACAGTGGGGTGTGGGTCTGTTGCTGGTCCTGTTACGCGTATTTTAAAAGCAGCTGTCACAGTATTCCAAAAGTAACACCTGAAACAAGACTGGTTATCACTGAAAAGATGTTATCCTTAATGGTTTTCGAAGTTCCTTCTAAGCTGGAGATGCACAGTCGTTCTGGGACCTGCATGAGTTAAAATGGAGAAGGGAGACAAGAAAAGCTCATCTGGATGTATTTGAAGTTTTACATAAATACTTGAAGTGCTGCTGTATGAAATCCAAATTCACAGCATGTACTGTTAGGAGCATCCTCCTTTTGCTGTCTCTGCAAACCCAGTGGGGCAGCTCAGCCCCACACGGCACTGCCAGTCACTTGCTGGCCCCAGCCAGAGTCACCTGGGGGTGACCGTGCTGGCTGTGCCCCCTCTGAGACTCTTGCTCACCCCCAGGCTGTTTGCTTGATGCTGTATAAGCTCTGCACAGCAATACCTACAACAGCCCTGTGTTACCAACACTGGTTATCATAGAATCACAGAATGGTTTGGGTTGGAATAGGCCTTAAATAGCATCTTGTTTCACCATGCGCAGGGACGCTTCCCTCTACACCAGGTTGCTCAAAGCCACATCCAGCCTGGTATTAACACCAGTCCCAGGGATGGGGCATCCACCACCTCTCCAGGCAACCTGTGCCAGTGCCTTACCACACTTATAGTGAAGAATTTCTTCCTAATGCATAAGTTAAACCTACTATCTTTTAGTTTGAAGCCATTCTCCCTTGTCCTTTCCCTGTCTGCCTGTGTAAAAAATCAATTTGTCTTTTTTATAGGCCCCTTTCAGGTACTGGAAGGCTACATTGGGGTCTCCCCAGAGCCTTCTCCAGGCTGACCTCTCAACTCCTTCAGCCTGTACTCATATGAGAGGTGCTCCTAGCTCTGTGATGATTTTTGTGGCCTTCCCTGGACCCACACCAACAGTCCACATCTTTCTTGTGCAAATGGCTCTTTGACTTCTTTGCAAGGAACATGAGTTCCCTTTGGATATTTTGCCATCTCCTTGTTGCAGTCTCCTTCAACCCTATGTGAAAGAGTTGGACTTTGGGTCACATACCCAAAACACAGTACCATGTAAGCTATTGTGAACAAAATTAACTTGATCCCAGACAAAATCTGTACAGTACTATACTTTCACACTTACAATTCAAGGAATAGGTAACACGTAAACTAATAGGACATGTGTCAGTCTGCACTGACACTGGCATTTCTGGGAGTTTTTCTCCCTCCAGGAAGAAGGAAATAGGTTGGTAATTATACACAGCTCAGCAAGTCCTTTTCTGCCCTCACGCAAAAACTTGTGGATTGTGAACAATTTCCTTTGAAATCAATAAAGTTTGAAGGAATTATCACAAAGCAGAAAGAAGAAACTTTTTTCATCTTCTGTGCTTTCTTTCCCACATCTTAGACTACAGATCCTAAATTAGAACCATTGCTACATATCTATTTTTGCATAAAATCCTAAAAATGTTTTATAGCGCAATTCAAGCATGTTAAACAAATACTTGTATCTGTTCCTAAGATTGCTTTAATTTCTATCCCTCGTGTTTCATGTAGGTCTAGCCACTAAATCTGCATGAAATTAAACTGCTGAAATGAGACACCAGGTACACTTCTCTGGGTTCAGGGAAATCAAGTCAGGTCAGGACAGCATTGTGCATTTTATTCTTCAGAGGATTTGTTCATGTAACTAAGAGCTATTTTCCTTTACTGATTCACTTTAAATTAATTGTTAGATCACTTCTGTTCAATAGACATAGGAAAGAATATGTCTGAGGGAGAATATTATTTCATTCAGATCTTCTTTCTTACTTCAAGACCTCTGGTAGCAATGGCAGCTCAGAGATACATAATACACCTGAAAGATGGTTGACATTTTTATGTCATATATTTAATCCATCAGTGCTGAGACACTTCAGAATTATGGCCTATGGTCCCATTATCTGTTAATGCTTCCTAAAGAAAAGAAGAGTGTCTGAGATGCATCCTTAGAGGAGCAACAGGCTGTAGGTTAGAACAGCATCTCTGTACTCTCTGAAGGCAGCATTGGGAATATCAACCCTCCGGCTCCTACTCTTTGAAGAGTTTCCTGTTTTCTGCAAGAGGGATAAGATGAATGTAAATGGCTGCTGCCAGTGCTGTTTCCTAACAGCATCCCTTCCAAATTGTTAAAAATCTGCTGCTGAAACTGCGTGATCAGTGGTGTCTGTAGGTAGTCACATTTGCAAGCAGAGCAGCAGCTCTATGATCCAGCAGTGCAGAGTGCTGTATCTGAAGGGTAAGGGAGGGTGTAATGGTCATGCTCTTAGTCTGCTCTTTGCTTGCATAGGAATCCCACATGTATATTTTCTGTACCAAATCTTTGACTCCTGACCTTGCTCCCATTTAACCGTAAGTGCTCAGATTCTGCTGGGATGGTGGCCTCTGTCTATCTGTAGATGAATGTATGTTACCAAGTCTTTGGGTTTATAAAATATCTGTAGATATTTGTCTTCTCTTCCTACGGCAGCTGAGGCTCTTCTGTAATTCTCCATATTGAATACTTCTACTTTCATGAAAACTGTTCTACTGCCACGTTTTCTGCATAGAAGGAATTTTGTGTTGTAAATGTTGTTTTGGATAGAAATAGAAAATTGTGTTAGAAATACATAGATAGGAAAGGATTTTTGTATATCGTAGAAATGCTCAGAATGTGGATTCAGCTGATCTTCCTTAAGGAAGTGAAATGTTCCCAAGTTACTATTTTGTCCTTGTCTTTCATATAGAAGTCTCCCTGGTCACCCATGGTGGTTTTGAAATGCACCATTGTCTCACCTCTGACCCAGCAGTGTCTGACATATCTCCCTAGCCAGATCAGGATCTTTCAGAGAAGCATTTTCGCTGCCCTGCACTTCAGTGCAGAAGAGGCCTTTTAGATACAGGTCAGATGTAGTACTAGCTTCAGCTCTTGACTGGTGTGAGTCCTCTTCCAAAAGTGCAAAGTGGTGGGGGTGGCAGTGAGAAGATGATAAACCAGGACACGGAGTTGGATTCCAGGACACAACAAGGAAAGTGACAGGGCTGCTGTTACCTCTGCTTGGTACTGTACAGACAGTAGGAGATGGTGTTTGGGTCATATAATAGAAGCTTACACCTTTCTTTGGGTTTTGTAGAGTCTGCCACTCTCTTTTTTTTGCTTCTTGTATTCCCTGGGAATGGCTTCTCTGTTGTTATCCTTCCACTTTTGGAACCAGGTAGCCTACAGGTCATGGAGCATCTGCTAATGCCTCAGACTTTGCACTGCTGATTAACATTTTTTTCCACACCTTCATCACCAGGGAATTTTTGTGCTTTAATAAGTAGCTGTCAAGTGAGAGGTGAAGAAAGCAAGTAGAAGGTAGGTTCAACATGGGTTTCTTGTCTCAGTTTTGTTTAATTTAGCCCATATTATACACAGAGGCTGACTGCCCTTGTTTTCTCTGCTCCTGTGGCCTTGAATCAGGGTCAGGCCTTTTGCTGATGTATAAATCCCCTTCCCAGAGTCCAGGCTGATCCCGAAACTTGGGGCTTGGTGGCCTAGTGGAAAAGCCCTACCTCAGCCTGTCTTTGGCTTGGCACTTCTGTACATGTGTCCTTCCCCTCAGAAGGACAGATCGCCCCAGAGATCACAGAATACAACACTGAAGCCTGGACTCTTTATGCTGTTTTCAAGTTGTTTATTTCCAGATTTAATACCTTTTCCAGAGAAATCAGAAAAGCCAATTTGTGTTGGAAATAACGATGCTCATTCCATACTAGCTCTTAATTACTGTGTTGGCTATTTTTTCTCCCTGACAAATTAGTAGTTGATATTTCTCTTCTTTTAATGGAAAGAGCACGGTTCAGTATGTTGTGAGAGTGAAAAGCAGCTGTTAGACATAAAAATAGAGGCAGTTCATAAAAACAAAACAGAATTCTTATGTTTTATGCACACAGATTCACCCACAGCACTGCAGACAGCATTTTCAGTTTTCACTTGTGCCATCTCCTTCTCTGTGTAAAATTTTTGCCATGCTTTCAGTTTTTCATGCATTTTTTAAAATCTGTAAAACGACGGGCTTAAGATGCCCAGTGCAGATACTCTTTTTTCCTCACCCTATCTCTCTTGCATGTTGCCTCTACGGTCTTGTCCTTCTTTGGTTTTTATGCACCTGGGTGTAGACTGTGAATCTGGAGAGGGGATACTCCAAATACTGTGCAGCGCTCATTTCCTCTAGGTGCAATAAGTGCCATCCCACACAGCAAACCCCACACAGAAAACCCCACACAGAATCACAAAGGTCGTGTGTCTGTGGGCTGAAAGGAAAGCTGAAACACTTGTTGGGGAAGATGATACCTCTCTGTAGCAGCTTTGAGGAAGGAAACGATCAGTTTCAAAGGTGTGTATGGGTAAGACCTCATAGTGCATTGCCAGAATTAATGTGATGAGCACAGAAGATGCGTAGTTGTTTACACAGTGACTTCACAACTGAGACTTGGCGGAAAGAGTAGTATGTTCTAAGCAGCAGAGTTCCTGTTTTGTAGTATATGGTATTCAACTGTGTTGTTAAAAGTAAAAAAATACTATTTCTCTTTTATTTGTGCCTGTCAGCTGTCACATCCTTAATCTTTGTGTGGTCACAGAACAAATGATCAGCGTGGTGAGTTAAGTTTGTTCCAGAAAATATTTGTTCTCACAAAAGTGAGACTAGAGTATATACCTGATGGCCAGAAAATAGTGCTTTAACTATCAACTCTTTTAGTACCTCAATTTCAGCAGTGTTACATGGGAATAATTTGATTTTACTTTGTAGTAGTATTTTGAGATTAATTAGTTTATTTGCCTTGTTAATACAAAACAATGACTCTCAAACCTTGTCATCATTATATCTGAGGTTCAGGCAGCAAGAGCACTTGCAGTTTCAGCACCAGATGATCTCTGCTTCTCGAGTTTAATTCTGTGTACTCACCTGCTGTGGTTATTGTGAGAATTGTAAGGTAGTCCATTTATCTGTTTAGCAAATATCTCTTTTTTTGTTTTTTTTTAATTTTTTTTTGTCTTTCCTTAAGCAACATTTACATTTCGTTTTTTCTTCGAACTACATATGCAGCTGGTACTTTAAATCTCTGTAGATGTATACCTTAGGACCTGACATTTCAGGGCTTAGCTTTTTGATGACTTTTAAGGAGAGAATTTCACAGCTCATGCTTGTGGCCATGCATGTTATTCTCTCAGGGGTTCTGACATTCCTCAATACATCTGAAAGCTTTTTGTTGCAGTTTTGATACCAGATGGGGAAAACTTCTTCATAACAAAGATGGTCCCCCATGTGTACAGCTCCCCCGACTGGAAAATTTAAGGCAGATAATGCAAATGCAAGATTGAAATGAATGAAATATTTAGGGAAATGTGGGTGCAGAGGCTGTGCAGTTCCAGAGTCTGGTTTCTCATTGTATGTAATCCAGTCTAGCCCCAGACTGCTGCCCAAAGGCAACTTTTTCATTACCTCTTGGTAAAGAGGGGTATACGGCTATATTAACATACCTTCACTTCCACCAGTGCATTGATTTGCTAGAGAGCTTGTGATTATAACTACACAGTTGTTAG
Source organism: Eopsaltria australis (assembly GCA_034509425.1). NCBI lineage: Eukaryota > Metazoa > Chordata > Aves > Passeriformes > Petroicidae > Eopsaltria > Eopsaltria australis. The sequence continues at coordinate 214,181 of JAVTVJ010001688.1, read as the reverse complement.
ATGCAGTACAAGGTAGAGAATAAATAGGTTGCTGGTTCTTGGGAACAGTGAGAGTGATGAGGGGAGAGAGAAGGGGGAGTCTCTTGTTGATGGCAGCCCAGTGTTTAGGTCAAATTAACCACAGTACAAAACTGCTCTCTTGGGTGTCCAATATTTAGTCATCTGTGAGATCTTTTAGTACTGCTGTAACTCACTGCCCTTGCTTGCTCATCTCCCCTGTCAGTCAGAACATTTCATTCTCCCTTGGTTTTAGCTTGCTTTGCCTCCTGCGTTATATTTATATATTTGTCATTGCAGACATAGCTGTATGCCATACACATTCTGATAGAGAAAGCCACAAGCGTCTTGCCTTGCTCCCCTGTGGTCTGGTTTGAATTTCATTAGGCATTCACCTTCTGGTTCCTCTGATGCCCGAGATGTGATGCCTGCTGTAACATCTGCTCCTTCAGGCGCGTGTCTTTATGCAGAGAGCACGTTCAGACAATCTCTCACTGTCATGCTGCAGCGGCAGGACCAGGCGCATCCTTGCTGCACACAGACCAGTTTAGGATGCAGGAGCAGTTCTCCTACTAGGCTCTGGTTATAGCTGTTAGGGTGAGAATTAGATATCAGAAAATTTTCATGGCCTTAATCACTGTAGGGTAGCAGTGCTGGTATTACGGCTTCCAGCTATTTGTGTTTGTAAAGCGGGTGATTGTGATAACTAGGCAGGCACATGAAGAGAGAACTGGGAAAGGAAAAGGCATGTGTTACTGACATGCTTTGGATTTGCCTGCCTTTAATACCACTGAGAATGAGATGGACTTCCTGAAGATAATGTATGCTGGTGAGAGATCTGGCTGGAGCTTTGAATGTAAGATTGAATAGATTCTGTAGCACTGAATCCAAGCGATTTCTGAGCAACTCTTTCATGGTAATCCACTTGGTAAATGTATAAATCTCCAGAGAGAAACTGATGACATAGGGAGATAATTTTAGACACCTTCCTTTTAATTATTAGATGCTTTTCCAATTTCTGACCACACTACAGGTAGTGAACCAGCATCTCTCCATTTGTTCTTGTGAAAACATATTCCTTTACATGAAATAGCTACTCTTCCTTTTGCAATTTTATCAGACACAAGCTACACTCATCACTGCTTTGTTTTTGCTTGGCTTCCCTGCATAGATCCCTCTACCTCGTTGTTCAGTTTGGAAATGACTGCAAAGAGCCTAGTACTTGACATCTTATTTCAGGCTGAAAAATAAAATCTGATCTTTGTCCTTGCCCTTTGGATTATTGTGGTTTTTGTTTTGGATTATTGTCTTAGGGTCTGTAAAATCGGTAGTAAATGTTTTTTAACTATGCCTTTGATGAGTGTATATGATTAAAAGAGACTTCTAAATGAGAGAGTTGTAACTGAAAGACATAGTTTCTTGTTCATGGCTGCATTTAGTTTATTCTGCTCAGTTTGTAAGAATTCAATTGTTTAAAAAGTGGCAGCCATTAATGTGGCATCTTAGTGTTTGCATTTGCTGTTGAACCATCCATTCTTAGTATAAGCAAATAGTGTAAATGCAGGAACTCGGTGTTCCCTGACATTGTGTAACAGTCTTGTTTGTTGGACTTGGTTGTTCCATTGTAAGGGCTAATTTATAATACAGTTTGATATATTGTAGATTCACATAAGATAGAAGTGGAAGCAAGAACCTGTGGAGAGAAGTTTCTGAGTACTTTAATGAAAGTATATGTTGCATGGGGTTCTGCTAATAAAAATCGGATGAAAAATCTATCCTGGTGATTAAGGGCATGGCTGTCATTTTGTATAAAAAATGGAAGTGTTGGGATAAAATTAAAACAAGTGTAAGTATGTAAGAATTCTTGATAATCTACGAAGCTAGTTTTCTGACATTGGTGGAGAGTCTCAATACATGGGGTGTAGACACAGCTCCAAAATGGTTGTAGAAGTGCTTCCATTTCTCTTGAGGCTACAAAAATAAAATCTGCACTGGCATCTTTTTATTTTTTCATTGGTGTGTATTTTGTACTTGCCTCTAAAACACTGTGCCTGATAGACCTATACTCGAATTTATATTTACAGGTTACCAGCTTCTGCTTTGCATATTAAAGAGAGCAATGTACCAGATGCAGCCTGGGCCCTCAGCCAAGACTCATTTCACATGTGTGTCTTTCTGCAAGGGCGTGCCTTCATTTCTCAGTGCATGTCTTCAGATATGGATTTCTTGATGTGATACAGACATACCTTCTAACTTCAGCTACTTGCCCATAGCAGATGCTCCAATGAGTGGAATTGATTGAAAGGTGTATTATTTAATATAACTCTCTAACTTTCTTGAATTAATATAGCATTTTATTCTTTCCTGTGTTTTCTGTCTCATATTTGTTGTTGTGTCATTTGATTATATGAACAGTGAATGTTCAAAATAAGCTGTTTTTCTCTGTGCACTCTCTTCTTAACTGTTCTGTTTTCCTCATGGAGAAATAACCTGTTTTCCCACTTCTCTGCATTTTAGAGAAAGCAAGGAGTTACAGATCTCCTTTTGTGTAAGTCTTTCAGATTCCTCTATTAAATAGGTATGTGCTCTTCCCTTTGAAACCCATGATTTCTAGACTGTTTATTGAAGTGGGACCATTTAGACTGTCATGCTGTATCATATGGTGAAGTGCTGAAGTTTTTCTTTCAGTTCTGCATCGCAGTAATGAAGATAATTTAGCATTGTTGACACAGTGTGTACTTTTGTTTGAGTTTTGTCAATAATGTATTTCCATGTGTAGAAAGATTCATTAAGAAGGGAAATTTAATAATGCATGGAGAAGGTAGGGGTTCTCCTAATGAACAGGCTCCAAAGTAACAAAACCAATTATTTAACTAGGATCCATTTTAATGTATCTGTAAGTAGGCAAAATGTTAAAGTTGTTTGGAACTCTGGGATGATCATATTAAATAGCTGGAATAGCATTGCACTAATGTTAAAATTCAATTATTATGAAAACATGAGTTTTGTACTTTATTTCCTTACTTGATCAATATAGCCTATGTGGAGAGTCTTAGGGGGTATACCTTCTGTATCCTCAGTTTGTGGTGAGTTTTCTCTGCTTGCACTAGCATTATTATTATTATTATTATTATTATTATTATTATTATTATTATTATTTACCACTGGCACTTAAATGGGAATTGTTAATTCTGTGTCCTAATATGAATGGGGAAAAGAGGTAGAATATTAATTTAATACAGAAATCTGTGTGTTCTCTAATGAGGCTCATGCATCTCATCCCTGTTAGTGCTTGTGTGTAAAGACTCTCTAGTACTTAAGTATAGCCCAGGGAGGATTTTAATTGTCAAGTGCAGTTTTCAGCCAAAGTTTGTTTCTCTCTCACATGAAGAGGAAAAGAGTCCCCTGTTTATAGTGGTGCTGAGGTAAATCTTAGAAGGACTGAGTAAATTGAGGGGATGGACCAGTACTAGACCTTCTTCACAACCTAGGTCAGACCTGCTTTGCCAAATACCTTGTTTTGTTTCCCAGTTATTGACATTGACTGAAAACTTGTGGAGGACTAGTCCTACTTGCCTGGCAGATTTTATTGTACAGAAATAGTCATGCAAAGGCGTTATACTTCTTTTCACTCTTTAGTCTCCAATGGTATTAGCTACTTTAGTGAGGTTTTATCAGTGATTATCTGCAGGAGTTTGAAAAGATCATATTAGTGCCTCCTACCAGGGCATAGAATGACTGCTGAATTTTATGGCTGTCACCTCTAGGTCATGTATCCTAGCAGGATGGAAAATAATTGAAAGGTCTAGATCAGTTATCTGTCCAGTGTATGTAGGTGAACCTACATTAAAGTCAGAGAAGTCACATCATTATACATCTGACGTATTTGCCAAGTTCTGGTATGGCCATTGCCTTTCTGTTTGTCTTCAGTAACTCATGTCTGAATCAACATATTTTAGTCCAGTTTTGTTGTGCATTTGTGTGTTCATATAGTAAGAGACTTTGAATGACTGAGGTTGTAGCTTTGCTTGGATAGATAGTCTTGAAATGTATTTCTGTGCAAGACACAGGGAGCTGCACTTTGCCTGAGTTAATGTTACTGCAGAAGAGATTAATTTAGACTCTTCATAATAAAATTCACTTAAAATGATTTTTAATAATATATTGTCTAATTATAGAAGTTTGTAAACATCTCTGTTCAGACACTGGCCTAACATTATATCTATCTTCCTTACTGTGTTGTTGGCAAGGAAATGACAAAGCAAACAAACGTTGCTGTTCTGGTGACCCCTGGACTTTTACTGCTGCACCATTTGTGCTTAGTCTACCTGGCAGCTCAAGGCAGCAAAGTTCAAATTTCTTATTTCAGCCCAAGACATTTTACACTTTGTCTCCTATGAGGCTTCTGTGTCTTTTGTCCCTCTAGAGTTCCTTTTATTATCTCTTTGCAATAAAATGTGTGGTTGGTTGGTTGGTTGGTTGGTTGGTTGCCTGGGGTGATGGATCATGTGCAGGAGAGTCTGACACTGTGTTAAATACGCAATGCTTACTCTGTTCAGGCCACAAAGGACATGAGATTTCTCAGCTCCAGTTTCCAGGATTCACTAAGGCCATATAAATATATTTTAGCTGTAAGATATTTATAATTTTGATTAAAAACTCACCTGCATGAAGGGTATGTTTCTCACTGAATTTTTTGTTCTGATGGAGACATGATTTTCTGTGGATAAATAAATGGTGGGGAGTTTTAAAATCCATTCCATTTTGCATAATAAATTACAGCCCTTTTACAGCTCTGTGCAGATCACAGGAAAAGAAATGGATGTAAAGAGAAGGTAAGAAAATAAAATGCAGAAGAAAATTGGAAAGAAGGAAATAATCTGATATGCAAATCAGGAAGAAAGACTTCTTAGGGGAGTGAAGGAAAGGAGAATTTGACAGTCTCACTATATTAGAATGAAATTAAGTTTGTCTGTATATTAGTAAGTGATTAAAATAGCATAACAAAGAAAAAAATTACTCAAGTAATATTAAAGAAATGCAATTTTAAGTGCAGGAATCCTTAGCAAAAGTAATTTTAATAATTTAATAAGTAAATGTGTACTTTAAAATCATAAATGTGAACTATTAAAAAAAATGCTTTGGAAATTTTCACTTTGCATAGCCAACAATGGTTTCCTAATGTTATTTTGTATTTGAAATTCAGATTTTAGAAAAATCAATTCAGATTTTAGAAAATTAATGCCACCAGATTTCACTTGTATGCTGAAAATTTAGTAACTTACACATTTTTAAGTTAAAAGTAGTCCTGAATTTATTGCCATTTTATGGGTTTTTTTACAAAATTGATAAGAAAATTTGCATGGAATATGAATACTATTTTTTCAGGCTTCTCAATCCTGAGAATTAAATCGGTAGGGGATGTGAAAAACAAGTGTTCTTCTGTTTGCTGGCTGAGGGTGGCAGAGGCCCCAGGTCGCCCAGACAGAGCTCAACTGGAATTCTTCTCATCAAACCAAGTGTTGCACTTCATATAAACATCCTGCTTTAACTGGGGGAGATGGACAAGGATTTTTTTCTTTTAATCATAAAAATAATCTCCAACACCTTGACAGGATTGTGTGCCGTGTTTGCCATTGGGTTTTTCTGGTTTTCTTTCCTATTACTTCCCCTCCTCTTTCCCTCCTATTAATCATTGTGAAATACAGATCAGGAAAGATGTTTCTGCCAGACTTCTGACCTCACCATATCTAAATGGGATGTCAAGGGTGAAAAGTTTATCTCTCTGCAAAGGAGGTAACAGGCTATCACTGAAAGTATAGGATTGTCATCCTGATCAGTTTGAAATTGAGGGGATGAGAAATAAACCTTTCTCCTTTCTTGTTTGTGTTAGGGCATAGGGATGAATGGATTTAAAAACCCTCTGAGACAAGAATGTGCAGGTCTTTCATGTTCTGCAGAAGGGTTCTGTTCTGACCTGCTCTTAGAAGAAATAAAGTATAATACAATATCTTGAAAGATTGGTGAATTTTTAAACCCTGTGCAGACAAATAGTGTTCTTCAGTGATACACTGTTTTGGAAGTTCTCCACTAAGGAGAGATTGATATGCCTGCAAGTATTTCAGATGAGTTATGACTATTCATGACTAATATGAAATCTGAATCCCAAATGAACATGTAGCTGGACAGTGGTAGAATGCCACCTGAGTTCTCTGAAGTTCTACCAATCTTCTGAAAATAGTTGTCTCTTGTCTCTTGTTTAGCTGAGGATGTGTTTAATTATTATTCCTGTACTACAAACTCCAACAGATACGGACAGTGCATGGTCTGTGTTTATAACTACAGGTTTACATGGTGAATGTGTTCCATTTATTGTGGCTTTATTCCTAATCCTGGGAGATATATGAAGGGTAATTTCTTCTCTAAGGTCAATGTAGAGTAGTAACTCATACTAGATTTTTTTGGCTTAGCACCTGCATTTGTCAAGATTTCAGAAGTGGAAAGGTTCACCAGGAGAAATAAGCCTCCATATATGAGAGCTGTCAGTGCTTTGACTGTGTCAGTAGTTTCAAGAATGTCATGGATGTGTTGGAAATGCAGTGAACAGAAGATCATAGTACTTCCAACGCCCTGTTTTGCTGTTCGGAACCTCTCATATGCCTCTGTTGGTTTTTTTTTAGTTTTGTTTTGTTTAGTTTTGTTTAGTTCCTTCATCATATTACACACAGACATTAGTCAGTGTATTGGTGTTACCCACCTTTAGGACTGCACACAGTAAGAACTCTCTGGGTTATTCTCATATTGGGAAGTCTGGGAAGTAATCTGTAGATACGTATTTGGCAGTGACTTAAGAGATGAAGACTATGAAAAGGGATCTTCTCATCAGCGCTCAGATCAGCAGTCAGTGGGCTGAAGAGTTTATGCACACAGGAGACTGATTATTCAGTCTACATCTTTAGGGCTGCTCACACAAGTGCTCTCTGAAATCACTGCTCTTTTGGGTATATCTTGGTTGCTTCAGAACATTTCTGTCCCTGCCTGGGAGCACCTGTCCTCTCTCTTTGTATGACCAGACTTTGATCTTTCCCTCTAATAAGTGTAAAATCACAGGCTGAAAGACTGCCCTATCTCAGGTAGAGATCTATGAACCGTGTCAAATATTTGTTATTGAACAGGTTTGGCTGGACGCCTGTTTTCAGTGGTTCTAACAGAGAATGGACTTGGTGCTGTGTAATGTTTAAACTTGAATAAATAAGTAAGTTTATCTAGTAAATAAAGAGCATGGGAAGAAATTCCTGAGTTGTCACAGGCGGCCTTATAAAATAGTGACTTTGCAATACAGCAAAGCACTAAGAAAATTGTCTCAAAGTAACAGGAGGCACTTGAGTTAAATTAATGTATATTCGTATTTCATTGAAAATGAGCATATATGGCTAACCTCTTAAGCTAAGAAAAAGGCAGATCTTGATTTATGTTTACCTACAGAGTGTAGGACCTCGGGGTAATTTGCATTTGGTAGCCTGCTCTATGTAGAGATTAACTTTGCCTCTTTCCACACCCAGAAACATTTCTTTTTTGATGCTTGTTCCTTCCATGGTGGCAAAGAACAAAGTGTACTGGCCTGCCCCTCGTGGAGCCTCGTCCTCTCCCGTCTGTGGCAGGCACCCAGGGGTGAGGGCAGAATGGATGCTCAGAGTGGCTCTCCAGGTTCTGCTGCAGGAATAATGCAGACCAGAGGTGTATAATAACAGGGGTGCTGGAGAGTGAGCACAGCCTAGTCCCTCTTACTATCTGATGAGAGTTTTTTGATCTGCCTTGAAACGAGCTTCTCCTAGATACCAACCTTTCAGAAAACCTCTGTTTTTCTGTCACCCCTTACAACTCACTAGAATTTCATTACAGTCTGTGCAAGATGAATGCTTTGCCATTGCTGGGAAAGACTCTGTGCCTGTGCTGCTGAGAAACCATGAGTCAGCTTGCTCAAGAGAAGGAGGAGGAGGCGAGGAAATCTCCTTTTATGATGAATCTTCCCACACTTCCTGCTGTTTCTGTTTTGGGCACACTGGTTCAGAAGCTGTGGGCTGTTTTCTGCCTGGCTCTCAGTGTGTGAAAATTGTTCCTTCCCTAAGAGGGATCACCTACTTGTCCTGATATGAGGTGACAATATCCCACGCCTTTCCCCATCTAGAACAAAAAGGATAATCTTTCATCTTCACTCGAGGCAAAGCATAGTGTCATGGGGGGACTAGGACAGGAGAAAGCCCTTGCTGAACTCTGTAGAGTTTCAGAGTCCAGCAACGTTGGAGAGGTTTTCTGAGTCACTCTTTACTCTGAGAGGCTGCTGTTTAGTCTAATCCTGTGGGATAAATATATTCTCATTAAATTCACAGGGACTCTCATCCTAACTTAACTAAAGCGTGACCGGACTTACAACACTAACAGCAAAGAGTTTTTTGCAAAAACATACCATACATTTGCGTAGGTTATGCAGTAAAAACCCCCACTTCTGCCTCTTTGCTTGGAAGGTCATATTCTGAGGGTGTGCACAACAGTGCTGAAATGGTTTTAATATAATATGATTCTGGATAAAAATGATGACAAAGAGGTTACAAAACAGTGCTGTTCAGTTCACTTGCTGGAAACATATTGCAAGTGCTTCAATTATATTTCATGCTCGAGTTGAGAGCTGCTACAATAGTGACAGGAGGAGAAAAATAGAATTGCTTCATTTCTTTTCTCCCACCCACGGACATTTCTCAGTGTGGAAAATGAGTCATCAAGAAGAGGTATTTTTACTTTGCAACAGACATTAGAGAAATGTTGATCTTCAGGCAAACTCTATGTCAATTGATCTACTAGTCAAGAGATCTGATCCTGCTTGCACAGATTTTACTTCCTTTGGAACCACTGGGAAGTCACAGCAAGAAGCAACTAACACAAACACCCCAGCTCAGGTGTGGGTCCCACTGTGGCAACTGTATGATGTGGCTGACCTGAGGACTGTGCTAAGTTGCTGGAGTATGAATCTGCTTTGATGAAACTGGGGTAGATCTTCAGCAGAGATTGACTGTCCCAGGCCCCTCTGCAAGCACTGCCCCAGCCCATTTGCAGTGGTGTGATGGGTCTGCCAGGACAAGGCCTGCTGGCCAGCTCAGCCTCAGCTCTGTCAGATATGGCCAGGGTCATTGGTTACTTTTGGAGATGGAGACTGACATATTACAGCTTTCAAAAAGTTTTTTTAGAAGTCTTCTGTCACAAGTGAAAAGTTAGCATCAACTAAATCATGAGGTGGCCTCTTGGTTTGAGAATATGATCAGCTGGGATGTCTGGGGATGCAGCTGTTTGCCATCTGAGAATTTGAGCACTAGTCTGCTTTTAAATTGTGTCTTATTTTGGAGTGTAAGGCTTCAGTATAACATGTAACAAACATAGGGATTTTATGTGTCATTTTCAAAGCATTTTGCAGAAGGGGAAGAGGAAACTCAAGGCTCAAAGCCATGTAAAGGAGTTAATCAAATCGATCTGCAAAGCACAGACTTCATCCTCCTTGTTTCTCACTAAACCACACTTTTACTCCTCTAAGCTCTTCAAAAGTGCTGATGGCTCAGGCAAATGTCAAGCAACAAACCTGCAACCACAAACTAGTATTTCTCACCCCCAAACTAGTATTTATCACCCAGAACATGCTTTTCTGCGTGTGACTTTTGCATTAATGTTTTTCCCTTTTACTACCTTTTACTTTTGTTAGTATTTATGCTCAGATACCAAATTTGCACATCTGGAGAGCTTTCTATGTTGTTCTGTATAGGGTTTGCATGGCCAGGTTTTGGTAGCAGGTGGACTAATAGGGGTGACTTCTGTGAGAAGGTGGCAGAAGCTTCATCCATGCCCTACAGAGCCACTGCCAAGAGGCTCCAAGATGGACGTGCAGCTGGTCAAAGCTGGGCCTATCAGAAATGGTGATAACACCTTTGTGATATTTAAGTAGGGAAAGAAAAGTTATTGCACAGATGTAATTGCAGACAGACAAGAGAGCAGTAAGAAGATGTGAGAAGAACAGCTCTGCAGACACCCAGGGCAGTGGAAAAAGAGGGGCAGGAGGTGCTCCAGGTGCCAGAGCTGAGATTCCCTTGCAGCCTGTGCTGAGACCCTGGTGAAGAAGCTGTGCCCCTGCAGCACATAAAGGATTACAGGGATTCAGAGATCCATCTGCAGTCTGCAAAGAAGACCCACAGTGAAGCAAGTGGATGACTTAGAGGAGGCTGTGACCCCATGGGAAAACTCTGCAGGAGCAGGCTCCAGGCAGGGACCTACAGACCCATGGAGAGAGGAGCCCACGCTGGAACAGGGACTTGTGACCCTGTGGGAGACCCACTCTGGAGCAGCCTGTCCTTGAAGGACTGCACCCCATGGAAGAGAGTTTTCCCATGGATGGACTCATGTTTAAGAAGTTAATAGAGAGCTGTCTCCCATGGGCGGAACCCATGCTGGACCAGGGGAAGGATTCCTCTCCCTGAGCAGCGGTAAGAGCAAGGTGTGAGCAACTGACTGTAATCCCCATTCCCTGTCTGCCTGCACCACTGTGGGGGAGGAGATAGATCCCAGGAAGGAGGGAGAGGTGGAGGGAAGGTGTTCCTAATTTAATTATCCTGCTCTGGTTTTGATTAGTAATAGAATTCACTTAATTTCCCCAATGTGAGTCTGTTTTTGCCCATGATGGTATTTGGTGAGTGATCTCTCTCCCTATCCTTATCTAATGAACGTTTTGTTACATTTTCTCTCCCCTCCGCACTCATGGAGGAGAGAGATGGAGAAGTGTTGGCAGGTATCTGGAATCCAGCTGGGGCTAACTCAGCATAATAACTGATCTTTGGAAGTTTGTGAGCTTTGAGGATTATTGTTAGGATATCCTTAACCATGCTTTGGTGGCTAAGTAGTTCTTCCTTTTTGGATATCATGTAAGGAGTTTACTTGTGTAAATCCCGCACAAAGACTGTGTCTGCTGGTAGCTGTCAGTTGTGGTAGCCTGCCAAAGGTAAGGCTGACACAGCTTGATGCCACTAAGTCCATCTGGTAGTGAGGCTGGGCATGTATTTCCAGTAGGCATGATACACATCTGCATTTCTGTATGACCGTCCCCCCATCCTGCTCAACAGCTAGTCCAGCTTGCTACTTATGAGAGGCATGCAGCCCATGCTTACCCAGTGCTGGGCAAGAAAACAGCAGTTGTGGTGACACAGGACCAGCCTTTTTTATTCCCTTGTCCCTCTGTTTTGTTGCCGTCCAGACCACCTTTGCCCACTTTTGGTCCTTCCCGTTGCAACACTTCAGGAGTTCCCAAGTGCACTTCCCAGAAACCTCATAAAGTGTCCCCTACTCTGGGAGTAACCTTGCAGTTTGGAAGATAGTGCAGGAAACATCTCCCATTGACCCCCTGTGTTGGATCTCAGCCCCCAGCCAGTAACTCCCTGCCTCAGCTGTGGCCCCCCTGGTCTCCCTTGGTCAGACCAGGCTGCTGGGCTGCCTTCACTGACTGGTGTCCCTGTGAATGGAGAGGATCACCCAGCTTGCCAGCAGCCCGAGTGTAGTGCTGAGAGTCCCCATATGCAGTAGATCTGTTCAGTGCTTCCCCACCCCCAGGGAGCTGCATGCTGCTACCAGTGGCTTCAGCTCTAGATCTTGCCATAGGTGTCCATCGTGTGTGAAAGCTGTGGAGATCTCCCTCAGCTGCCGAGTTGTACTGACTCATCAGGCTGTTTCCATATGGTTTTATCTGTCTATTAATAGCGTTTACTTGCTTTTTTTCCTAGGCAGAACTGAACTCCTGGAACCCTTGTGTCAGTTTATTTAAGTGTGATTTGAGTGCCAACTGATTTGGGCAAATTATTTTTTTCTCTTTTTTTTTTTTTTTTCTTTTTCTTTGGCTAGATCTCTTAATGAATCATAGAGCAGACAGCTCTTTTACATTTCCCACACTGGATTTCCCAGTTCATATTGCTTTCTATGTCTTTTCAGTCCACATGTTCTTTGGGTTAAAGCATGCCCTCTCCCTGCTGCTCTGTTCCCCTGCCCTCTGTTACAGAAGAGGGGCTGGCATGTTGTTCTCAGTTCTTTCCTAAGGAAAGGAGGTTCATTTGTGTCTGTGGATTTGAAAGAAGAGGTGCAAAGAAAGAGACAAAACAACTTTTGCCTTAGACTTCTGTTTTTCTGAGGACATAAGATCTGCTGAGGTCACTGAAGGGATTGCATGACCCTGAAGAGAAGAATGGAGTCCTAAGTTAAATACTTTATATGCTTAGACCTCCAGTTGCCTGAATGAGCTGTACCCTTTTTTTCCATATACAGGTTTAGACAGTAGTTTCTGCTTGAACAAATACAGCTCAGTGGAAATACATTGAGAAAGTAATTGTTGCCTATGTTTGCCTACTTTATTAGGCATATTTACAGTACTCTGCATTTCTGTTTCTCTTCTGATCTAATACAGTAAAAATAGTACATCAAATTAAATTAGCTTCATTTTATACTTACTCAGTAGTGGATGTAGTGTCTTGCAGGATCTGCTTTTTATTTTTAAAACAAATCAAACAAATGAAATGTAGTTATTTCCCAGTAATTTCATTTCTTTCTAATTATAATTTTTGGAGGCAAGTGGTTTTGATATTAGAAAGATGTAGTATGCATTATGCTAATGTTCATTAGGTTAGAATGACATGGTGAATTCACAGAAGGGGAGGGACAACAAATTGTTTGAGAGATTGAATTTGAATTACCGTAATTTCTCATTAAAGTCTGGATTCATTAGTGAAGTATATCAAACAAGACCAATTTTCTTTGTCACATTTCAGTGTGATCTGTGTTGCAAAGAATGTTTTCAAAAGAAATTGAAGAAATTCTATAAAGCAGAGGACTTGTTTGTCTGTAAATTAAAGTTACATAGCTAGCTCTGTATGATCTTTTCCTTTCAAATTTGCTTACCAGTTTTCTATAGCATTGCTACATCTGTGAGCTTTACATTGGCTTTGCTGCTGCTGTAGAGCTTTTGGCAGTGTTGGGATGATGGCTGTGGAAGTGTGCTCATGTTCAGTAATGTCTTGTATGATTGCATTGTCCCAATTATAAGAGGTATAGCTATACCTCTTCTCCCAGTGGAATTACTTCTTGTTCCAGTTGTCTCTTATGCTATTTACAGACATAACATTAGTAAAATTTCAAGCTTCTAAAAAAACAAACTGGTTGCTACACATCTGGGTTTCTTTGCAGACAGTTTAGCAAAAGTGAGGACAGTACTCTGAGAACCACTCTGAGAAGCAGTGGCAGCTGCATGGTCAGCTGCTGTGGCCTGATGTTTAGTAGAAGTTTGGTAAAAATGTATAGGGAGTGTTCAAAAAGTAAAGCTCAAAGTCCTTATTTCATTGAAAATGGAATCTCTTTAATGTGAGCCTTTTTACTCTTTTGAATAATGGAAGTGGTAGGGTTTTACAGTGTGTGGAAGAGCAAAGCTGTGTTGTCTATATTATGTGGATTTTCGTTGCATAATGTGCTCATGGTTGGATATACCCAGCTAAACTAGGCAGATAGTAGATGTAACATTCTAGTTGTGTATCTGATGACTTGGTGTCCTGGGTTGGGCCCAGAGGGGTCAAAATCTCAGAAGTGATCCATGCTGCAGGAAGTGATACAACTTCCTTCCTGGGAGAGAGAACCAATAACCAGGTAGTTTTGAGCATGATATATGGGCCAACCAATTAAAAGTTGATCCACCTTCAAGGAAGGAAACCCTATATAAGTAGTGGATTCCTCTTTGGCCTTGCTGCTCTTCGGAGAGAAGCAACTCCCTGATTCTCTCTCTGGTAAGACTGGGCCCTCCCCGCTTCCCAGAGGGAGGAGGAGAGAAGGGAGGTTTGGAGCGGCCGTGCCACAGAGGTGGGGGAGGACTTGACCTGAGCTCTCGGCAGATACAGTTCAGCTGGGCTGACACGCCAGCGCTGGGCCCTTCTGCTCTGGGCCAGGCAGGGACTGGACCAGCTCCATTTGGTTCAGGCCAGGCTCTGCTCTGTCACACCGGGCGAGGCCGGCCCCAGCAGGCCGAGCCAGCTCCGCAGAGCCAGGCACAGAGACTCTGAGAGCTTCTGCCATCCAGCTCGGACCTGTTCAAACAGCCCGGCAGGGAGCACGGGATCCTCACACTGCCAGAGAGACAGAGATTAACTCTCTCCATGCCTGGACTAAACTCACAGACACCCATCCTTCCTTGCACAGAGAGAGGAATGAGTGAGGACATCTACAGAAACACAGCACAGAGACTCTAAGTCAGTGAAGGAAACAGAGCTGACACCTAGAGGGAGGAGCATAAGAAGTGCTTCAATGGTGAAGCTGAAAGCTCTTTTGTGAAACCATGGTTGGGACTAAGCTAATAAATTCCTGTAATATGTGAAGAAATAGTCCAAAGGTGGGATATGATGTTCTAACTGCAGTTGGTGAACAAAGACACCTGTGCAGAGATAAGCAGATGCTAAAATAAATGCAGCCTGATGAGAAACTTGAACAGAGATAGAGAAGAGGCTGTGACTCAGAACCCTTGCCCCAGGGATGGTGGAGAACTTGTGTTGCCAGGAGAATCTGTGTTGCTAGACACAGAAGAAGGGGATTTTCTTAGCTGCTGCAGTAGAACTGCTCATCCTTAAAAGGGTACCCCATGGACTGTCATGACCCATCCTAGTGGCTGTGAGAAGGCTACTGGTGTGGGAGGGATCCTCCACAACAAGCAGATTCTTTCTTCTGGGCGGCTGCTGGTTGTGAGGCTGAAACCCATAAAAAACTGTATTTTCTTACAGAGAGCCCATGGTATAAGCAAAAGAGACTTCCCTCCCTAAATGAACTGAGACAAAGACTATTTCAGAGGTGGTAAACTGACTGGAAGTCAAAGTGTTGTCTTTTTGTACTGTCAGTGGGTAAGAAATGGAGAGGTGGGGAGAGGAGAGGTGGTCTGAGGGTTTTGTCCTGGTTTTTTCTTGTTTTTCCCTTTTGTTTTAGGTTTATTAATAAACATTCTTTGTCTTCAAAGTTTGAGCCTGCTTTACCTACTCCTAATCCTTACCTCACAGCAAAATCGGGTAAATTTTGGTAAGTGTGCTGGCATTTGGCCAGAAACTCAAATAGGTGAACTGAAACCACTACACTTGGAAAACTCAGTCAGCCTACCTGTTGGGAAGTAGGTAGTAAATCACCTGTTGGGATTGAAAGTATCTGTATTTGGCAAGAGACAATCGTTGTGAAAGACCGATACCCTGGGGATAACAATAGTTTTGTTGTCATTGAAGAACATGCTGTGAGGAAAGATGGTTTCTATCTTGTGCCTGTGATAGAAGAGATCTTTTGTTATCTATTACAGACTATCTGTGGAGCTCACACAATTCAGTGTCATTCCTGAGTATTTGTTTCCTACTTAGGAAACAGAATCATCCAGGCTGGAAAAGACCTCCAATATCAAGCCCAGCCAACAACACAGCACAGCGGAGCATGAAGCCAGACCACAATCCCATGTGCCACATCCATGTGTACCCTAAACTCCCCCCAGAGATGGCAGCCCTGCCATCCCACAGGGCAGCCATGGCCTTCCCACCAAGGCATTGTCCCAACACCTTTGGTAGTGTTTCCACAAGTGCAGAGGTCCAGTGAGAATGCTGCTGAGAGCAAGAGCAGAAGGGATGTTCTGTGGTGGTGCACCAGCTACAGAAGTTGGGAGGAGGGAAGGAAAGGCTTATTTCTGTTCCCTTTGGCTCAGAGTTTTGAATCTGAATAACTCGGGGTGAAATACTCAGTGACTTGTGTGGTGATGTTTTTTTTGGTTGTAGTTTGGCTTTTTGGGGTTTTTTTGTAAAGCTTGAAATTTATTTGCTTTTACTACGAGCTCCATTGTTATTAAACGTTGTTAATTAAACCTTTTTGATTTGTTTGAGTAATTTGGGCCAAATTTTGTTTGAATTTTCCTGTGAACACTGAGGATCTTACTCTCCAAAGTGCTAAGTAACCTTATGCTCCCACAGCCTTCTCAGTAGGAGCTGAGAGCATTGCACTGCCCTGGGAGGTGACTGGATCTTCATGAGGCCAGGTCACACATAGTCTAGCGTAATTTAAAAATAGGATGAAGGTTTTCAAAGCTGTTTTCGTTAATACATCATGGCCTCTCCTACAGTAATAGATCCTGTGGCTTAATATATATCACAGTAAGTATTTTGTTGAACAGTAAAGTCTTGCTGTATTTTTCAGTCCCTCTGTTACTTTGTCCTGTTGTGAAAGAAGGCTGCTATTTTTCCTTTTAATTTTGCTGGTGCAAATAAGCAGTACTGCTTTACTGTTCTGTATCACCACAGGCAGTAATTTCAAGTGGTTATACCACTTCTTTTGGGCTTAATGACACTATCAGATGATGGAAAGTGAGTGACCTTTCAAAACGGAGCAAACTATAATCACTCTGCAGCCGAGTGCCTGGTTTTCTGTTCTGGAAGGAACAGCCTCCGCAGTAACCTTTTAGCACCCGAGGGGGCTGTGAGAGAGACGGGGGTGTTTATTGATCAGGTGCTTGCATGACTCACATCACCAATGCCTCTGTGATAAACAGTCCTGTGAGCAGGTGAGCAGTTTGACCCAAGTCTTCTTGTAAGTTTTCCAAAGGAATTCTTTTGAGATGAAAATATGGTGTACCCACCCACTTGTGCCAGGTTTTTCTGTGTGAATTCTTTTCCCTCAAGACCCCAAGCCTCAAATCTGAAAAACAATCTTCACATATGCTGATACTTACTTTGTTTTGACTTTTCTTACTTGTAACTACTTGCAGTTCGGTGTTTGTATGTTTTGTGTGTCCTGACATGCCTGAGATGACACTCTCGATCTTGGTAAAACTGACCCAGATTTTAAGATGTAGATGTCTGAATCAGATTTTTTTAATCTCTATATTTAGGTTCCTCTGTACATCCTCAGTAAACAGGATGCCAAGCACTTGCAGCTGCCTTACTGTTTCCACTGATGCTTTCTGTGGAGTCTGGGCTACTGCTAACTGAGCAGTCCTTCAAGTCACTGCAAGTGCGCATGGTGTCAGACATCCAGAAGAAGTTATTCTTCAGTGCTTGATCCTTTCTTCTTTCATTCTGTAGGTTAATTGGTTTTCTTCTCTTCAAGCCATCTAATTTTTCTTTACGTTAAGTCTTCGTAGCTCTGTCTTTAAAGGCTCTGAGGAGATCTTCGGATTAAGAGCTCTGTGTTAGTGAAAGGCTTTCTGGTCTTAATCCAACATTAATGGAAGACTGAAGTTTTCTGGCTGTGTTTACTTTCATTCTCTAAACTTACTAAAAATGCTTAATAACAGACGGTTGTTTCCCGTCTTCTGGATGCTTTCCAAATTTTGGTGATAATTTTGGTGGGTGAACTTGCTAAATAGTGCCGTCAGAGCAAAGAGTAAGGAAGGGATGAAGGGAGTACATCACGTTTGACAATTTTTAGTTGCAAATTTGCTCATGAAGAAGCTGAAGGATAAACCTTCACTTTTTTTCTGGGAGTTTTGCCTATGAAATTTCATGGGAACAGCATTTCATTGTGTGTTTTGAAAAGCATGTACCAATTTTGAATACCTTACCATGAGTTTTTACCATTTTCTCAAAGGCATTTATGTGCTGGCCTCATAAAAGATGCTTAGGTAGCCAAATCCCTTTCAAGATACTTACATTTCTACTGAAATCTGCAACAGAATGGAAATTTTTATACCTTTGTGGGTACATTGCATTATCTAAAATGGTGGATATGTGCTGATGGTATTTTCAAGGGAATATAAACAGTTTAGTTTTCTAACTGCCATTTCTGCACAATTATTGTTGACTAATTATTTTTAAAATCTGGACCCTAAGCCCTTTTCAAAACTGCTGATGGTTCCTGCTGATTTCTCTTGGAGATGTAGTGGTTCAGCACACATAAAAGGTAAATCAGTGACTATAAAGCTTTGTAGTTACAGATCGCTTTTTGAGAAAGTGTGCATTTTTTCTTGCTGGGAGGCAAATAACAAGACACAGCTGGGAATAGAACTGTCTCTGGCTTTACAAGAATACAGGGGCTTCCTAAACCAGTGTTTCATCTGACATGTAATTAGGTTTTTTGAGAAGACAGAGATCTAATTAAGACTGGTGGAGGGATTTTTTAATTTTATATTTACAAATTAAAATGATATTTAAAATCTAACTACATGTTGAGGTAGGCACTAAAGTTATCTGTTGGTTTTTGTTTTATAGTTTGCTTAGCATTTTCTGCAGGACTGTCTGCCAGAAAATATTCAAATATGGTTTGTTTGGGTATAGTATAAAATTAATATTTTGTGAAAAGTCATGCATCTTGAAGTATTCTTTGGCTCCAGAACATACTTTAAATTGTTCTTTATTAGATGAGCTGCTACTAAATATGCCTAAATGCAAAAAAAAAAAAAAAAAAAAAAAGTGCAATGTGCTTCCTATTGCTTTCTGTCATGAGGAAGAAGCAGATTGTGTGATATTCAGGATTTGCTAAAATTCTTGAGAAGGTGGAAGAACTGTTTCAGATCCTTGCCAATGCTGCCACTTCAAATGTATAAAAAGCTCTTGAACTGAAATTCCCTGCTGCTGTTATTCTTCACCCTATTGAAATGTAGTACTGGGTTATGCTTTGAATTTTTTTCCTGAGTCACATTGAGAGTTATCAATGTCATATTCAACCTACAACTTTGCTCTCTGAGCTGCTAGTGAGAAAAGGAGGTAACGTTTTGCTCGTTAACATTTTACTCATGGAAATTAGCAGTAGGAAACACAGTTGTTAGTAATCTTGACAATGCAAAATTTTTTCTTTCATTTTACTTAAACTCCTTCTCCATCTTGGCTTTAAATCGTTACGTGATTAGCCCTCTACCCATTCCCTAGAAGACTAACTCAAAGTTTAATGGGGTTCTCCATTTCTGATACTCAGTCAAGGTATACTTTCTCCTCTAATTTCACATGGATATGGCTTGCCATTTCCCCCCAGGCTATTGTGTAAAAACTACACCCATCTTCATGCTGGCACTCTGCAAAACATGTTACAGCAGTCATCGTATTTCCTACCACGCTTGCTCATGGATTTGCCATGCTCTGTGTACCTGGCTGTCTGGGCCCACATAAATATTTTTTATCAGTGGCTGTTGTTCCAGATTTGTGGTTGTTTCTTGATGATTGCTATATTCCCCTCAATTTACTGACATCTTTCTAATGCTAAGGACGCCAGGACTGAATGTTAGAAGTATACCTGTGCTGTCAAACTGAAATTCTCATACCAGAAAAGAAAGGAATAAAAAAAAACGTTTTCTTGTAATCTCACACTGAATTATCCCTTTTATTTGCTGTTTGTGAGTGCATGCTCCTCATGACCACAGTGTAGTGGCAGAGATAGGTATCCCAGTGAATCTCCAGGTGTGAGGAATTACCTGCTCTGCTTCTTGTGTTGCTCCTTTCATCTCTGTAATTCTTGAGTCTTTTGGGCAGAGGAGACAAACCCCACTGGCAATTGACCCAGCCGTGTAGCACCTCCTTTTGTGTCTCTAACCACAGAAAACAGAATGGTTTTGACCATGTTAGTGTAATGGGACAGAAGGATGAGCCAACCCTTCAGGTTTCCAAGCAGTCCTTGCATCTGGGTGCAGAACAGCGGCTGTTGCCTTGGACTTAAATGTGTGGAGGATATGGGTCAGTGCTGAACCACAATCTAGTCATTTTCAGAGTTGCTGGACTTCACCTTAATGATTTGAGGATGGGACTGTGTGTACCTGTAAGCAGTAGATAAATAACTAGCTGCGGGTATGTCAGTGGTCCTGAATTATGTAAATGGATTATATTGGCATAAATAAACTGCTATGGGCAATTTCACAAGTAAAATGTATTAAAAAATCTTGCTCTGTGGGATTTTGTCACATTGAATGCATGCACTTTCAGTTTAGAATAGTTTTAAAAGCAATAGTTTGACATTCAATATGTCAAATATGTCAAAATAATATACGTGGAAGTTATATATTAAATTTGTACTAATGATAATGGAAACTGCAAGGATGGAACATAGAGAAAAGAATAATTTTAGTTCATAAATATGGTATTTCAGTTGTACCAAGAACTATTTAGGGCTGACTTTAGGGGGAAGGGGAAAAATTTGAGTTCTGTGAGATATATCAAAGAATGGATGAGGCAGAGTATTTAAATTTGTTGCTTTTTCCCTGTACAGCAGTGTCTGTCACACACCCTTTAGGTAAACAAGCAAAATGCCAACTAATTAATGAATTTGTAAAGTGGTCAAAGAGCAATGCCTAAGACTTTCCTCCTTTGCTGAGCACTACATGCCAAGGAAAGGGACCCTTCCACTTACATAATGTGGATATAATGAAGTTAAACAGTGAATATCCCCAGGGATTTATATGGGCTTAATTTTTGGTATTCATAACTGCTAAGATGCTGAAATTATAAAATTATCAGGTAAAATTTCTTATGTCAAGCTTCTTTCTTCTGGGATAGCTGTAACTGTTCAGTTTGCTGTTTACTTTGTGTCTCTGTTTTGGGTTTGTGGTTGTTTCTTTTTTGTGCTTTTATTTTAGTTTTGAAAAACAGCAACATGAAGGCTTTGTACAGGGGCTGGACAAGGTGTCATTCTTCAATTGATATGAATTGAAAATCCAATTACTTGAATTAGAACCACAGGAGCCTCAAAACAGCCTTTTAGTAGGAACAATGTAGATCAAACCCTCGTGGCTTTAAGATAACTCTCAACCAGCTTCAAAAATAGCATATCACAGTATCTTCTAATAGCAGTGCTCTAAAATTAAAAGGTGAAAGCTGAAGAGAGAAAAAACTTTATTCTCTAAACCCGCCCCAAAAAAAACCATCCAGAAACCCCCCACAAAACCATGAACAGTACCAAAAACCCCCCAAAAACCTGAACCAAAACAAGATCAATCTCTAGAAAGCACATGGTGGAAGAAGATGAACCCCATCATGTAAATAAGGAGGCCAAAGGCACATGGTACTACGTGCTGCTCTGGCTGCTGCTGAGCTGGGCCAAGAGGTTACTGTCCTGAGTTTGTTTAGTGCTCTGTTTCCTGGGGAAGACTGAAATTGGGTGAAGAGCTAATGGGGAATATGCAGGGAGAATTCAAACCCACAGGATCAGTGGAGAGAAAGAAGAATAGGGATGAGAAGTATAAAATGTATCCATGTTGAAAGGAGGGAGCTGGACCTGGTCAAACAGGGCAACTTGACAAACAGGAGGCTTTAGTAGTTCTCAGTGAAATGGTCAGATTCTGGTACAGTCTGGTTGTGGACAACCCGGTTTTGCACATGTAGTCATACTTGAATGTAACTCTTTCCAGAGTGACACACAGCACATACATTTTTCCCCCCTCCCTGGAAAGCGTTCCCTTTGCTAATTTTTCTTTTTGAAGTGCCCTCATGTTTGCTAGAGTAATGACCAATCTTGTAGATTTTGATGTATTTACTAGAAGTTGCGCCTTTTTCATTGGAAGCTTTGCTAAATGGAAATATTTGAGCTGCAGTTCCGTATCCCCTTTATTTGAATGACATGCTAAATCAAGCAGGGCTTTATGAGTAACATTCCCCATTTGATTCAGATGCACTTCAGTTTCATGAGAGGACCAGTAGCTCAATATTCTTAGTGACAAATGCAAACTATAATAATTTTGACTCAGTGCCTCTGTACCCCCAGGTAATGTCAAGAAATGAAAGCAGTGCCATTTTTGACGCACTGACACTGCTCATCTCTCTTTGGAGTAGTTCTGATCTGTCATCAATAGATGTGCTTGGGACTTTTCATGTGTCATCACACACGCACATCTTCCATCATCCAGAGGAAAAGATTACTCAGAATCACTTGTTATTCTTTTCTGGATAATTGCTGGTGCATCATGGGAAGGTGTGATGTGTGGTGAAAGGGGCTTGTGCACAAATTTCAGTTCTTTACGGGCATCCATCTGTATCTAGCAGCAAAAAAAAAAAGCTGTGACTAATGCTGGGTCATCAGTTGTCAGATCACAAGGAATACAAACTCATTGAACTAGGGTGTTTCAGGAGATCTAAAGTCTCCTGAATATCTGTAAAAAAAATTGCTGAGATGCAGACATGTACATTCAAAACATTTTAAAGGGTACTTCAAAAGTTGTTTAGAAATCCATGATCTTGTTTTAATAAATAATTTAGAAAATGGTATAGATGTGAAGTGGTTGGCAGTCCAGTTGTGTAGCAAGATAAAAATATTTAAAAAAAGAAAAAGGAAAAGAGTGCTCAAAAAGATTTTCACTATTTGGAATACGTACTGAAATTTTTAGCAAAGCAATGAAGTACTTTTTTCTAGAAAATAACAGAAGTGTGGTAGGGGGCCAGAAGTCTTTTATTTTCTGTCAACTTGCCTGTAATCTTCTTTCACAAGTATTAAAGTCTCCCTTGGACTTCGGTGGGATTTAGTTCAAGTTCTAAATTCTGTAAAAGAAAATAAATCAATCTTTAATATTGTGAGATTATTCTTGCTGCACTTGACTGACAGTCACTTTTCCATAACTGTGCAAATATATGCATGAAAATTTAAGTCCACCTCCATTTAATTTTTGTCTCATTTTTGGCTTCTGATGCTTTCTCCCAGAAGATAAAGTTGTTTTTCACTAATCATTATTCTATTTAGTGGCATCAGTTTTAAAATCCCTGCTTAAAAAAGGTGGTTAATCCTGTGCTTCAGTAGTTATTTCCCCATGTGAAAGAAGAAAAGCCTGTATAATTATTTGTATTTTAAAAAATCTTATACAAATTTTTATTTCCAGAAGTATGTTATGAGATGGGCTCTCTCCTGTATTTCTGTCATGATTCTAATGCTGTTTGTCTGTCAGTGTGTTTGGAGATACACGTCACTTTGTGGTTAGGGTTTTATGCAACTGAAACATATACCTAGTTCTGTTTATGATTTTGTCACGTTATTGAGGCTATATTGTAAAGGTGTCGTGAATGAATGGAGTGCAGCATTTACTGATTTGTATTGGCTAATAGTATACATGGATTCACTAAGTTTTATGAACTTTTTTATTGTCTCCCTCGACTTCAGCAAGGCTTTGGTTGCTGTCTCTCACAATACCCTTGTGGCAACTTCAGGAAGCTCAGGGGCTGGATGGGAGAGCAGTGAGGTTGATTGACAGCTGGCTGAACAGCTGATCCCAGAGGGTTCTAATCAGTGGCACAGGGTCCTGTCACTAGTGGTGCTCTCCAGGGGTCAGTAGTGGCCCAGTATTGTTTAACCCTATCAGTGGCTTGGAGGAAGGGACAGGTGCCTCCTCAGCACATTCCCTGGTGATACAAAGCTGGGAGGAGTGGCTGATACCCCAGAGAGCTGTGCAGCCCTTCAGAGGTACCTTGACAGCCTGGAGAGATGGGCAGAGAAGAACCATCTGAAATTCAGCAAGGGAAAATCCAGGGTCCTGCACCTGAGGAGGAATGATCCCATGCATCAGCACAGGCTCAGGGCTGTGATAGTAATAGGAATCCACAGAAGAATTTGTAAGTCCAAAGTTGTCACCAGCATACTTTTACTTTTTCTATCAAAGTTTCAGTAGTATTTTCTTCATCTCACCAACTTGTTCAAAAGTTGACCCAGGCATATAATCAATACCACAGTAGCATTTCATATTTCTCATTTATCCATACCTTGCTCTGCTGAGTTTCAGGATTCTTCTTAAGATGTAACGTTTTGTGCTGGTTGCATTACATCATTGATGAGCTAGATCTGAGATTCTGAGATTCACAAAATCTCTTGTGAATTCTGTAGCTTCAGATGTATCATGGTTAAGTCCTATTTACTCTTTTTTTGTATTTTGTTATGGATTGGCATTACCATCAGATTTCACATGACAAAAATATCTTTTTTTTTTTTTTTTCTTCAGCAAGTTTGCAAGCTACAACATTAGGACATAGAGCTCTGGCTCTAATAGAGATGACTAAAACTGGAATAGAAACTAGATCACAATTTCCACACTTAATAAGGCAGTAAGTCAGTTGTTGCCATGGGACAGAGCTGGTTGAATTGTCATAACTATTCCATAGGCATAAATCTTAGACTTGCACCAGATGCTTCACACGGTTCCTGCTGTGCAAAACAGCTGGAAGTTCAGCTTAAAGGATTTCTTTCTTAGAGAGAAAAAATGGGTGGCATAAAGCTGAGATAACCTGAAATTGATGGGAAGCTGCATCTCAGATACAGCATCACTGTTGTGGCTGTAGGATGTGTTTTTGATCCTGAGGTTTGTATCATGACAGGTAAAACTGCAGTTCAGGCCTCGGGAAGCAATCTTACAAATGGATATAAGGAGGTGAAGCTGGTTGGTTTCCTTTAAATGAATGTGCTTTGCTGCAGTACCTTTTGCTTTGCTGTCTTTATCAGTTTTCATGAGTATTTTTCTTTGGTCTGGAGATGCAGTTTTGGGGTAACATTTTGCCTGGTAGTATAATCAGTTAAGACTCTCCACTCCTTTTGAACTAGCTTTGAGAAATTGTAATAATGTTAAATGAAGATGAATCTGCTTATTTTGTATTCAGTTGGGAAAGATTAATTTCAAAAATAGCAATTACATAGTGCCCACCCATCTAGTTGATGAATTAGTTCTCCAGTGGAGATGAACCCTTGCAGAATAATTTTTCTGCAGAAGGAATATATATGGTTAAAACACATTGGAAAATTCTTGCAATGAGACCCCTGTGAGTAAAATTGTTACTAAGCCAAGGCTGTCGATGTTAATATTATTTCAAGCAATAAGAAGTTTACATTAAAAATGTGTAAGCTGTGAAACATGACAGTTCCCACTAATTTCTCATATGGTACTTTGCTATTTGTTAAATAACAAAAATTTTAATAGGCCATTTCGAGTATGAAGCTTGTTCTAAGCTTAAGGGTTGAGAAACATATGTACTGCAGAATGTCTTCTGCAGAGAGTCTGAGCTGAATAAAACAGAAATAGCACCATCATGGAGGCTTTATTTACATCCAAGAGTTTAACCTTTCCTGTAGCTAGAGCAATATAACTGAACGAGCAATGGTGAATGTGTTTATGGGAATGGGAATAAATTATGATGCTATAAGCTGTATTTAGTAACTGCAATAAGGTTGTACAGAGGAACTGCATTGCCAGAAGGAAAAATTACTTCCCTCACTGGAATAATCATGTTGTACTTCTATGTGAGGGCCAGGCCTACATCAATTCCAATTGCATTTCTGAGTTCTTAAGTGGGAAAACTGCTTCAGTAAAGGCTTTCTTTGGCTTTGGGAGGATTTGACACTGAGAGGTGTTGAACATCTGCATCTTCAGTGAAGTCTGTGCAGTTTAAGGTGCTGTAAGTCATCACAGTCTTGTGTTTGTGCCTTGGCTCTAAATCTTGTTAAAGGCAGTGGGAAAATGCTTGGGTGGTTGGAGGACAGGAGCTCTTGAGAGACCTTTGTTTGCCTGGTATATCTTGTTCTATGACAAATCAGGTGTGCAGCCAGTAGGAAGCAGTTTATCCTGAGAGCAGAAAAATGTGCCGAAGGGTGACTGTGTGTGACAATCACAGAGATGAGCGGAGATAAAAATCTAAGTTTTGTTTTTTCTCCCTGTTGTTGGATTCACTGGGCCCTGAATCAGATCCTGAGTCTGAATAGTCAGTTTTGAGACTATTTCTGACTTGCATTTTCATTAACCTTTTAATTTATTCCACC
The DNA here is from genome assembly GCA_034509425.1 of Eopsaltria australis. NCBI lineage: Eukaryota > Metazoa > Chordata > Aves > Passeriformes > Petroicidae > Eopsaltria > Eopsaltria australis. The sequence continues at coordinate 188,411 of JAVTVJ010001688.1, read as the reverse complement.
TCACAAGACAAACAGTGTATTGTTTGGTTACTAGTTTCTGTCTGGCAGCCCTATTGCTGCTGCCACCAGAGATAACCACATGATGAAGAAAAAGGAAGAGAAAACACAGTTCTGTCGGGTTTCTGCACATGTACACACCCACTAAGCATAGTTAACTTTGAAATCAAATCCAGCTCCAAAGTTAGATTTAAGTTGCCGAGGTCCTTACCCAGCTGAGTATCTGCACTCACGGAAGTTGTGAAACTCTTCAGCCCCTGTTCTTGTTCTCAATATTAGAACAAACCCATACACAGAAATTCTGGAGGCAGCAAGGAGGTGTGCAAGCACCCAGTCTAAAAGAGTAAGGCAGAAGTACCTCTTTCAGTAGTAGAAGGAAGAGGTCACGGTTACAAACATTTCTAGAGGATGGGGTTTAGTGAGAACAGGCACACAGGTCTTGGGAATTTTTGGGGGTTTTCTTTTTTTCTGCGTCACAGAGCAGAATTCTCTGTACATGACTGCACTGAGATACAATGTTTCCTTATTTTGGAATATTTCCCTATTTAAAATAGTGATATTTTACATGATGACAGATTAATTACATTTAAATAACCCAGTCTTTAGGGAAATACTCCAAGATGAGGGGATACAGATGCTGCCTATTCAATATGACTAAAACATAATTAAAACAGAAAAGTCTTAAAATTTTGAATTTGTACAGTGATGGGATTTTAATCAGCTTGACTGAGGCTATCTAGTTGTGTGGCAAAATCCATGGTCAGCTGTAATAAAAGCTCCTTCTGCTTCAATTTATGAGAACATTTGCAGCTGCTGAAGAAACAGGCATCTTTGTGTCTTAGTCAAACAATACATAAAGTATTCTGAATAGATGGTGTGCAAAAACAGGTGACAGAGCTGCACATTAATAGATCAACTTGTGGAAGCAAGTGTGAGGGACCTACTTTTTCATATTGATTGCCTCTTACAGTCATTGGATTGTGAAAATGGAACTCGTTTAACAGAACCCCCTGAGAGAGAAAAATTAAAAATCATATGTGGCTTCAGTTTCTTGTCTACATGGAAGCTGTATTCATGTCATTTATAAAGATCCTCTGAACCAAGTTTCAACAATTTTTCAGCAAGTGCAATACATACCAAAATTTCTTTAGAGGGCTCTACTATCCTGCTTTGGCTTAACTCACTACAGACATGAATTCACACCATATATTATTTAAATGTGCAAGTTGACACAATATATAGGATTTAGAATTGGAAAGAATATGAATTATACAACAGAAACCTTTCAGTGTGCTTCAGAGTTGAATGTTTTTAATGCAAAATTAAGATGTATACTAAACTTAAAACCAGAAGGACTTGGTGGGTAGTTAGATAACTGAGCAGACCATCATACCTATTAGTCCTGCTCTCAGCAGTGAGTTTAGTGAAGATCTCACTGGAAGGTAGGGAAAGCAGATGTGAACTGAGCTGCAGAGCCAGGATGGTGCTTTTGAGTGACTGCTTTCTGATGAAACAGATTCAGGGAATCCATATAGTGAAGTTGCTCTTCAGTGTGACCGTGTTTCTCTCAAATTTTAATTTGAACACAGCTTGACAAAAAGGTACAGATACTACGTAAAATACAGAGTTTTGATGGAAGGAAAGAGCACAAGACATCCAGAGCCCTTGCTGAAACTAACAGAAATGTACAACAATGAGAAAGGCCTCCTGCTGAGTCATGAGTCAAATACAAAAACCAGATAGAGGGAAAACTGGGCTTTACTAGTTCTCTAGTTCTGGTGTTCAAAGAATGACCTTTTTTTTAATCAGAAGTACACATATTGTGAAATGTTACTCTAAAGGGAATATAATTCAGCCTTGAAACTCCGTTTAAGAACACTGAAATCAGGATGTGCCAATTTAGCAAAGTAAGCTTTCAAAATGGGCATGACGCTTTTTATTTTCAGCTGAGCACTTCAAAAGCCATCAAAATAGATGTTACCTTCTGTTCTGGAAACTGTCAGGAAGCTATAAATAAGCATAAAATAATACAGGAGCAGGAAAACGTGTTGTGCCAGCAGTTAATGTTGTTTCTAATTTTGTTGTTGTTTTTGTTTTTTCTTTTTTACAGTGTGTCCTATTCAGTGCATGTCTCTGAGGATTACCCAGGTACAGTGCAACATTCTTGTCCATGACACATGTATACATGTTACCACCATTTGCTATATTCAAATGAGAATATCTGAAAGGGTGTTGGTGCCTTTAAGGTGCATCTTGTGCTAATCATTTTCCATTAGTTAAGATTATTTTCACAGTCACTTCTCCTTTTCAGGCATCATTTATCAGCTGGGTCAGGGTGAGAACACAGGTTCATGAGTTTAGATAGACTGTAGCTTGGGGTGCTGAAGCCAACAGGGACAGGAGTGAGAAAGTGCCCAGCTTCTCTTTGGCATGGTAGATAAAGCTTGATTTTTCAAGAGCCTGAGCAGGCTGGCACAGGGCCAGCAGAGCACTTCTGCTTGAGGCCTTAATGAGGCCACTGGTGTTCTCCAAGTTCAGCCTGCAGACTCTGTGCCAGAGCCCCTCGGGGTCACTCGGAGTCGAGGGCTCGTGTGTGGCTCTTTGGTAGTGTTGGCTTGCAAAGGTGTTCCCAGATGCTCAGTCCAGCCTCCCTTTTGTACTTTGAGCTGGGTTGGCAAAGGTGCAAATACTAACCATGTGACCAGTCCTGACAAGGGGTGTTGTTAATAGGAAACAGAGGCAGGTAAGAACAAAAGCAAATTTTCATGGAGCCTATTTCCCCAATTTCCTTCACAAAGAGACTCCACAGATACTTTAGGCAGCACAGGCTTTCAGAAGCAGAAGAGGGAAGCAGGGATGACAGGCGCTGTGCAAATAAAGGTTTATGGTACTGTTGGACTGCACCACACTGTGCACCTGTGATTATTTAGTAGTCTAAGTACCGTGAATGATATGAAACCCTCTGTCCTTTTTTGATCTTTATCTGTAGCTTCTCTGAAATGTTTCCCTAGGAAATATTGTTTCTTTTAGAAGCTCTAAAGAAGTGTGACTTTGATCTTCTTCACTGATAAGCAGCAGATTTTGTCTGATCAAAACACCAGTAATCTGAAGCAGATAGAGAAAAAAATCAACAATGGTGCTAAAACCAATGGATTCTGTGGAAGAATGCTAGCAACCTTTATTAGATTTATTTTTTTAATCAGTAAAAAGTGGAAAGGAGTGTGATATTAGTCTATTCAACATTTAGAAATGGGAGAAACTGAGATTCATGAAATACACAGTCATACCAGTGATAAATGGATTTACTGATTACTGCATTGAGCTGACGATGAATGGAGGGACAAATAGTTGAAAAAAATCTTCATGTGTTATTAACAGTTTCTTCCATTAAATATCACAAAATTTGACCTCTGGGAACCTCTAAGTAAGTGGCAAGCTGAAGCACTGAACCAGCAGCAGTTACTTGCACAGTACATGAGAGCTCATTTCCTGGCAAACTCTTCTGTCTGATAGACCTCAAAATTTCCTTGTGAGTGTTATTTGCAGCATGTCCTGATAGCCTCCAATCCTGAGTGACTTTAGTGTCCCTAAAACCTGATGAATATTCCGTGCCATCACGTCCTATATTTCAAAAGCAGATAGCATTTGAACATTTCACATTGTAGTTAGCTTGGAGCTGAGAGTAAACCAGCACATGTTTACTGATTAAAATCCAGTCCTTCAGGGCTTTAGAAGATCTGATTTCATTCACATCTCAAGCTTTTGCAGGATAAATGTGTGCTTTATGATGAAGATTTATGATTTTAAGATTCAGTGTGTTGGGAATGATAATGACTTTTTGCCATTTTGCAGCTTTGATCACATAACACTCATTTTGACTTGGTGAGCCCAATTCTTAGTCACCTGTTTTTGTTATAAATTTCTAACCTAAAGTTATTGCTGACTGTTGTTCCTTTCTCTGGCATGTATCTTAAGGAAGGTTTCAGGGACATGTCAGGGTATGATGGTGTAAAGTCTGGGAAGCTCTGTGCTCATGTCCTCACTTGGAAGGTGTTCTTCAAGTACTGCTGCAAGTTGATAGAGTTCAGAGCAGCACGTGCTCTCAAATTTCTCACAGGATAAATCTTTACAGATTAAGGTTTAAGTCCATTAGTGCGTAGCTACAGCAAACTTGTATCCTGTGTAGATTAAGAGTGTATAATACACAGTGGATCAAATTTCTAAATCCAGGACAAGGCTGTCAGAGTTGCTAATCAGATAAATTGCTAATGTGTACAATAAATATATGAAAATAGAAGAGATTAAGTCACTATACAAGTGATGCAATTCAGCTAAAATGAAACCACCGAAAGTAAATTATAAATACTAAAAGAAGAGCCTTGTAGTATGCATACTCCCACAGCCTGCATTGTTGTAATGTATGCAGCATCACCACTTTGCTACTGATAACAGTGAATAACTGTTGCTGAATTACTTTTTGAAGCATCAAATACTAGCAGCTGAGCATTAAATCATACCTATGGAAACTATAATGTGACATGACAACTTTCAATAATAGAAGGTGTTTGAGAGTTTCATAGTTAAGAGTGAAAGCTAAAAATGTGCTCACAGAGGCACACTGAGGACTCAACAGGAAAAGTGTTGAGACAGTAAGGACTGAAAGAAACATATCAATTACTGAAGTTGTGAAAACATAGTTGAAAAGTTTAAAGGCAGGTAATAACAGTTTCAGCAAAATACCACTGTAACAATTTTCTCATAACATTGACACAACTGGGGAAAATAATCCTTCTAAGGAGCAGTTGTAGAACATAACATCAATGAATAGACTGAAGTCCTACTAATATGAGTGTATCATGACTCCTGTGGGAACCAGCAGAGCAGAGAGGCATTTTGCTAATGAATTTCTGTTCTGAATGATTTGTGTTGGCTGACAGAAACTTGTAGAACGGCTGTAGTCTTTTATCCCAGTGATTTGTAGGTTACGTACCTTTCTTAGACCTCAATAGATTGCAGCAGAGATGGAGAGAACCAGTTTGGCAACAAGTAGTGTGCTGCATCCCTCTGCTAGGTCCAGGCACTAGGTCCTTCAGTGAAGAAGAGAGGTGTTCCTAGGTGTCAAGTATTAGAAACAGGTTGTTGAAGAAAATAAATCAAAGCCATTATCTTAATTTTTAGTCTCATCATATTGATGGAAGGAAAAAAAAATCCCTAATAGCTGCCAAATAGCAAAGGAAAAAAACCAGCTTGGCAGTGAAAGTCATATTATCCAGCTGCCAAGAAAGAATGACAATGGACATAAAAATATAATTAAAATCTATAAAACCTGTAGCTGAACAGTCCTTTTTCCATATATGTATGTCTATTCTGTACAGAACATACTGTTTTTCCTAGTTTTCTGTACAGCAATTAGCTGCAGCACAAGACTTTCCTTTCTCCCTTCCATGTATGTAGTGTTAGATATATTTAGAACAAAATGGTGGACTCAATTATCTCGGCTTATTAGGCTCTATAGCAGTAGCTTACACTCCCAAAACTGGGAAAAAGATGTGCTTGTGTTGTATGTGCAAGGTGGACATGAAAAGATGGTGACAACAAGGTGGAGAATGTAAAGAGGCAAGGCAGGGCTTCTTGCAGAGGGCAAGATGCAGCTGTCCCATGGCTGTAACTCACAGCCCCTTCTGCCAACAGACAGAACTGGGAGAAGGAATGAATGCTGGCAAAGGAACCCCGCTTAGTTCAGACAATGCCGTGGCTGTAAAACATGTTCCTGTGCCCAGTATGCAGCTGAGCAGCCACAGACAGAGCTGTTGCTGTGCCCACAGGAGTGCAGGGCGAGGGCATCGGTGGTGTTGGCCCCTGCAGCATTGCCCACACACAGCCTGTGTGTGTGTGGAGCCAGCCACAAATCCCTCAGGTTGCCTCCAGGACAGCACAGGAGCGGGAGTGGGAAGGTGTGGGACAGTGTCAGACTTGACAGATGTATGTGAACATGGCAGAAGGGCAGTTTTGCAGGTGGCAGCCAGGAAAACCGTTCTGTGTGTGCCATGTAGCTGCTGCCTGCCCAGCCTGGCACACCATGCCGGGAATGGCTACAGCCCCATGCTCGCTCTTGTTAAAGGTGGCTAAGAACTGCTGTGATACAAAGGATGATATTACTGAACTTTACTCCCAATTAGTGTTAACACCTGTAATGTTTCACTCAGAGCACTCAAAATCTTTGAGGCTGCAGCAGCATGCTTAAAAAAATTGCATGTGAGTTCATGCACGTCGCTGATATGGGACCAAAGTGTTCAAAATTGTAACACGTAAGTCCTTCTTTCGGTTCTCTTATTTGTCACTTTGTGATTATCTTAAGTGTCAGCTTTTCTGCTCTAGAGCTTAGGTTTCAATTCAGCCCAGATCATTAGAAAACAAAGTATCATTACTTTCAGTAGTGGTTCAGCAATACATGCAAAATTAGCTCTTGCAGATAGTACAGAAAACCCTGCTACTTCTTGGTTTTTGTTAGTAAACATTTAGTTGTAAAGCAAAAAAAGACACCAAAAAAAAAAAAAAAAATCCAACAGACATGTTCCTCAGTCTAATCCCTACATTTTTAAAGAATATTTGGTGCGAGTTACAATATTCATATTCATACCAACGTTTTTGTTAAGTGAGGGAAATTTCATTTCTCCCTGAATCAGGGAGAAGAAAGGTTATCCACTGATTAGAAGATGCTTCAAATAACCTTTATGTGACTAGGCAAAATGAGGCACGGGTATTTTGCATAATTGGCTGTTAACAGCCAGCTCTCGGTGCAGCTTTCACTCTGCATAGCAGATCTAGCTTGAGTTTTGGTGTCAGACATAGCAAAAAACATAGAACAAGTACTAATTTTGGAAAAGGTTGGCCACTCTAAGCCTTGTGGGTTGGTTCAGAGCAATGCTTGGTGTGATTCACAAAAGCCATGACATCAAACTCCAGGGTTTTGCAGTATAAAGTTTGTGTCTGAATCTCCCATACTTATAATATTTTTCTTTTTGTTAACAATTTCAAGGGAAAAAAGTCAAACATACCAGGAAGGTGATAGTGCTCAGCTAAGCATCTGGGGAGTGGTTCCTTGTGGTACAAGTCTGGGATAGGAAACATTGGAATGGGTTGACAAAGCACAATGGAACTTCACCATGCAAAGTATTTTTCTTTCGTAGATAACACTTACGTTTCCAGTTCTGATAACGATGAAGATGTGTTAGTTACAACAGAGCCAATTCCAGTAATTTTCCACCAAATTTCTACAGGTAATCCTATGTGCAGAGAGTTCATAATTTTGGAGGAAAGATAAGATGTTGTCTGCACTCAAAGGGAGATATGATGTTAAAGTGTCCAGCTGTACAGTTTGCTGTTTTCTCTGGTCTTGTTCTAGTAAATTGTGCTACATTTCAGAATAGAAGAAATTAAAATATTTCTTTTGGGGATCACCACAATGTGTACTGAATGTATTTTTTGCTTTTAATGTCTTGCAGCCTGTGCTAGAGCAATTCCCCTTGAATACAGCTAGAGGTGCTTAATACTTTCCAATTATGAGTTTGCATGATCACTTGCTTAAAACTTCACTAAATCTTAACTATTGCAGATGAAACAGTCTATAACTACCACTGCCTCTGGTGAATTATTTCAGGAAATTTCAAACAAAATGGTTCAGCTGTTTCACTAAATTTGACTATAGAAAAACTAGTTATTTTTTCCCAATGATTTTGGGGATCTCTCATTATACATTTTTTCCTTATTTTCTAAAAGTACTTGATACATGAAAGGATATGCTTGTCAGACGTACAGGCACATTTATACTGTATTTAATAAAGATTCATGGACAGTTCATGGAGACATTTTGTATTCTAGAAGACAAATTCTCTGATTATTTCAGGCTGCAGGAGAAACTGCAAAAAGCAGTCTTAATTCTGGCAGTTCTTCAGATAGGAGCACCTGACTTCGTAATTTTTTATTATTATTATAATTCTTTAGGGCATTTTTTTGCATAATATAGAATTATTTTGAACTCTACTGGAAGACCAGTATGATCTTCAGTCTCTATTTCATTTATACAGATGTAAATCAGGAGTAATTTTACTGAAGTTGTTGCAGTGGCACATAAACAAAATCTTGCTATTATCGTCAGAAGTTTGCAATAAATTTTACTTGCAAATATTTCTTTGGTTTGAAAATAAATTAAGCCTGTAATTTACAATAGAGTAAAAACCTATCTTTTATACAGAAGATTTTCTTTTCTTAGGGGCTTTGATTTTTCATTCTTTTATAAATTATATTAAATTAATGAATGAGACTAAATTGTAAATCACGAATTGGGAAAAACAAATGTCCTGGATGGATCAGCTGAGTTTCAATTGACACTTAAAAAAAGTTTACTGGGAAGTAGGGGCTTCCTAATTTTAGACTGTTGCATTGTAAACTCTTTGATGCATTTCATACCTGTAACTTTTTGTTCCTTGTTTACTCTACTACTGCAACTGAGAATTCCAAGTCTGCATATGCAAAACTGTTTCACTTTTTTTCCCCACACATATGTTCCTTATTTTCCTCTTATTTTTTTTAAGAATTAAGGAAAACCAGTGATGTCAACTATTGCTTATCCATAAAGTCAAAATTACAGAGGGAGAATGGAGAGGTATGTATTTCTTGTATGCATATTTTCACAGAAATTATTTTAAGAAGCAAAAGAAAATAATAAAATATGAATGTTTACCATAGACTTCCTGTCAAAGTGTTCTTATTCAGTCTGTGCATGTTTGCATGGGTTAAAAGGTGACCATATTTCTCTGGGTTTCATAAATGGATTAACCAGTGATTCAATTAGTTGGGATAGAGAATCTCCTCCAACCCTAGGAAATAAGGTTTTGGTGCCTCATTTTTTATTCAACAGTGTGATAGACCCTGTCGGCCCTAAATTTGCAGCTCTTCTGGAGAAGTAGATAGAGATTCCATTGCCTTTTAACCTACTCTGGCACATGAGACTTCATCTCAGTTACTTGTACTCACTGCTTGTTCATATAGCCTGCAGCAATCCCACTGCAGACTCCAGACCTCTGCAGGACTCTTCTCACAGTAAGCTGAGTCTTGAGTACTCGAGTCTTCCAGGCACTATGGTATTTGTCCTGTGCCTCTGGCACACATCTCTGACCAGTCTCATTGAGACATTAAGAAAGAAACGGCACTAACGTGAAATTTACAGGGCTTGACAGTGTTGTGGCCTCAAAGAAGGTACCATGTCAGCTCCTCACTCAAACAAGAGATTGAGCATTGTCAGAACTTCAGGTGCTTGACTTAAAGTCTTCCTTTGGTAAGGGTGAGTGCTGAGTTTCTTGATCTGGAAAGGGGAGATAAGCATGCCTAGATGTCATGTGCATAGGGTTTTTTAGTGAATGAAGTGTCATTTGATGTTAAAAACTGTGCTGAATATACTTTGCTTCTACTGCCTGATCATTGTATTCAGTGCTCTGTGAACATAAGAAAAGCAAGTGTGAGAAGAATTTACCCATTTCCTTAAAAGCCTGAAATACAGTTAGCTTCTGTGAGACTGAGTTTGAGCTTGTATTTTGTTTCTACTGAATCAGGTACATAAATGTGAAGGTACTGAAAAAAACTCCTTTATAAAAAGTGTCTAACACTGATGATTTCTGTTGGCTGGACAGTTCAAAGTTTGGTTAGGATATGATAGTTTTGTCACTATTCTAATGGGACAGTTCTGTGTGGAATTTTTGTTCAGTTGATTTCTGTTTTGAAACAGACTTCCCTCTGAAGTAATTTTATTATAAAACAGAGAAGACTAAAGTAATTTTATTTCTTTTCAGTGAAGTAGAAGCAGAAATTATTTTTATGCCTTGACAGAAATTGCCATGAGATTGGATAAAAACAGTTTTTTTACTGTATATATGCATCCAGTGAATAGAGCAGGAATTTAGAGGCAAAGGTAGAAAAATGGGATTACAATGTTTGACCACAGAAATTGGTGATAGGTGTATATACATAGTGACATGTATGGCTGTGGAATTTAGGGGTAACTTACACTTTTTTGATTCATATATCTGATTTCTATTCTATTATGACATGTCTATGTAGGACATGAATAAGAAAAAAGGGGTTAATACATTATGTTCAGGTTGAAGTGAAGAAGGATGATTTTAGTTCTTCGGGGACTACTAGTCAGTATAGGGCATAGAAATAACACATTCGTTGTGAGAAACAAGAATTACTCTCTCAAGCAATTATATACTCACAAGTAAAGGTTCCAGTGGCGGAAAACAGAATATAACATTTCATCTCACGCAGAGTTGCAGTCAGTACCAGGATCAGTTCAGTTTACTTGATGATATTATTCACAAAGCAGCCTATTTGGAGCAGGTTTTACTTAGCTAAGCACAGGACTTTCTAGTCTTCACTTTTCACTGTCTCAGACCAGAGCTACTCAGAAAATTAAGTGTGAAAACTTTCTGGCACCAGGATGGAAATTCTGTTAAAAATAAGAATTAAGTAGCAGTGTGTCAGGTTTTCACAGAAGGAAACATTAGATATTCCATACTTGGACTTGGATTATTTCCTGAAACTATTGGGCTTATTTATGAGAATGAAGTAAAATAAAATGGTAGTAGGTTGCTGGCACACCAAAATACCTACGTTCAGAACCAGTCTTGATGGGAAAATAATGCTTTGTTTAACAAAAGCACAGAGTGAAGTATCCCCACAAAGTCTGCTGAATTATCCAGTCCTTTAAAATAGAATGCTGTGTTTGTAACCACAGAAGTATTATTTCTCCAACATATATTCAAGGTGTTTTTATGTACCCTGTATTAAGTGCTTTTTTCATGTGATATTTCATTATTCTTAAAATGGGTCCTCTGGAAAGATTACACTAAAAGATCTTTTAAGAAAGGATGCTATGAGTTTATTTTTAAAAGCATAATTCCTGTAGTTACATTTAGAGCTATGCATGCAAGGTCAACATATTATTTTTATCATTGTTAACTTTCCTTTTCCATTAAGGAGTCACGGCACAGCAGCACAGTTGAAGAAGACTCTGAAGGAGATAATGACTCTGAGGAATTTTATTATGGAGGACAGGTAACGTAGGAAATTCTTTGCAGAAGTTCCAAGAAAGTAATATTTGAGAGTTCTTATGTTCGTTCCATTACAAATGTATGATAATATTTAATTTCTTACCGTTTTTTTCAGTGTTGAGCAGACTGGCATGGATGTATATACACATAGCATTTTATGGTGTAAATATTGAATATGCTAAAAGTTATAATTGTACCAAATTCAAAGTAAGATTACTTTGCGTACTTTTGCAAAACCATAAGAATGGAAAAAGCAAATACCCTTCAGAAACCTTGAAAATAGAAGCTAGTTGCTTATTTCCAAGAAACGGACAACTGACTCTGTAAAGCTTTCCCCATTATTAATACAAATGGGATGACAGGCTGGATCCAAATCTGTTTCCTTTGGGAGAATTGCCATTTTTTAAAAGTAAAGAGCATTGCATTTTTATGGTGAAAATCATTATTACAAAACAATTTTGGTCTAGGCAGTAGTCCATTCTTTTTCTGAGCTCTAGAGTAAAATTCACCTTGAAAAATGCTGCATATTTTAGATGATTGTACTGCTCTGTGTCTTTCCTTTGTGTTCCCTCAGCAGAATTAATTCTTACATTCTCTTGTGTATTGGGAAATAAAATCATTTCGTGCCTTTTCCTTTGCAGTGTGCTTCACGTCGCTAGTCTCTCTATTCAGATTTCCCTTATTTTTTAGCCCCAATGTTGCCCCATGGAATCATTCCTCACTTACATTATTAGAACTGTTTATTTTGATGAGCATTTTTAGCGAATTGAGGTCGCTGTTTATGGAAGTTGTGCCTTGCCTCAGCCTTGAGGCTGGAGCCATCCGTGCCCTGGGTGCACGCCAGCAGTGCCAGCAGGGTGGGTCGGTGCAGAGAGCGTGGGATGCTGATGAGCAGGACATCACTGAGCCTCCTCTCTTGCAGAGCCAACAGTGCAGTGGGCTTAGCACACAAAATTCACATTGAGGGGCTTTATAGTAAAAAAAAAAACCAAAGCAAACAGAAACCCACAAACAAACAACCCCGTGCCCCTGAAAAGCTGTTAAAAGTTATATTGAAACTGGAATTGAAATAATGTATTTTCATTGTCTGAAATTGCTAACATGGGGAATTGACTCATGTTCGCTTTAGAAATTACTGCAGGAATTGCCTCCCTTCAGCTGCTGACTCCTACAGCCCCATGCTGGGGAGTGCTGGAGAGGACCATACACATAATTCACTGCGAAGAGCGATGTCTTATTTTAATCTGCCTGAGAGGAAAATGCTTCTGATCTTGTCCTGTAGTGATGAGTCGCGTGTACTCGCTTCATTTTTCAGCTCTGAAGAAAGGGCAGTAACCTCAAGGTGAAGGAAAAGGCAGAAAACAGCTGGGAGTGCTTATTTCTTGAACCAGGGCTGATACATTTGGTAAAGGATGCCTGGCAGTGCCTAAATGAATGAATAAACATTAACACTGCCTGTGAGATATGAACACAGATAGCAGTACATCGTTTTGCAAGGTGTAAAAGAGCTGTGCGATAGACAAGACTGGTTAGAATTTATGTGCCTTATATTAAAATGGAAACTAGATTATGCTGCATTGTCTTCTCTATAAGGTAATACATTTAACTGAAGGAACAGTAATTGGCAAAAAAAATCATGTCTGCAATAAAAATAAAATGTCAGTTGATTATGAATATCTTGAATATAGAATATACATAAACAAAATACAGTGAACAAGAAAAAAAAAGACTTCACAGAAAGTGTATTTTAAAAGGGGAAAAAAGGACATGTCTAATTAAAAATTTCATGGTCAAAAAGACAAAAGTCTAACGAAAAATTTAGAGCTAAAAATAATACTGAGGACTCAGAAAATAACTAGGAAATCAGGTAATGAGCAAAGTCCCTTGAAATACAAAACAGAACAATCCTTTTCCAAGCAGAGTGTTTGTAGGAGTTGTCAAGTGAGCACCAGATGTATTGGGAAGACAAAAGATTTGACCAAATGTGTGGGGAACAAGCAAGGCAGGCTACTTCATTTGGGACAAGTGTCTGCTGTACCCATAGAGAGAGGGGACAGAAATGCTGACTTTAACAAACAGAGGGAAGAGTTGCCAGTGCAATTGTGTGTAATACAGTTGGGAAGGATGGAGGTCAGGGATAATTCTTAGCATTTCTAAGTGGCTACAGCTGGAAAGACAAGAGAGCTGCTGCTGATGAAACAAGGACCATGCAAGATGTGAAATGGCATTTGATGGGCAGTGTAAAGAAGATGCAACCTTTTCCTCATAAATTAAATGTTTGTATCCACTTCCTAGGCACCTGCTTGTAATCCTCCCTAAGGATTTAATGGATAAATACTTTAAAGTAGCTAAGTGGTTCAATAGTCTAAGACCTATTGATTTTCAATGGGATTTAGGTTTGTAAATCACTTAATCTCCTTTTAAAAAGCAACCTTTTGTCAAATAATCTGAATAAGGTCTCAGATTAAAAACAGAGACTTTCTAAACATAGACCTTTCAGTCACAACAAAGTTATCAGATTTTTTACCTTTTATATTCACTTTTTCTGCAACTCTGTTAATTCTTTCTTTGAATCTCTATCTTCTACATTTGCAAATAAGATCAGGAGATGAAAACAGAAATACTACTGCCTTTGGCTCTCTCTCTGCATGTCTCTTGTGCTTCAGCTACAGGACATACTTGAAAATGCAGAAATACAAAACTCTGACAGCCTCCTCTGGGTACATCAATATGTCTGTGGCACTAATTCAGGGGTGGGAAGTACCATACTGTGGTCTTAAAATTTGCCAGAGCACTGTTTTTTTTTCCTTTTTGAGTTCATAGCCTCTTACCATGAGAAAATAGATTAGAAAAAGCATTATGTTGAGCACTGTAGTGTTCTGCATAATGTTGCTTTTATATTTCACTATTATTGAAACATAAGACTGATTTAAAAATCTGGTTTAGGACCAACAAAGGTGGCAAGTGCACCACAGCTACGATTTGTGAAATGATTGCTGTGATGTCTTTGGAAGCAGGACAGCAATTATTTACGCATCTTTAAAGAATTCTTCTTTGAGTAATGAGCATGTAAAAAGGATTGGTTTCCCCCTACCTAAAGTGGAAAAAAATTACAATAACGATTTTCTTCCCATGCTCTTCTATTTGGAAAATTGTTCTGACATGCTTGCCCAAACAAAAAAGGGATATTTTTTTTATAACCTTCTGGTCATGAATACCGTTGATATCTCTGAAAAGTACGTGTCCATGCCATGCTGATGAATTCTGTGCCTTATACTTAAAGAATTCTAGGCCTAAGTCTCATCAAATTACTCTCTGCTAATTTTCAAATGTAAAAAGGTTATCATCTGATTATTATTTTAATACTACTGAAATTTAATTAAATTGAAAAGCACATCTCTAAGTATCAGAGCTGCAAGTGTCACAGCACTGGTTTCCGACAGATTTGGGTGTACAAATGGAAGAAGCAGTACTGCAGTTGGATGTAGCTCTGCAATAACAAGAATTCACTGCAGGATTGCTCTATAAGGTTACATATCTGTGTGTGGGTCTAAAAGGATAAATTACATTCTACTGTTTTGCTCTCTGAATTTGTCAAAGGTACAAATCCTATGCTAATTTCTCAATCTGCCCAAATCTAGGGAGTTCATTGACTTCTGTGGAATTACTGTCATTCTAACTGTTGTTAAGACTTATATTTAAGTTCACACAATCAGGATCATTTTGCTTGAGAAGAAGCTGGTAATAGACAGATGATGAATAGATTGTTACATGCCCAAAGTATTTTGGGCCTTGTAGAAGATAGGGGGATATTAATTATTTTGACTTAATACAGTTCAACCAAACCAACTCACTAGTTTTTAGTGTAAGCACAAGCAAAACTTCTTCCATTTTTCATGTAGAGTTTGAAAAAAAGAAGAGGGTCTAGATGTATTCTTCTTTATACGTTCTCTAGTGAAATACTCAACATGGAAAAGTGCTCTTTTAATTATTTTTTTTTCTGATATTATTTTACTGGTGGGAAGAATGCAGCTAGGGAGTAAATTGCAAATGTAATTTAGTTGCTAAGGTGCTGGGTATAGAGAATAGTTTTATGCTTCTCTTGTGCCCAAGTCATTCTGTGTCTAGTATGTATGAGAGCGTGACAACAAACAAGAGTGAGCAAGCCCTTGTCCTGTAGTGGCCTGACTAGGATGAGAAGACGGGACATCTGTTTCTTATCCTACTTAACATTTTTAAAATACACAAGTGTTCCAGAACAAACTCTGGGACAAAATAGGACAGATGGATAAGTCCTTTGCAGCTTCTCTTCCCACAACCAGGAAGAGAACCCTCAAAACACTTCAAGGCAGAGGTGCCTGCTTTGAAAATCTCACTACTTTAGCAGATGAGGTGGCCTCAGGGCTTCAGCTTGTCCTTTCGGAGTGCGGCATTAAGGAATCTTAATGCAACATATTTTACAGAGAGAACTTCCAAGATTCTAAGTCAGGTGCCAGAAATGAAACACAGAACTCCCAAGACATTTTTCTTTCCCCAACAGGTTAGCTATGATGGAGAACTTCACAAGCACCCACAGTTGGAGGCTGATTTAACAGCAGTGAGAGAGATCTATGGACCTAATGCAGTATCTCTCAGGTATGGCATTGGCCTTTCTGCATTGTGGAATCTTTAATGTTTTGGACTTTGAATTCCATATGGACCTTTCCTGACTGCCAAAGCACAAGTCTTTTCTGGTGATTTCTGCATGTTGTGTGACAAAAGGAGAGAGCACTTCAAAGCAGCATCAGTGCTGGGTTTTTGGGGGCTCTTTTTTGGTTCAGCATGGTTACAAGTAGCTGTGCTGAGAACAGCCCTGTTCTGAAACATCATTGTCTTTTGCAGTTCTAGTCAGGCAGTTGTGTTTTGTTGTAAATTACTATTCAACATTTCTCTAACCCCTTGTTAAACTCCTTTCTGTCATATTCTCTATTTTGCCCTGGAGATGAACAAGAGGAATGAGAAGAGATTTAATAAATACTTTCCCTAGGGAATGACTGAAGGAATTGGATTTGTCTAGAATAGGAGTAAAAGAGAAGGAGAAGACACAATAACAGTTTTTCTTCTTCAGAAAAGCTGTTTGGAGGTGGAAGGAGTAGTGTTAAAATACTCAGTATTGTCATCATGAGACAGACAGTAAGAAGCTAGGGTTTGATCAGAGATTATGGAAGTTTTCAAATTGTAGGAGTCTAAAGTATCCTGCACAAGGAAATTGTGGAACCTTGGTCAGATGTGAATCGCTAAGAGTAATTACACACAATTCTGCTGAACATATATGAATATGCATGATTCTGCCATGGTGCGTACCAGTGTACTATATATATTTTATTATGCCTCAGATATTTTATAACTTCATTTTCCATCTATGTAATCTTAATAATTCCATAAAAATAGCAGGTAGGTGAGATGTAACAGATCTGTCAGATGTATTGCAAGGAGAATATCAAAGTTGTCATACAAAGAAAGTAAGAAGAAGAGAGAGCATACCTACAGCTATAGTGTACTATGCCTTTTCAAATTAAATGGAAATTTATTACACTTCAGGAACCTGGAGAATTGAAATCTGAATACTTGTATATAGGTTTAGGAAATGAATGAGTGTTTAGTCGCCAAACTGAAAACTGTGAAATTCCTTCAAACTCCTAAAATGGAAACAATATGTGTAACATTTTGAAAACTTAAATGCATGTAGTTTATTGACTCAGCTGTTTCACTGTCATCCCCTTGAGCTCACTGTAGTAGAAGCTGGCACCTGTGGCAGCTGTTGGCATGTGTAAAACTTCACTGCTTTATCCACTCCATTGCAGCTGAAAATACTTAAGAATTCTTGGAAATACACCCCACGGCTTTAAGCATTCATTTTCATCCCTCTTGTGTTGCTCCACTTCTCTAGGAAGAGAGGTTTGTCTGACAAGGGCATCCACTAAGAGGCATATTTCCTTGACATTTGACCCTCCTTTCAGTAATCTGTTGCTGTCAGAGTCAGTTTTACATGTAAGATTGAAGTTCCTGTACCTGCATGCTTTTCACCATTGCCCTTAGAAATCTGGCCACAAAAACCTTGAGAAAGTGATCCATCCAACTGGTCCAAACTCTTCTGTGTCTCTTTACATTGCTTATTCATTTATGGGCAGAGGACCTCTTGGAGCTTTAAAATCAAGATGTGTTGATGAAGCCATTGTAGGCAGCAGATAATAAGCTGCAGGTGTTGGAATAAAACATGATTTCCTCCTCACTGTCAGCTTGGGAAATTAAAACTAGAGTTAGCATCATGTGTCTAAAATCCACCTTCTAGGATCGTAATGGGGGAAAAGGATTTCAGTGAGTATGGAGCTGTCGCAGTTAAAACTATTTTTTATCTTGTTTGTTCTTCACTAATATTTCTATTCCATTAGTTTAACCATTCCTCTGTTTAATTAAAAAAATATTCTTTACAGCCTTTTGAATCTCAGTTATATGAGTAACGCTAGCCTGCATTCATAAAAATTACTTGAGGTATCAGAAGAATGTTTGGATCTTCTGGAAAGTGAACCAAAAAACCGGTTGCCACTGTTGTGTAGGGTAGTCATTCAGTAGGTGGAGAGCTTCACTGTTTCAAAGCCAGGATTTCAGCGAGCTGTAGGAAGTCAGCGAGTGCCTGCATGGCTCCGGGTGATGTGACACTGGAGCAGCCCTAAAGGTGGCTGGGAAGTCTCCTGTAATAAGGCCCTGTCCTACCATTCACCTGCCCTGTGTATGCCATGTGTGGACAGACCCGATCTAGAGAGAGAACCTGGGTTTTCCCTGACCACAGAGAACCATTGTGTTGCTGAGTTTTGGTGGGAAGGATTCTGGAACCTTTGCCAAACTTTGCAAGAGCTCAAATAATTTCCAGTGCAAACTAGCCCTGCCACAGCTGAGAGGTCACTTTGGTTGGAGACAGTTGCATTTTAGTCTTTCAAAATTACCTTATTGACTGATCTACGCACAACTGCTGCTGTGCACTTAGTCAAGTTTAATAGAAAAGCATGAAAGTCACTGTGAGAACAAGCATAGAAATGCGGTTTAAAGTTAAAAACACCTTAGTGACTGGAAGCTAATATGTGAAAATTTAAGAGATAGTACTTTTACGGTATTGTCCACTTAAGTAATGTAAATGAAAATAGTTTTTTTGTTTTAGTGTGTGAATAAGTATTTTCTAGCCCTACTTTTCAGAAGTTTCAAGTACTTTGCAAGGGGAGGGCAATCAGAGTGAGTCAGAATACAGGCAGAAAGTCACAGTTTAAATGTAAGACTTCACATGGCAATGAAATACCTGTTAAATCCAAATCTTGCAGTACTACACATAACAGATAAAAAAGATAACTATTGCCTTGAGCACATTACAGGTCAGTCTTTATTTTTGACAAACAAATGCTTGAATGTATGAAACAATCCCCTAGGTATGAAATGCCATCCTGTAGGCGATGTTGTATTTGTCTTCAGTGGTTTATCTGAAACCTATTCTTAAGTTACTGGCTGTTAACCTGAAGTTCTTCTGAAAATGAACAAGGGTTTTCTTGTGTCATAAATGGGAGCAGCATGTGACTATTAATTTTTCTTTGTTTATCTGTGTGTGCATGAGACAGAAATATGTGGCAGCAATGGAGAGATTTTAGGGGAATTAGTGGAAAAGATTTAGCTTGTTTAAGCAAGATCCTCTGGAAAAAGCTTTTAAGTGCAGCAGACAGTCACCCACTGGAAATATTGATCCAATCTGTGTAAATGTGTACTTTATAACTATTCTGATTTTACAGATAAGATTATCCTTTGTAAAATCTTCTGTGTTGTAAGTACTCCTGGATTGAGGAACATCTTAAAGAGCTCTAATGTAATGTTATTCTTTTCTTTCAGGGAATATGGAGCCATTGATGATGTAGATATTGATCTACATATTGATGTTAGCTTTCTTGATGTAAGTAATCTAATCACAGAATTACATAATGAACATTAATACCCATTTAATTTCGCTACACATCAGACTCTCTAGACAGCCACTGATACTTTCCTTTTTTTGGAGACTTGATCTTCACAAGTGGCTATCACATTATTGGTTGATACCCAGTGTAAAAGTTTCCTTTCCTTTTATGACGACATTGTTAAAATGCTGTGTTAGGCTTTTATTTGCTGCATGTGTATTTCTTTCCAAACATGTTTTGTGAGTGGCAAATATTTTAATAAACATAAATGAAACACCCTTATTTTTATGTTAACGTAGACACAAGTCAGGTGAAAGCACTTCTTATAGCCCTGAAGGGAAGAGGACTCTGTCAGGAGTGCTCCTGTACACAGATCAGAGAGAGGCTGGTCTGGCAAAGGGACAGTGGTGCTGTTTGCTGACTGGCAGCATGGCTTCTGTAGCTATTGTGCTGTCATTGAGCTTCACACTTCCTCACCTCATCTGTGCAGCAACTTCCTAGTCTCTATATAAAGAACAAAAATGAGAACTTCTAAGGGCATCATTAGTTTCTGCACAGATATGTCTTGTTTTCAGGTCAGCATAGCACATAAGACAGTTACTGAGCCTTACCAAAATTTTAAGATAATCTGATCATAGCTTGAATTATTTGCGCTAGTTTTAAGGTGCAAAAGTTTCCATAGCCCTTAGTTGTTGGACTAGTTTCTATTCTTTTTTGCTCCTTTGCTTCTCAGCTTTGAAGGAGTACCTTTTGGTAGATGGGAATGTGTCTGCCTGTATTGTACATGCAGTGCTGTCTATAAACCTCTGCTTGGTTTAAATGAGCTCACTCAAGAGCTGGAAGCAGTCTGACACTGCTCTGGGGGGCATTGACGTGCCATAATTTGTCCTAAGTCTAATGTTGGAGTACATAACTAAACAACTGGGTAGATGCAACTCTAGGGTTTATAGCAACCCTAAGGTAGACTGACAAAAAGCAGTAGGTCCTCACGATGGCTAATGATGTCTGTTGTTTTCTTTTTGTCTTAAACCAGGAGGAGATTGCGGTGGCTTGGGATGTAATTCGCACCGAGCCTATAATAGTGCGACTGCACTGTTCACTTACACAGTACCTGAATGGTCCAGGTTGGTCAACTGGGTGTTCTTCTTGTGCCTTGTGTGGTGCCCAGTCTGAGCCATGGGGTAGATGCTCATTCACTACCAAATCTTTGACCCTGCATGTGCTCGGTTCTGCTGCTGAGAGGAGTCCTCTTGATTTGAAATTAGGCATGAAATCACATGTATTTGCATGGCTAGGCCCTTCCTAGTGACACAGGCATCTAATTTAAACTTTCACAGGGTTATTTTTGGAACTTGTTTTCCTGATGCCTTTGAGATACAACTGCTTCCCCTAGGAACCAGGGTTAAGGAGTAAAGATCGAGAGTTCCTAATTTGCGATTTCCTCATTTTTGAAATCAAACATCATCTGCACAGATGAGATATGACTGACAGTGAAGACATACACAGATCTGTGCAGCATGTTGACATGCCCTTTTTCATGCAGCTTTAAAGAGTCAGGCTATGGTAGTTACCCTTTTAGTTTCTGGTTTCTATATGAATATGTGAATTCTGGAAATTTTTAGCTTTGAAAGTTTTTGAATGAGTAAAGTTTCCTCATGAGAGAAAAATGGTCCAGTTTATGAAGAATCAACTAATTTTGAAGATTTGGAAACATTCATATGCAAGAGTCAACTTCAGATATGTTTTTACAGTGCAAGTCAGACTCAGTTTGGATAATGACTTGCCCAGCCTTAGAGACTTCCAGTACAGGCTGTCAGTTCAGGCTTTTATCTGTGGGAGAATTCTGCCTCTGGAAAATGAATAGATATTTCCAGTCCTGTTTAGCAAAATCTGTCCCAATGAGCTATTTCTATAGGATATGTTGTCTGACGGTTCTAACTATAAGCTATATTCTGTTCATTCAAATAAGCATTTCATTATACCAGTCTTTTTTTCCTCTTGACTTCGGTCTTTTTGTCTGTGGTTTATTACTTCAATTGTTTTTGTAAATATTCAAATCTTAAAATACGTATTTGCCATAGCAGGAAGCAGTGTTAGTATTCAGAAGATTTCTATCAAAATGTAATTTAAAAAATAAAAAAGTGAAGCAAATAAGAGAAGGTGAAGTGTGAAGAGCAGCATGCAGTGAGAAATGAGAAGTAACAAGAATATATATTCTGCACCACTGACAAGGTTAAGGTGGGAATCATAGTTCCCAGTGCTGCAGCTGACTGCTTGTGGGAGTGCCCGAATTCTGAGAAAGGCAGGATCAGGGCCACAGGCAAGAGCTTTGCTGACATTGGTTTTATGAGCTCAGCTGCTGCTGCAGCCATGTCTTTTTACTTACTAGCAGAGCACAGTGAGATCCACCATCTTTTGTGTTAATTCTGTGAATTCCTATTCTGCCTCAGACATGTTTTCTTGAGAATACTGGGCCAGAATTTCATGCTGTATATTTTTCTCCTATACTACATTCTATTAATTGAGAAACAGGAACACAGTACATTCCAAAGCACAGCAGGGGATATAAGTAGCTGTGTAATATACTGATTTTAGAGAGTTCTTCCAGTTAATAGCTTGTTTCAGTAGTTTCTGTGTGGGCAGTTAGTCCCTCGTGCCTTAGAAACCTGTCTTAGAGAGGATGAATCAGCCAGGGGAGGTATTGGCATGTCTCCTCTGAATGTAGAGTCTAGACAAAAATTCTGGTCTAGATGTCAGATTTTAAGATTGCTGGTGTAGCTATGATGATATTTAAAGTATTTCCCATCCCACCAGCACTCTGCAGTGTGTCTGAAATTTGACAATCCAAAGATATTGCTGTATTTAATAAAATCATTAATCCCTTTTGAAAAAAATCATCAGTTTGTATTTAAAAGATGAGTTTATGTTTGATGTTATTTGAATAATAACATTAGAGAAGAGGTAACTACAGACCTTTGAACTAAGTTAAATTGCATGGCCAAGTTAGATGTATTATTTTTTATTATCAAATTTAATCCATTAAAGCATAATTAAAGTATAAACTTTGATATTCTGAATAAAATCTGGCTTTCTGAGTGTTCAGAATAACATCAAAATACTGATTTATCATTTCTAATAAAATTTGAACAAACCCCAGATTTTTTGTTTTCATTCCGTTTTCATTTTACTTTAGTCATTATCACCTTATGCAATACAAAGTATGCAGTCTGTTTGTGCTTGTAATATGCATTGGCTGTTGTCCTGCCTTGAGGACCTGAGGCTCTCTCAACAAGTGGCAAGATTCCATCTGCCACTTCCATCTAGCAAATGTTATTGAGGGATTTTAGTAATGCCACTAGCTAGTTTCCATCCTTTACCCTGTATATTTTCTATTTCTGACAAATGAATATGGATATACCAGTATTAGAACAGCCCTTGAGGAAATTTCAGGGTAATCTTTGGCCACTGGAATTCACATATCAGGCACTTAGATTATGGTTTTGGATCTTGTATTAAAATACCCTGAGAAACAAAACCCAGATACTAATGAATTCATTTTGAGTCTGGGCTTTCTTTGTAGCCACAGAAACTCTACTGTGTATAGACTACTTGCTTGGGAAAGAAGTTTAAAATATTAGACAAGGTGAATTGTCAGTCCAGATACATTTAATCTGATGCTGCTTGCTACTTGCATAGTGTATATGTAAAAAAAGATACATTTTTGTAAATAAAATGGGTGGGAAGAGATACATTTGGGAGAATTCTGTTTGTAAAATTTTAAATTATATTGGCTGATATTCCAAAAAGGACCATTCCTTTCTTAATATGCTTAGATGACATGTCCATTTCTGCCATTGCTTCAATTTAATTGTCCATAGTCAAGCTCCACGTAGAACAAGGTCCTTAAATAAGACTTAGGTGGTCATGAGCTTGTCATTACTGCTGTAAGTTCATATATCAACAAAATATTCTTTCTCCCTAGTGCCAACTGTGGATGTATTTCAGATCTCTACTAAGGAAAGGTTTGGGCTGGGACATCAGCTGAAAAAGTAAGTCTAGAAAAGTACAAACCCATGTTTTTAGGCAAATTTTATGCTCTAGTTTCTGGACCATGTCAAGTAGAATAAAATTCATGTTGTCAGATTGGTTGTTGGATCAAAGTATTGTGAAGTTGTTTTTCTTTAAATAAAAGTCAGTATTTGCCGGTTTAAGTTTGGGTTTGACAGGTGTTGATGAGGACCTGATTTGTATTACTTGCCAGGATTTTCTGTCACTTTGGTGGCTTTTCGGAAGTAAGCTATAAAAGTTATAAAGACCATATCTAGGAGTATTTGATTTCATGTTTCTGCTTAGATGGTGAAACTTCTGAAACTGGAGTCTTTTTGAGCTTCATGTATACCCTGAGGGGGCTATGCTTTCATGGCTGCTTCTAGGATATACCACAGTAATTAGGCCATCCACGTTCGAGGACAAGATGGAAGAATAGTCAGAAAAATTGGCAGTTTCATGTGGTTGTAGTACGACTCATTGTAACACAGTTTTCCTGAGTCATCTTCTTGCATATGCTTTTGTACATGTAATAAAATTTTAAGTATATTGACTTTAGTATCTCACCATTACAACATTAAGAAACCCCTGAGGAAAAAAAATGTTGTTTAATGTTTTAAGAAATTCAGTGCAGTGTTTTCATAATCTTACAAATGATGTAAGTTACTAAAATATCTATGGTACATGACTTCAAAGGAAAAAAAAAAAGAAATGCTCCCATGAAATTAATAAATTAAAATGTTTTGCTATTTACACTATCTGTGATTTTTGCACCAGGTAATTACTAAAGGTTCCCATGTGACATTTTCAAGAACACAGCTACACAGTTCACAACTGAGCAGGAGTCAGAATACCCATGAACCCAGTGGTCCCTCATGGCTGTGGCAATGGGATATTCATCTTTTTCACATGAAATTCAGCTTTGACTTTTATCACTATTAAGACCCCCACTGCCAGATTAGAGTCAGAGAATAAGATTCTGCTTAGTCATGCTGATGCAGCGGCCTGTGGTCATGTGAGAGGCAGACCCCTGGGGCTTGATTTGATGCCCCTGGCTCAGTTTGTCTCTAGACCTCCATGAGAGGTATAGTTTGCAGAAGTTTTGCAGTTGCAGTAGTTCTTTACACAGACTGTATTCTCATTTAGAGTCCCATGTTAAATTAGCTCCCTGTGGAAAAGAAAAAGGGTTTTTGAGGCGCTGAGGTACCCAGTCATCAATCCACATACATGACAGAAATCTTCAGCTGTAGAGTGAGAACATTGCGTTATCACCTGCATGGTGGCCATTGAGACTATACCATTAAAGTGCATATGTCCTGGCTGGGATAAGAAAACCTTTTTTCTCTTTCTTAATGTGCAGAATCATGCAGACATTTGTTACACAACAGTGGAAGAACAGTAAAGAGAAATCTAATTGTACGCACAATAAGAAGGTGTCTGACAAAAAGGTGAAATCCCCTCTGCACATCTTTTCTACATTGCGCAGGTAATAGCAAGGAAAATGAGCTGTTATCACCACAAACTGTTCAAAATCCACAGGAGACTTCACAAGGTGAAATCTTGACTTTTCTCCACAGAGAAGTTCTCTATTTATATCTTACCTCATGGGTTTCCAGTCCTTGCATTGCATGACATTAGAAGTGAGCTAGGTACTGCTGCAGCTTCTGAGATTATTAGAAGCCAGAGGATTTTAGTGCCCTGCTCTCTGAAACAGCCATGTTTCATCTAGGACTGGAAATAATTAATTTTACTTTAACTTGTATTTGGATCTTTATTTTATTGTTACTTGAATAGCAAGAATAAAAAGACAATAATATATATACAATAATACCTATGTATAGCATATGTTGTGTCTATTTTAAAAATCTGTGTTTGTCCAGCTCTTCCTTATACAACAGTTTGAATATTTAGTTTTTTAAAACTGGAATAGTCATTAATGAAAGACTGATTTTTAAACATGCTGAGCACCCTTCCCTCTCCAGTATTTGACTACATTAACGTTTTCCACTTCTGAAATGCAGGCACGGAATTTCAAAGAGAAAAGACATTAGAAAGCGTAAGAGACAGTTAATGAATAGTTCATTTGACTTTAATATGATTTCTGCCAGTTGCTCATACTCGTAAGTATATGTAGAATCAGGCTCTGATTTCTTTCAGGATTGTGACTATTTACTCTAGTGTGTTTTCCTGCTTATGGAGGGTTGACAGATCACCCCTTCAATTCAGTTACTGAATTTGAATTGAATGCTTCTTTGAATATTCCTTCTTTTTGAAGAATTCTGCCATTCTGAATTCAGGGTATGAAAAAGAGATAGAATACAGCAATCACTCAAATTGAAAAAGGAGGGAATGACAAAGATGACATAAGATGGTCTATCTGTTCAAAGGTAGAGAAGGAAAGATGATGTTTTAAGTAGAAGGCTTATCCCTTCCCCACCATGCCACATGCCACTGCCAAACATGGGCTGTATCTTGGGGTTTGGTTTTTTTCAGAAAAAGCATACAAAACCAACCCATTCTTTATTCTTTTGATTTCGGAGCCAAAGTCCAGAGATGGCTTAGCCCAAATGCAGGGACCCTCTCTGTCCCCAGGGCACTGTTGCTGCCTCCCATCTGCAGGAGGGTGATAGTGAGCCAGCTGCTTACAGTGAATCAGCAGCCTCCACATGCATCCTTCACTGTCAGCACTTGCTAACAGGGTGGGGAAACCTGCCAGCCTCTCCCCTTGGGTTTTTACTTCTCTATTTGATGCAAACAACAACAACAAAAAATACTCCAAAGATTGGTGTTGCTTATAAAACATTGGAAAATGATTCAGCATACCTGTTACATGTTCTTACTTTGCAAGGACAGGCAAATGTGAAATGGGACAGTTTGTGTGAATATTGTTTCATAAAAGCCTTTTGTTCCTTACTTTCTGCTTTTGTAATTTAGGTGTCTCACATTCTCATTTCTGGTGTTATACAGCTAGAATTTGTCTAAAACCAGAAAGAAGGGTATAAACTTGTCTTTCACAAAGTGCCCAGGTTATTATGATGTTTTTAAAATAATGTCCTTTTCATCTAAATTAAATTCTATTTTATGTCCAAGTTTCACTGCTCATTGTATCTTCCACTGGATCTGAACATAGAATTTGTTATGCTGTGTCCAGAAGATAATAACTTTCCTGGGATCTTGCCATGATCACAGAAAAGATAGATTTTGATAAGGAAAATACATTATGTGGTTTCATTTCAGAGATAATTTCCTGAATAGCTGGTTTGTTTTGAGACATAGAGACCTTTACAAAAAGCTGTAAGGTCACAGCTCTAACTTGCACTTAAGTAATTAATTGTTTTTTTGATTGATGAGCTTGTGTATAAATAGAAGTGAGTTGTTTGTTTTGGTATTGGAAAATGTCTTGCATACAATTGTTCATATTTTAAAGGTTTGGGTTGCATTTATCACTAGTGAAAAACATAATGACAGGTGAAACTTAAAAGTGTGATCTTGCTTGATTTGCTCAGGATTTTGATTATTCTCCAACTTTGCCATCTTCTTAATTCTAAGGTCGCCAAGTTATCCTCCACCTGGCTGTGGTAAAAATAAATCAAAACTGAAGTCAGAACAGGATGGCATCTCCAAGACTCACAAACTACTGAGAAGGACTTGCTCTAGCACAGTGAAGGCGGAGGATGTGTGTGCCACAAAATCTCACAGAACCTTTGGCCGCTCGTTGTCGAGTGACCCTAGGGCTGAACAGACAATGGCTCTTAGATCGCACAAACTGCTGAGTCGTGCTTGCTCTGCAGCTGTCAAGCAGGAGGAGTGCATCACTTTAAAGCCCCATAAGGTGTTAAACAGGTCGTGCTCTGGGGATCCTCGATGTGAGCACAACAGCACCTTGAAGCCCCACAAACTTTTAAGCAGATCCTACTCCAGTAACCTTAGAATGGAAGAATTGGATGGATTGAAGAATCACAAGTTGCTCAGCAAGACTTACTCCAATGCCCCTAAATCATCCAAAATGGAGCCTTTCAAGGAGTCCACCATGGCAGAGAGCAGGAGGCTCTCTCTTACCTCAGGGCTTATTGGTATCTTAACACCATCCTCATCATCACCTTCACAAGCTGCTGTGCGTAATATTCTTTTGTATTTTGCTCATTTTCCTTCTATTATTTTCCAAATGTGCTAGTATGCTTTTTATGTGAAGTCATTAATACTTAGGGTATATATTAGAGACTATATTGGATATACTGGAAGACGAGAAATCAAGTCAGCTTTTAAAGGAGGATTCAAACAGCTGTGCATACACATATGTTATAAAATCAGAATTTTCTGGGGTTAGGACAGAAATTTTTTGTGTTGTGTTGAATGCAGCTCAATGGACAGCTGCTGGCTATGGGAAAAATTCAGTCAACCACTTCCTTCCCTGCATACTTCCTGCAGGAAAAAGGGAGAGTGTGAACTTCTGTTCTGCAAAATTAGGATGGTTGCACAGGACTTTTCTCATTTCCCTGTTTGCTTTGTGGGGGAAGCAGCTGTCCATTAGATGGTTTGAGTGCCACATCACCTCTCCTTCTGGTCTTTGCATCTGCCATCATCATTGTCATCCTACTGGAAGGAACTCAGTCATGGTTCCACTCACCTTTTGCACATTTGTGATTTGTGAAGGGTTAAACCTTCAAATGTACTGGGGGACATCAGAGGCCACGCAAGGAACTGGGCCTATGCTGGCCCTCTTACTTTCCCCAGAGACATGATCAGTTGGGAAAACAAAGGGTAGCACATACTCTTGCATTTAAGAAAGAGTTCTCAAAATCAATTCTTCTGCCTATGCCTCTTAAAAGATGGGGTTTTTTTACTTTAGAAGGAAGAGTGGGTTTGTTTGCAGCCTTTCAAGGCAACAGCCTATTTTTTGTGTTTGGTCTGGGGAGAAGTGTTTAGAAAATAACTCCCTTTGCCTGGTGGTACCTTGGAAGCCAATTCTTCCTTCAGATGCCATAAATACATTTAAAATAGTGCATTCTAAATAATGAAATTACATTGAGTGTGCTATGTTTCATGGTAATTTAGTTTAGTCAGCTTTAAGCTATAGTCTTCAGATTTAAAGGCAGGGATACGCTATCCTAAGATCATTTTTATATATGCTTTGTGGTTGATTTATGTGGTGTGCGCAGCAAAATTAATTTGAGCCATCAGACATTCTACTTGTTGCAGTTTAGTGATGCACTTTTTTCTGATTCAGCAGAGGATATATTAACATAACGAGACTTTTCTCTCCTGATGTTAATAGGAAAAGTCCCTTTGGTTATTATAGGATAATGTAGAACTGACTAAATTTCATTACTGATGCTATCAGCTGATAGGGAAGATAGGCAAGCCCTGTTTGGCAGCCTATAAAAACTACCCGTAATTTATTGCTTCAATGCACTTACTTTGAGGGAAGATCATCACATACATGGTCAGATGTAGTTTGACTGATGTTAGTGGAAGGGCATCAAGAGTCTATTTCACATTTTATATGCAGACACTAGATACATGGGTAGCCTGGGTGCCTAACTGCAATTTGAAGTCAGTGGAATGTCGAAGTGATGAATCAAGATGCTGAGTTCTCTTCAATTCTCATCTTAAAAATATTAGTCTTATCTATTAATATAAGTAGGATTGTTGCCTAGAAGAAAAACTGAAAACTGGTTAAGCAATTAAACAGTAGAGAAATGAAAGAAAATAACCCAAAACACTGTAAATGGAGCTAACTCCATTCAAAACAAGGTTTGATTGAAATAGATGTCAGTCTGCAGAGAAGTCTGAACCTTACTTGACTCTTGTAACAGAAGTTACTTCTAATTTATGTTGTTGTGTGCTGAAAAAAAAGAACTTGAGTAGTATCTGAGCATAAAGGTCTGTTAGTGCAGTGTTTGCAGAAATGAGACCTTAGTACATATAAAATAAAAAGGTTTTTAGCCTTACTGAGAGTTACAGTAGTCTTTCAAGCCTTAACACACAGCCCATATTTGAATACATAATACACAGTGAAAACGTAATGGAAGTTACCAAATGTCAGTTTATTAGGATGGGGTGAAGGCACTGGTGTTTCCATTTGAGATTAAAGTTTCTCAGATGGTGAAATACAAAACTTCCATCAGATTTAAGAACCAGAAAGAAATACTAAAAAGCTGTGCCACCCTCAGTAAACAGTAAAAGGATTGATTATTTGTAATGGCTGGTTCATGCAAATGAGAGATCTTTTTAGATGCAAATTGTTTGATTAACATATTTACATGCAAAAATTTACAAATGCTTTACCATTTCCTTATAATTAGTCTGCCAACACTGAAGTTGCCTCAACTTTTCCCTTGCAGCAAAATTATGGTGCAAAATGCATTCCGGTGCGAGACCGTGGCTTTCTTGTGCAGGTAGGATGTCATATCTTATTCATTTATGAAACACTGTGGAGCATGAGCTGACTGTTAATTATTTTTAAGCAGATGTTGTTACTCTCATTTTCATTGTTCTCAGACTATTGAATTTGCTGAGCAGCGGATACCAGTATTGAATGAATACTGTGTAGTTTGTGATGAACCTCATGTGTTCCAGAATGGCCCTATGCTGAGGGTAAGTGGTGTGCTGGTAAACAACGCATTTTATAGTGCCTTGAATAGCTGTGGACCATACAAACCTGATGGAAAACTGTTGAATTATTTCAGATGGGTTTCATCCTAATATTCTTTTGAAATGCAAAAATATGAAGCATATTAATTAGATTTTGCTGTAAATTTGAAAAAAAAATGTCTTGCAAGCAAGGGAGAGATAAATTAGGCTTGTATCATGCCACAGAAATGTAAAGGGGGCATGCATTTCACAGAACACTATTGTGCTGTGGTAGTTACAGACAGATAACACAGAGAAGAGCATTAGAGTTCTTTCCCAGTCCTCTGTCATTCTTCTGAAAGCTTAGGGCACCTCATCCCTGAGCTTTTATCAAGCCATGACCACAGTATTTCCATGCACTGGTGTCAATGCCAGCATTCTGCAAAATTCTTCTGACCTTGTTTTGCTCACAGGCTGCTGGAATGAGCCGTCCTCAACTGTGATAAAAAAGGCAGTAGAAGGAGATGCTCTGTGAAGTGCCTGATCTGGCAGTGGCCCAGTCTAGGGGCACTGTTGTGCCTCAGTATGCCAAAGTCTGGCCAGTTAGGCAGCTCTTCCTTTCATTCCTGTATGACTGGGAGCAGAATTTTGCCTGCTGATCATTGTAGCCTCTCATGCTGTTGGTGAATTTGTACAGTGGAAAAGAGTAAGATTGGTCATGAGAGACACACACTGCCTGGAGCTGCTGGATCAGTGCAGCTTTGTGAAAGAGTGTATTAACAGAATAGAGTTCTTAGCTTTAGGACTGGTCTTGCAGTTTAGAATCCTCTTGTTTCGCCTGCCCTTCATCCAGTGGAAACATGAGTAACCTTAAAAGATTAAAGCCATGGGAAACTTACTCCAGTGTGTGAATAGTCTGATATGAGACAATTTCTCTACAGTGAGGCAAGCAGCTACACAAAAGCTGAAGCAGACCTTGTCTGTGATAGTTCCATGGAACCAAATTCAGGAGGATTACTGCTCTACCTGGTAGCAGCAGTCAGCCCAGTGTCATTTCCCTTGACACTGACTGGCACCACGGTCAGGCGTTCTCACTGCAGGCAAGGTGTGCAAATAGGCTGCTGGTAGGATTTGAAAAAACATATACATACCCAGTTAACACTGTTTTAAGTCATGGTTAAACCTCTGTAGTTTTGGATATCCAGTCAGTGTTATATTTTCCTCTTCAAGCTCATATCTATCTTTTAAAAGCAAGGTTTTTAGACAGATTTATCAGTAGCCAAAACTGATTAGAAGGCTGTAAAAAAGGCATCAATTCCTTATTGTTTATCTTTGAAGCACTGCAATATATATTACCTGTGCCAGAAAGAGATAAGACAAAGTCAGTAGTGTTTGAAGAGTGACTAAAGTTTGAAAAGCATAATTATTTAAGTTATTGGAGTTTACCTATTATCCATAGGTCAAAGCAAACAGTAGGATTTATTCTATTAAAAAAAAAAAAAAAAACCTGAATGGAAAGTTATCTGCTCTAAGTGAAAAAAAAAAATTAATTCCTTCTTTCCCACCATAAAGATTAAAATCTCTGAGAATTACTCTTTTGTGTCTTCAATTTAAAGAAGGGTCATTTTATAGCTATCTGTTGAAGACTTTGTCAGCACTTCACAACAGAAGATGCTGCAACCATATTTGCCCCTGAACATATATTCATCAGTGCCTTTGTAGTAGCATAACCTGACAAGCTTGGCAAAAATGAAAGAGTTCCATTATATAATCTAGGAAAAATTAGATATCAGGAAGAAATCTAGCATGCTCTGTGTATGCTTGAATGACTCCATAAGCAGTATAGAGCCATTAATGAGTTTGCAGTTCTGTAGGTGAGAAAGGATCTCAGTTTAAATTGAGCATTTGCTTGCCCTAGAGTGTGTTAAAGAAATTTATGCTTCACTCTCCTGAGAGCTTAAAGTAGTCAGTTTGTGGGGTTTATTTACGTGCTTCAGCTGCACAGACACATACACATACATGCATACATATAGATGTGTGTATATACAATGCATGTGAAGAGACAGAGCACTTTATGTTTAGTACTGCTGCAGGAGCAGATCTCAGAAATTGAATATTTTTATTACAAGAATGCTGCAGGCTTTCATTTAAGGCAAGGCCACATGCAGTGTAGCCTTACTGGGGATCCCTGGCCTTTGTGAAGAGTTCTCTCTTTGGATACCACAGTAACTTCACCAGGTTTCGTAATGGTGGGTGCCTTGCCATGGTGTGCTTGGCAAGAGTGTCCAGATCTGATTTTCTAGATGCCTGCATCCCAAAGGCATTACATATATAGGCTCTCCCTGTAGCAGGTTGTGTGACAAAAGGTGCCACAAACTAAATAGCTCTGGGTGATTCACCAGTTTCTCCCTTTATTAGTTCCTCCACACAGACGCACACAGGCTCGTGTCTCGGTGTGGGTGCCCTTAACGGTGAGTTTCCCGTCTACATTTTGGACCTTTTTTCAGCAGCAGAGGAGACATATGAATTTATAAAAGCATAATAAAGTTATTGCTTGGAAAGTTACTTTAATATGTTTTATATGTTAATGTGTTGATTTTCTGGTATTTTATGGAGTTTTACACAGTTATAAAGAAGCCACAGAGAAATCTGATTCTCTAATACTCCTGTATGTCAGCCTGGTGCCTTTCCTGAGCTATAGTGTAGTTTATTAATTGTCTTAAGTGCAGTTAAAAAAATTCAGCAATTGCCATCACACAACAATTACTGTCTTTTGATACTGTGAAGTACTATACCACTTACAAACTCTGGTGCTGTACACAGTTTTTTGTGCTGGTTACTACTGAGCTGCACAATTCAGATGTCTCATCCTCACAGCAGCTGAAAAAAACATCTGAAACTAAGATATAAAGTTTTTTCTTTCTCCAGGCTATCATTTTATCTTAGTTATAAAGTATCTTTAAATCAGTCTCTCTCAGCAAGCTTTCTTCTCTGTTTCATTTTGCTAAATAATTTTTTTCTGGGGGAGTAGTCTTGCTTTAATACCTATTTAAATTTAAGTTACTTTTAAAAAATCCTTGCATCTTTTTTCCCAAAAGATAACAACCACTTGAAGACAACAAGATGTCTCATTTTGTATGGCTTTATGTGGGCACTAGATCCACATGGCAGATATATCATTGTATGGAAGATTCTATTGCAGAACAGCTGCATGACACGATTGCATATGTTTGACTTGACGATTTTACAGTGGACATCTGTATTGCTCCAGAGCCCTCAATAATTATCTGATTTTGCAAATGTTCCCTGCTGGCTCAGGGATCCCATTGTACATTGAAATCTTTGGGTATTGTTAGGCCTTCTTGGTCTCTTATTGAGGATAAATAAAGTGCCTGCTTTATTGGCTTACTGAAGATGAGTGAGTCAGAAATTCTTGTATTCCTCTTAGGAATTTCTTTACAGAGCAAAGTGAGAGTATTATCTTTGAGAATAACCAGTTTTCTTTTGAGCTCCAAAATTCCCTGAAATGCAGAAGACCAGAGTTAGATACACAGTTCCTATGTGTACTCCACAGGTTTGTTTGTGTAAAAAACAAAACAGATTAGGTAGATTGGGTGACCTTAGAACATGCCCAAACGTAATTCTCTCACAAGAAATTGCACCTGTATTACTATGAAGGGGAAGAACAAAGGTTCTCTTGAATTGAAGGAGTCTTGGAAAAGTACTGTAACACATCATGAAGTTGTAACACTCTTCTTTGTAAAGGCCCATAGTCCACTGCTTCATTCCATCCCCTTTAAAAAAAACAACAAAGTACTGAAGTAGGCAATGTTTTCCTGTAAGTATTCACACCTTTCCCAGATAAGATGGGGATGAATGAAAGTTCTCATAGCATGTTTCTTTTGTATTTATCTCAAAACCACAGTGGGATCTAAGGATTATTTTCAGTGCAGCAGAAGTTATAAAAGCCAAATTGGATGTTTAGAGATACCACCAAAACCAGAAAATTACTTGAAATCACTGCATGGAATGAGATTTGCAGTTGTTCTGCAAAGCAGAGGAAAATTGCTATGAATACATGGATCCTGAGAATAAAAATATTATTTAAGCTCTTACATAACATGGACCAATACTATTTCATGCAGTCATTTCTAATGATGATCAGAATCCTGCACATTTCACATTTCTCAGAAATATTAAGGAACAGCTTTGAAGTCATTAGCAAGGGCTGGGACTGCAGCCCTTACATCCAAACAGCTCCCTTAACTCTTATAAAGAATCACAGTGCATCCTCTTGCAAGGCAACCTCTGCTACACAGCTCTCAGGAGCTCTGGCATCTTCTGGAGTAGCTCTTTGCTCTGTTTTGAAAACGGGGAAAGTGAAAGGTCAAACACAGATTTTGTGGAGGAGACGCACATAAGGCAGACATGGTAAATCTACTGAAAAAAATAAGAGTCTGGTCATTTGAGTTATTAGCCTCATGTTCCTGTCTTTGAATTTTTTTTCAACAGATAAGTTGTTCAGATGAGTGAGGATGGACTATTATTTGTATGTGATTAATGCCTAGATCTGGATTGTTTCGATAACATATTGTGAAATGCTTTTTTTTCCCCTAACATTTTCAACCAGTTGGTATTTCATTTGCATCTGTGTTGTTGAAATTGTTACATAGATTATCCTGATTTCTGTCGAACTACAGTATTAGATTAAATATTAGAAATTAACTTAAGAAAGTTGAATGACTTCCACAAAACCCTGTCTGAAGTACTGACATATTCTTGCATGGGGCATGTGTCTCTAGTGAAAAATTCCTGAAACTGGAATTTGTTTCATCCACTGCCTTTCACCGGCTTCTGAAGATCTCCAAGGATGGAGACTGCATAGCCTCTCTGAGCAACCTGTTGCAATGCTTGATAAAGCTTTAGGAAAAACTTATTCTATCTCTATCTAAAATTTTGGATAAAGTTTAGATAAAGTTAGTCCTGTATGAGAGAATAAAAGTACTGACTGACCTCTAAAGGTCCTTTTCAACCATCTGGTTAGATTCATCTAGCTAAAAAATGTATTTTCCAAAGCAGATCTAAGAATGTAATAAAGAAACGTAATCATTATTTGATTCAACGTTAGAAGGCTGTTAACGTGTTTTAATGCTATATGAAAGTCTTCCTTTTATTATTACTAGAATATTCTAGGGAAGGACTAAGTTTCATTTTAATAATGCGACAGTTTTGCTGCTGTAATAGTAGAGGAAACAGTTGTTTTAGGAATTCAGCATGTAGTTTCATTGTAAACATTTAAGGTAATGAGATAATGAGTCATTAACAAAAGTGATTATTATATTTAAGGATCTGATTAAAAGAAGTGTAATAAAAATGTGGTATCATATTTGAAGACTAGAGTAAAGAAAATGTCAGTCCTCTCTCAAAGAAGGGCAAGAAGGAGAGGATCCAGAGAACTCCACCCTGGTTACCCTCACCTTGATCTGTAGGAAGGTGATAAAGCAGCTAAGCCTCAAAACCATCTCCAGGCGCATTAAGGACAAGAAAATCCTCACAAACAGTCAGCATGGCTCCACCAGTGGGAATTCATACTTGACTGACTTGATTAAACTTCTGTGAGGAAGTGACTGGTCCAGTAGGTGAGGGGAGAGCAGTGGATATTGTCTGCCTGGACTTGAGTAAGGCTTTTGGCAGTGTCTGCTGTAAGATGCTTTTAGACAAGCTGTTGATGTGTGGGCTGGATGAGGAGGTGGGGAGGTAGTCTGAGAACTGGCTGGATGTCTGGGCCTAGAGTGTGATGTACAGTTGGGTAGTCTACTTAGAGGTCAGCAACTCATGGTGTACCCTAGGGGTCAGTAGTAGATCCATTCCTGTTTAGTACCTTCATTAATCACTTAATGATGGTGCAGAGTGTATCCTCAGAGAGTTTGCAGGTGATGAAGAAATGGGAGAAGTGTGCAGTGCTCTGGGGCAATGGGCCCCGTTCAGAGGGACCTTGACAGGCTGGAGCAGTCAGCTGCCAGGAACCTCGTGCAGTTCAGCAAGGAGAAGTGCAAAGTCTGCAGCTGGGGAGGAACAAACCCAGGCACCAGTGTGTTTTGGGGGCTGCCCAACTGGAAAGCAGCTTGGCTTGGGCAGAAAAGGACACCAGCTTGAACACAAGCAATGTGCATTTGTGGAATGGAAGACTAATGACATCCTGCACTATATTAAACATTAGAATTGTCTCTGTGTGTGCACAGACATGATCCTGCCCCTGCACGCAGCCCTGGTGAGGCCACATCGTGTCCCTTCTATGCCCCTCAGCACAAGAAAGGTATAGAGCTACTGGAGAAAGTCCAGTGAAGGGTCACTAATATGATTAAAGGGGCTAGAGCACATCATATACGAGGAAAGGCTGAGAGCCGGGAAAATAGACGGCACAGGTAGGATCTTACTGATGTCTATAAATATTTGAAGGAAGGGTGCCAGGCCCTTTGCAGTGGTGTTCAGTGACATGACAGGAGGCAGAGGATACAACCTGAAACACAGGAGGTTTCAGTGGAGACAGTGGAGACACTTTTTTACCTTTTTTGCCTGTTCTGAAGATGCCTGAGCATGGGCATAAGTTGCCCAGAGAGGTTATGGAGTTCACATCCGTGGAAAAATTCAAAAGCTGGGCAGCTGACTCCAGGTGACCGTGCTTGAGCAGTGATGTTGAACTAGATGACCTGTGGAGATCCCTGCCAACCTCAATCTTTCCTTAATTCTTTGATCTTATTCAGTTTTTACATAGTGTAATTTGTAAAGGTAATGTCTGTCTTGCTGTTCTGTGCCTTCCCAAATTCCTCATTTGCAAATACTAAAGTCATTGATAGAACAGCATGACTGAATGGGTTTTAAAGACCTTTGAGACAATTATACAGGACAAAAAAATCTCAGAATATATTCAGTAAGGTAATTAAAAGACCATCTGTGTATCAGTATTTTTTTTTTTAGTAAAGAAGTCTCTTTAGAGTGCCATCTTGTGTCAAAACCTCAGACTGAGCCCTCCTTAGAACAAAGGAGGAATTAGTAAAAAAATCAACAAAATTAAATATTACACCTTGTTTCTTTGAAATTTGTACTCTGGTGCATACATTTCTGCTGTTTAATGTTTTTCCCATAAAATATGAACAGTAAAATACCATAAAGCAATATTTGAAATACCTTTTCTTACTATTTAGCTGTAAAGCAGTCTTGTAATTCTGATACATTTCTTCCATTAGTAAGCTTGCATTTTTCTAAATGTTTTTCATCCCAAAGTGCTCAGTTATGTTTTATTTACTAATAATCTTGCCCTCGGTGGGTTCTTGTTGACTTGAAGAGGTCTTGGATTTCTCCGTGCTTTGAATGTAAGAGTCTTAGGCACCACTGAAAACACAGAAGCATTGATTTCTCAGAAAGAGTATGCTGCTTAGTCCTGGGAAATTTCTTGAACAGAATAAACACCACTTAACTGTGGAGAAAAGTGTAGGTGTACAAATATGTTTAGTCAGACTGGAGTTAAGCCAAGATGCTTATGGAATTCCAAGTTTTTTGTGGAATAGCACTGTGGTCTTTCTAATCCTTATGCCACAATATAGGCTAGTTTTATCTCTTTTTATGTAAAAATTCTTTCCACCTACAACCTGTATTTTAGTAGAATAGATTTCATATAATTTATATTTTACTGACAGAGTAAAATGACTGCAGTATAGCTTTTCCTGTTGCCAACAAGTTACCAAGTGCACCTTGCCCATCTAGCATTCTATAATGCTTGTTTGTTCACCACTTATTTCTGTACCTGTGAAGCACAAATGTATTTTTTAAAAGTGTGTAAGGTGCAGAAAAAAATCCGCAAAACATGGAGAAAATAAAATTTGAATCAGCAAAGCAAAGGCAAAGTGAAAAAGAAAAAGTGACATTTCTTACTCAACCACAGTCTACTCTCATCTTTCTTCAGGTTGTATCTGATTACTGCTGTGGTATCTCCCATGTCTTTGAGCAGCGTGTTCCATGTAACACATGAATATTGAGAGACTATTCAGGGAGTTTATCTTACAGTAAAACTAAGAGTTGGCGTGGTGGAAATTAGGAAACAGAACATAGATCAGAAGTTCCATTTTGTCTCCTTGTCTGTTGCTTTCATTAAGGAAAGTGGGATGGTCACGAATGGTTTCACCTTCACCATTTATTACATTTGCTGTGTGTGAGGCAGTGAGCCTTCCCTGGAGCATCTCCTGTTAGATCAATAGTTTTTAGGTGTGTCAATCACATTACAGCCTCATTAGTGTCTGTGTGATATCCCTCAGAATACAGGAAAGCATGGCACATTGCTCTGAGCACAGCTGCAGCCCACATTAGAAAGTTGCTACATCGATATAGACAATGAAAGTTTCAGTTTTTCAAATTGAAAGAATGTCTAGAAAATATTTTAGGTAGTGTATTAGTCCAGGAACCAGGATATGTCACAGTGTGTAGGTGGTTTGTGTGTCTGCCAGTCTCAGTCACTGCAGAAAGAAGTGACATTTGCATTGTAACACACAGGAACTCTGCTTTTTTCACAGAGCAGCAGTTGGGTGGGAGCTACTGATCGTACAAAGAATGGGGGTGGCTAAAGGAAAAGTCTGAAAACTTCAAGCATTCAGAAGATGCTTTCTGGTTCTGTCATTGCCTTCTGCCTCCAAGCATTTGCAGTCTCAGGTTAACTGCCCATATCTTTTTTTTTCTGGGTTTTTCCCACTGGAATAATGATTCTCCTAATAGTATTTCAGCACCAGTGATCTTCACTTAGCTAATAGTGCTGTGGAAACCGATGGCTGTATGTTAATTTTCTATTTTCGAGAGAAAAAAGTAAATTTTATGTGAAACACTGGTAGCTGGTGTTGCTGAGAAGAATTACAGTTGCCTTCTTCAGGAAGTGGGCAACAAAGTCCTCCAGCCAGTCAGGTCGTATCCTCAAGGTGGTGGTTGTAATCTGTGGAACAGTGTGCATTTAGGATGAAATTCATATTTGGAAATACATGTTTAAGTGTCTAAGCCCTATTTTGTCAAGTATTTTCCCCTTGAAAACAATGGAAAATAGTAGTCTAAGAAGAGGTGGTTAGTCTGTACATTTGTGGCTGTGAATTTCACATCAGTAGGAACATACCTATATTTCATGTACAGACACAAAAATTCTTAGAAAGCTTGTTGAATATTACATATACATGTACCAAAGTAAGAGTACCCAAAGATGACATTGGAGCAACATAGCTTTTATAAATGTGTTAGTGATGTTCTTGTTTGTTTAGTGTGGCTAGGGACATTTCTCATATTTATGATCTAAAGTTAGAACAATACTGCTCCTGTCCAAAGGGCTCACATCCTATGACAAGAATGGACACTCTAAAGGGAAACACTATCAATGTGCAAAACACTAGCAGCAGAGTAAGAGCAGTCTTGAATCCCAGTTTCCCCATAAAGCTTGTGGTTTTCTTTAAACTTTGCCATCTAGAATTGGTTTATTAACTTAGTTTTCATGTTTTCATTGGTTCTAGCATGCACAATTGCATGCAAAACATAAGTAAGGAAATGTAACACTGAATAGGTAAGTCACAGCGTGTGACAAATAAGAGTCCCTCAAACATTTGCTTCCCTATTGCAAGCTGGTATTTTCATTTTGTAGGGATTTAAACAATATAAATGGTTGAGCTTAACTAGTGACCAGAGTGGAGGACACTGAAATGGCCATACCAGCATCTCTTGGAATACATTGCTAACACCTGTGGGAAATTTAAGTTTAAAACATCTTATTTTGTTAAATTGAGACAAATTCCAGAAACAGAATCCAAAAGTACTTTTAAAATTAGTGTAGTGTAGGTTAAAAGGCATCCAGGCTAGATATATGAAGACAGACTGTTGAAATGTCTCTCTAGCTGCAGAGTTGGGATTATTTTCCCCATTGTATTGTACGGACAAAAAATGTAGTGGACAGAAAAGTTCATCAAATACACAAAATGAAAAGAACTGTATAAACCCTAACAGAAGTATCTGTTCCACTTCAGGGCTGAGATTCTGCTATCCTGCTTCTCCTCATATCTAGAGTTCTCCAGTGTCAGCCTGAGGCCAAAAAAAGTAAAAAGGACTTTCAAAAGTCAACCATAAATGCAATGACTGTTTTCCTAACTTCCCTCTCCAGATGCTCAGACACTTCTGGGATCATAACAGAGGGGCAGAAAAGAGAGAAATGGTGACAAATTCTGTGTTTCTTTTGCCATTGTTAACTCTCAGGATAACTTATTTTGCTGAGACTGTAAATAAAATTTCAAAAAACAGTATTTTCTTACAAGTTTTCTTCATGACAAGCATGGCCAAACTTAGATTGCTCTGCTATTCCAGAGTTATTCCCTGCTCTGAAATAAAGGAAGTCTTTGTGTACTGTTGATTATGATAGTTATAGTGCTGACATGCTTCCCCAGCTTAGCAAATGGTTTAACCATCTTCTACATGTGGAAAACCCAAGAATAATGACAATAATAGATACCTCTTGTCCAGCTTGCCATGGCACAGCGAATTTGATCATGTTTGGCTTCATCTGCTGCCTAATGCAATGCAACATGGCAGATAAACTAAATCAAATGGGTGACAGTATTAGACTTGAAAGATGATAGCTCTTGTAAAGCTAATGAAGTGGGACTGTATCAGTTCAGAAGATTTCAGATATTTATTGAGGTCTTGAATCTTTGAAACCCAGCAAATGAATGTTTTAAGTGCTGCCAAACAAGTGACTACAAGTACAGCAGTATGCTTATTACTGGCAAAGCTGTTGCCTGAAACAGAATTCAGCTATATTTTAGGTTTTCTTTGTGTGCTTAATTAATTGTTTCTTTTCTGCAAGTGCTTTGTAGAGGCAGTGGCTTGAACTTCAAAGCATACTACTACAAATGTTTTAGTAATTGTCGTGATCGCTAGACTCAGAACTTTTAATTACAAAGATAAGTTTAAGTTTCAGTGAGCTAGGATTTAATACTATGCATTCAATTAAATGGTATCCAGGAAGTATTTTTGCTTGTTTTCAACATTGTCATAAAAGGTTGTGTTTATTGGGTTTTAAGAAAGGTTTTAATTTGTATTTCTTTCAACTATTTGTTCATTTTGAATGCTTATAACAATTCATTTTGTGATATTACTTGAGCCTTTAAAAAATTGGTTCACTAATTATTCTTCAGTAAATAAGATGGAGTTGCTGTAAAGGTTGTAAACAGTTAGGAAGCCCATGAAGACATGCCTATTTTCCTCAGCTAAAGCTGTGTTCCTTTTTGTTTCTGCTTTGTTTGCTTTATGAAGGCAAAATGTTCAGTTCTTACTCAATATGCAGTTTAGGTAAAGTTTTTATATTTGTGATAACACTGTGAATTATTTTTTAATAGACAAAAGCTGGTTCAACAACAAGGAGCTTTTATTATTTGTTTAATACCTGAGTATCTTTATTCTTTAAAATAAGTAGCCTTCAAAATACAGTGTTTATGCTGTAAAAATATAAGGGATTTTTTATAGTCTACCAATAATTTGTTAAACTGTCAAAAAGTAAAAATAGCCGCTTCAAGAAATTTGTCTTCTAGATCAGATTTTTATGTGTGTTCTGAACAGCAGCATAAGAAACTATGAAGAATAAACCTGCTTCCATTAGCTTCTGGATTTGTTCTCCATTAAGTTTAATTATGTAGGAAGTTTTCAGATAGACAGTCTTAAGAACATTTGGGTACTATGCCTGTAATTTTGGTTTTGTAACTGTGCTGGGATTTCTTTTAAATTTAGCCTCTCTGAGTACTTACGAGTTTTAGAGTTCTTCACTCTTGCTCTTCAGGTTATTAAAATGTTTCTCTGATGTATCTTCCTCAATAATTTATATGTATTAATTATTTAAAATTAATATTGCAGTTAAAATATGAAGAATTAGCATTAATTTTGTTTGGGTTTTGTTGTAGGTATGACATGCTAAAAGC
Source organism: Eopsaltria australis (assembly GCA_034509425.1). Taxonomy (NCBI): domain Eukaryota; kingdom Metazoa; phylum Chordata; class Aves; order Passeriformes; family Petroicidae; genus Eopsaltria; species Eopsaltria australis. The sequence goes on along the minus strand of JAVTVJ010001688.1, from coordinate 146,723 downwards.
AAGAACTCAAATTAGAACAAAAATAAAATTAACTTTCTTTCTTTGTATAGCCCACTGTTTGTGAACGGGAGCTCTGTGTATTTGCTTTCCAAACATTAGGAGTGATGAACGAAGCTGCTGATGAAATTGCAACTGGGGCACAGGTAGGATTATCTAATGTTTTCTCAGTCCTCTCAATCTCTTCCAGTGCGTGTTTTGACTTGTAGGTACCATATGAGTAGTGGTAAGTATTATTTATGAGTATTTGGTAAGTATTATTTATTTGTCCACTGTTGCAGCTGTAAATGCAATGGTTTATGCGTGGTGTATTCAAACAGTACTAATGAGGTGTTTCCATTGTTTTACTTCCATGCAATTAGAGTAACAGTGTTTTCACATCCTGTTGTATTCAATTAGGTCACCTGGGTTGTTAATAAAGGCAGCCATTGTAATTTGGAGATAATTCACATTTATTTTCACCTAATGAGCCATTACTACTCTCATGCAATTAATAAGTTACTTCCTGTTCGTGGTCTTGGGATGCAGGGATCCACTGAGCATCTGTTGTTTTGATCATTACATAGCAGTGGGAAAGTCCTTACTGATATTGCTACATAGGGTTCTTTTTTCTTCTCAAGGATCAGGAATTTAATATAAACCTGCTTCCAGACTCTAAATTCAGTTATTGATGTAGTTATAACCCTATAATTGTTTTCTTAAAGTATTTTAAATTATGCTTCCAAACCACTAACCTAACATTTCATTAAAAACAAAAGTTAAAAGATCTTATGTTTAGGGTCCCTTTAAGATCTTATTGTAAGAGTTTGCACATCTTTAGGAAAAGTGCACTTGTGTCCAAATTTCTGGTTACTGTGCTTCTACATAGTAAGCAACATAGGTATTTTGGAAGACCAAACCTTCTAACTAGCACTAGTGAGTGCTAGCACTAGTGAGTATAGTCACTGGAAATTGTTCAGGTAGGTGCCTGAATACAACCATGAGCATATCCTCAAAGGAAGAAGTTGCAACCATATACATCAGCTTCCTCACTTGGGAATATGACTGTAGAATCAGAACAGCAGCTCTTCTGATGTCTGAGGACCATTGGATGGCTATATTTGCTACATCTAGATACCAAATATTGGGATAACAGTTTAGGCTTGTAGTAAATTAAAGGAGATATGGAGATGAAGCCCCACCTCTTCCTCAGCCTGAAGTCCTGTGAGAATTTTTTTTTTTAATTCAGGCACATGTTATATTACATGTACATTTAGAATCGTAGAATCATAGAATAGTTTGAATTGGAAGGGATCTGTGAAGCTCATGTAGTCCTGTACCCTGCCATGAGCCAGGACAATTTCAACTAGATCAGGTTGCTCAGAGCCCTGTCCAACTTGACCTTGAATGTTTCCAAGGATGGGGCATCTACCATGTGTCAGTGTTTCACCACCTCACTGTAAAAATCTTTGTATCTAGTCTGTATCTTACTCCTTTAGTAGAAAACCTTTACTCCTGGTCCTATCACAGTAAGTTCTGCTAAAAAGATTTTCCCTATCTTATCATCCCTCTGTAAGTATTGAAAGGCTTCAGTAAGGTCTCCCCAAAGCATTCTTGTATAGAGGCTGAACAATGCCAGCTGTGTCAGCCTGTCTTCATCAGGAAGGCATTCCAGCCTTCTGGTCATTTTTGTGGCCCTCCTCTGGACTTGCTTCAACAGGTGTAAGTCTTTCTTATGCTGGGGACCCCAGAGCTAGACTGTGCTCAGATGGACTCTCAGGAGGGCAGAGGGGCAGAATCCTCTCCCTGCCCTGCTGCCCACGGGGCTCTGGATGCAGCCCAGGACACGTTTGGCTCTCTGGGCTGTGAGTGCCATGGCTGGGGGCAGGTCCAGCCTCTCACCCACAGCACCCCCAAGTTCTTATGGGCAGGGCTGCTCTGGGTCTGTTCATGCCCAGCCTGTGTTGGTACCAGTGGTTATGACCATGACCCAGGCAAAGCACCTTGCCCTTGACTTTGTTGAACTTTGTGAGATTCCCATAGGCCCCCTTTTCTGGCTTTTACAGGTGCCTCTGAATGGTTTCCCATCCTTTAGCTGCACCACTCAGCTTGTGTAATGTGCAAATTTGCTGAGAGAGCACTTGAGCTCACTTTCTAGGTCATTAAATAGCACTGGTCCCAGTATTGCCCCCTGTGGGACACCACTCATCACCAGTGGCCATCAGGACACTGAGACATTGACCTCTACCGTCTGGATGTAACCATCCAACCAGTTCCTTATCCACAGAACTGTCCATCCATCTAATTGATCTCTCTCTGATTTAGAGAGAAGGATGCTGCGGGGGAGGGGGGGGAGGAGGGGGGGGCAGAATATAAATTATATCTGTAGCCCTTCCCTTGTCCACTGATGTGGTCACTTCATCACAGAAGGCCACTGGGTAGGACTTGCCCTTGGTGAAGCTGTGCTGTCTGTCCTGAATCACCTCCCTGTCCTCTGTGTGCCTTAGCACAGCTTCTGGGAAGATCTGTTCCATGATCTTCCCAGGCACAGAGGCGAAGCTGATGGGTTGGTAATTTCCAGGGCCTTCTTTTCTACCCTTTTTAAAAATGGGTGCAGTGTTTCCCTTTTTCCAGTCATCTGTGACTTCTCCTGACTGCCATGTCTTTTTGAGTTAGCATGGAGAGTAGCTTGGCAACTCTATCAGCCAGTTCCCTCAGGATTCTGGGACGCATCTTATCAGGTCCCACAGACCTCTCTATGTTCACATTCCTCAGGGTCTCTCAAATCTGATCCTCGTTGACCATGGGAAGCATTTTGCTTCCCTGCTTTCTATCTTGAGCTTCATTCACTCGAGAGGTGTGTGAAGGGGAGGCTCCCAGTGCAGACAGGCAAAGAGCAGTCAGGTTCCTCGGCCTTCTCATTGTCTGCCAGTACCATTTTGCCAGTCGTGTTCAGAGAGGGTTGCACTTTCTTTGACCTTCCTTTTCTGGCTCACCTGCCTTCAGAAGCCTCTTCATTATTCTTTGCATCTCCTGTGAAGTTCATCCCCACGTGCACCTTGGCCTTCCTTTACCCCATCCTGACACAAGCAGGCTATGTCCCTGTATTCTTCCTAGAATATCTATCCCTGCGTCCACTGTCTGTGCATTTCCTTCTTTCCTTTTAGTCTTACAGCAGGTCTGAAGTCATCCATGCCGAAATCTTGTCTTCCTCTCCTGATTTCCTGTACATAGGGATTGAGAGTTCTTGCTCTCTATGAAAGGCATCCTTACAGATCTCACAACTCTGATCTGCTCCCTTGTCCCTGAAAACAGTTTTTCAGGAGGTTCTCTTGAATAACCCCTTGAACAGCTAGAAGATTGCTTTCCTAAAATTAGTACAGGATTAGATATAAGCTCTTTTAAGTAGAGCTAAGTGGAGGAGAGGTGGCCCTGCTTAGCTCTCACTCAGTGTTTTATGTGTCACTGTTGCAGGCATATGCAGAGCTTGCTCTAGATCTCTGGCTCTACATTTACAGAGCTTTACTGTAGTGTTCTGTAGTGTTCTGAAGTGATTGCAACCTTAAGAGTGCTTAAAAGAGTTAGATATGGGGTTTTGTCTGTTTTCCCATTGGACCTAGGTGGTCCAATGCTAAGTTGCACTTCAGTGATAGCATTGCAGCCAGCTCACTGTATTGGATCTGGCTGAGCCTCCCATTCCTGTTTCCAGAAAGAATTCATCAGTTCTAGAGTTTGATCCATCTGAGCTCTTTTTGTTTAGGACAGTGTGAATCATGGCACAGACTGTCAGTACAGTGGTTATTTCTCCAGCAGCCTAGCGAGCTTAGGCTGACTAGTAAAAGGTAGGTGTTCACATGTTGTCTGATTAATCCTCCTCGAAATCATTTTGTCTAGTGAAGAACCCTAAATACAGGTTCCCATTATTAGAAATCATATCCTGTTTTGTCTTCTGTGCGTTTCAGCTAGTTTCCTAAGGTGTACAACCCTACTTTGTCATTCCAAATAATCTGATGGCTTCTCCTTAATAATAAGTGATTGTACTTTCTAGAACTTTTCAGCCTGAACTGAGGTTGCCTTGTATTAGTCATGTAGGCAAAATGCCTGAAAATTAGATGTCTGATTTCTTGATAGCTCCTACTCTCTGTAGAGTCTCTTGACAGTGAGAGGCACTCTCTGAGGGACGGATGTCATAAGAGGAATTGTCATCAGCAAGTGTCTTGTTCTTCATGCAGACATTTTAATCCTTACTTCAGTACCTCCAGTTGAGGAGGAGGAGTTCACACTGAGTTTTAAGGACATGTGCTTGATCCACAGCACTTCCCATTCCCAAGGAATGTATATGCAAGGCTATATTATGAGGTTTCTATTAGACTTACCTCCCAGTTTAAGTTGTTTCACATTGCATGAACTCGAAACAATGACCTCAGAAGAAATCAGGTGTAAAAAAAAAGCAGAGCTGGAAACAATCTAGGAATCAACAGTTTGTTTAAAGGAGGGCTTAGGGATGGTATTCTGAGTAGAACTGTGCCAGTTTGAGGATAGTATCCCATCATAAAGCAAGACAACTTTGGATCATTGCATTAAAAGATCTAGGGACTCAAACAGCTCTTCCCTAGTTGTGTTTTGTGGCAGCAGACTAAGAAGTGCTTCTCAGAAGAGGGTGAACTGATGCTCAATTTCACAGTAATACATTTACACAGGGGCAGGTCTGCTGCCTGATCTGGTTGCTGATCTCCTTTGTAAATGCTGGTGCATATGCCCTATTTTGAAACATTAATCACACATACAGATAGTATAAACTGGAAAGTAATCAGAGAACCATTGGGGAAGGGATCATTATTTAAGTAATTTCATTTTTCAAGATATGTGAGATATTTAGTAACTGGAACTAACAGAATATATTAAAACTGACAGAGAAAATTGTCCATTCATGCTGAAGGAGCAGAGGAGAACAGCAACTATATGACTCACCATAGTTCTTTTTCCCTTTCATCATTATTCTTATTTTCATTCTGCTTCTCTAAAGGACCATAATTTTTTTCCATCCAAATGATCAGATACAATGGCATATGTATAAAATCTTCTAGATGAGTGTGAGCTGTGAGATGAGAGCTGATCTGTGTGGAGTCATGTGGGGAACCAGGGATATCTACTAACTACAGCTTGTTTCAGCTTTTCCTTTCTTTCTTGGAAAAGTCTGTTTTCACACAGGAATGTTTTCGGAAGGCACAGAACAGGGGGAAATGAGTTAATATGCAGCTACTTTTAATTTCATTATGAGCTGGATATATATTTCACAGCTGCCAGAAAACGGCATTCTCCCATGTTTGTTATTGCTGTGTTCTATTTTTAAGCTCGGAATTACGTATTTTGAAACAATTACATGGGACTCTGTGTCTAAGTGGTGTATGTACTTATGGGCATACACGTGAATAGACATCTATGTGCACATTACATGGAGAAATCGTGAAAATCATAGATATTCAAACAAGTATTGTAATTTCATACAACAGGATGAAAAGAAAAGGATGCCCCAGTGCCAGCTGTGCAGATGATTGTTAAATCACTGCAGTATTCTGGCGTTAGCAGAAGCAATCTTTTCAAGTGTTTCTGTGATTTCAGTCTTCAGAAGAAGAGCAGAAAGTGGTACAAATTTGACTGACGATTCCTTGTTCTTGAGCAACATTTTTACTGGAATGTCTATACAGAGAAACACAGATCCAGCACAATTTCATTTCCTTAGTGAATGAATTTGATACAGGAATTGACATGTGTGCACAAGAGAAAGCAGAACTTTGAGCAATGTATTTGATATTATAATACTTTTAGGACCACATAGTGGTTCTACTTATATTTACATGGAATAGTGAGCCGTGGCTGAACCCAAACTCCATTGAGGTCAGTGGAAAAAAATTAGTCCTAAACTACCTCTTGTGGAAATCACAGTTTGGGCAATATAGGTAACAGTGAAATATGATATATCTATGATGTGTAAAAAAAAGGAGACTTAAAGAGACAATAGAAAAGTACATATTTTGAATAAACATGTAATAAATAAGTCTTTCTTTTTCCCCAGGTGGTTGATCTGTTAGTATCTATGTGTCGGTCTGCATTAGAATCACCTAGGAAAGTTGTCATTTTTGAGCCATATCCTTCTGTAGTTGATCCTAATGATCCTCAGATGCTGGCCTTTAACCCCAGGGTAAGTAGTTACCTTTCATTATGTCATTGCTTGGTTTTAGTCATACATGAGACTTCAAAGCAAAGACTTCGCATGGAGGAGTCTCCTTTATTGTGAGATACAGCTCCAGAATATAGTACAAGCATGTTTTCAAAACTTTGCAGTTTTTATTCGTTTTCTCTGAGAAAGTATTTGAAAATAAACTTGTCCTAGTTCTGGCCAGGACAGGGTTAATTTTTGCAGTAGTCAGAACTGGGCACGGCTAAGACCTGGAAATTGTTCTGTACCATCTCACATCATTGCTGGGAGCAGAGGGGAGTCTCTTCCAGGAGAAAGAATTCCTGCTTTACTTGGCAGAGAGAGCAGTTGGGTAGTTTGTTGCTGGTTTTCTTAACTCATTGCTGTTTCCAGCTGATCGCTCTTACCTCAACCAGTGATCTTTACCTTTGTGCCTCCCAATTCTCTTCTCTTATCCCACAGCAGAGGGGAAGTGGAAGGACGGAGGGGGAAAGAGACCGTGAACAGTGCTTGGTTTCAGTGGGAACACTAAATTGGAGAATACCATCCCTAAACCATGACAAAACTGTGGTTATGTTAAAGCCAAGAAATCTTTCTAAAGGATAAATTCTAGATTTTTTATTCTAAGTGTCTTTCACTCAACATGCACATTGGACAAAAAAAGAAAGATGGCCTTTGAGAGATACAAGTCATGAAAGCCAGGGGATTTCCAGTCCATCTTTTCGTTCTTAGAAGTGTCATTGCTGTCACCTCATTTTCTCACTGCAAGTAGTTATTTCCTTATATGTAATTTTATCAAATGTTGACAGTTGAGTTTTGTACAAGCATTGGTTTTGAAGTAAAGAATCGTGCCTGCATTATCTGCTCCTTGGGCTTCAACTGCTGCCTTTGAGGAAAGCCCTCAAGCTATGAATATTCTATCTCCCTTAAGCCACCTCCCCAAAGGCACAGATGAGAACTTGTCATGCCCTGCACTGGGATGCATTTCAGTCTTTCTGAACAAAGGCCAGCTATCAGGAATTCTGCCTCAGGAGAGGCTGAGGTGTGCTGTGGTGCCGTGGCAAGACCCGAAGATGGGGAGCAGTGGAGCTGCTGAGGGTGACATGTCATGGGGGGTGGGGGAAGCATGGACTGTTCAGCCTGTTCACTCAGTACAGGGGGAGCTTTCTGGTAGTGGTTGCCAAGCAGTAGGTCAGCAAAGATCAGGTTGAGGCAGAGGGAACACTGAAGGACCTATGAAGTTTTATAGAGCTGTTAGCAAAGGAAACACATCTGTTTATACACATTTTATTTAAAATCTGTTTGGGAAACTGCATTATTTATCTCAAAAGCATGTTGTCTAAATAACTGTGTTTAATTATGAATATTTGTTTAAAAATGAGCTGATTTTTGATGTGTTTTGAAGATCCTAGTGGAATTCAAAGAAAAAAGATCATAACAGTATTTTTTCATGGAATTCTTCTGGATGATGAATGACAGTCTGTGTACAAGGTGGAAGGAAGCTAATGGTTAGAAATGTTTTAAAGAATTGATTTGCCCAACATTTCTCCTAGCTTTGATTTTATACACACACAAAGAATTCAGGTTTTTTTAGAGCCAAAGACTAATACTCTTTGAACTTATTTGTGTATTTTATGCCACATCAGAAGAAGAACTATGACCGAGTCATGAAAGCATTGGACAGTATCACTTCCATCAGAGAGATGACACAGGTAAGTTTAATAATATTTACCTAACTTGATAATTGTTTCTAGAACGTGAAAGATGGGTGTATTGCCTGCCTATGATGGGTTGGGAAGCCAACAGTATCATCTCTTTCCTATATAACTGTAATGATATTGAAATGTTTATTCAAAATAACAAACCTATCCATAATGTCAGTTAAATAAAAGTAATGAAGTAGAATTCCAATCTTTTGAAGTTTAAATAAGAGATAATATCAGCAGAATGGGACATTGTAATGAGGTAATCACCAACTGCTGCACTTCTGGAAATATCAAAGCCAGAGACCTTTACTTTCAAAGGAAAAGAAATTGATCTAGTGTCAATGTTCTGAACAATATTCAGAATGACATGATATTTATTTATATTATAGCAAACTTCTCAAACAACTAAGTATAGTTGGGGACTTTGAAGGTTGAGTCTCTTGGGTTTACTGTTGTATTATTTCTCATGGCATATCTGATGGTCATATTTCTGTTTATTGTTATGTTCTTTTCCCAGACAACCCAGCTGATTGTAACTGGTTGTTTAAATCTCTTCCATATAGCTTTTCCAACTGTTATATAAATGTATCCTCACAACAGTCTTCAATCTTGCTCTATGTCTATTCACAAAATACTTTGGGTTTCTTGAATGAAGAATGTATAGGGATGAATAAAGTAAATTGAAAACTAAAATTCACATTTTTTTGTTAATTTGTGTACCATCTTGTAAAAATTTTAAAAATCAGGTGTTTCTATGATTTCTTATGATGTCTTTTAATGAAAAATTATTACCATTCTGAGATTTTTAAATGTTAAAATAATTCTTGGACTAATGAGTTTTAAAGGGATGCTTTGCACTGTGATTGAAATCAAGAAAGGTTTTCAAAGAAATTATTATATGTGATATTTTTACCTTGAAACAGTTAAAATTACCAAAATGGAATATTTTGGGTTTCTTTGAGAGCCTTAATTTTGTGAAGTTCCAGTCCAATTTCTTAGTTAAGAGCCACATAAAAAATAGATGTCTTCTGCTGTTTTCCCTGAGATCACCAATGTTTGCTATAATGCAGTCATTTTGATGCTAATTATATGCTTATTATTTTACTCCAGGGAAAATAATTGATATATTAATTCTTGTTGTCAAAACACATTTATAACTCTACTATGCTGTGTATCAGTACAACTGTGATTTAAACCTAATAACGAGTCCCATATATTCATTTTAATAGATGAAATCATGGGCAATGTAACATATAAAATTCAACCTAGAAATAACATAATTACTCTTTTCTAGGCACCCTACTTGGAAATAAAGAAGCAGATGGATAAACAAGACCCACTTGCACATCCTCTTCTACAATGGTATAAAGTTGATTCACATGAGATAATAATTATTAAAGTATCATTTGGAATGAATAATCACTTGACCAGTGTAATTTGGTATAATGTCACCCTAATAATTAAAGTTGATATTTTCAACTGCAGCTATTCTGGACTGTTTCTGGACCTCATCTGAGTCCTCTAATCTCATTTTCTAGTTAAGGTTTGGCCTACTTCCATCTGATAGGTTTAAAAGTCTGCAGCTGGGTGCTTTGTGGTGGCCATTCATAAGCACATTTTTAGGAAGTTTGGTTTGGTTACCATGTCTAATACATCTGTTTCTTATTTTAGGGTTATTTCTAGTAATAGGTCACATATTGTGAAGCTACCAGTGAATAGGGTAAGTGTCTGTGGGTTCTCTGTTATTTTCTGATTTTTTATGGGTTGTGTTAGAATTTTAGGTAGGAGTTTGCCAGCAAAACATAGGTGTCTACATTCAGGTTGATTCCATGGATGCCTTTAATAGACAAGGCAGTTTCAGGTTATGGCTTTTAGAAATACGTGAATATCTGAAATAGGTCAAGGGAATAATGTTCATAAAAAAAACTATTTGAGATAAGTAGCTCAAATGCAGGTTTCTACCTTGTAGTCATCTGAGAGTAGGTGAGAAAAAGATAACTGTTTGTTTTGTTACCATATAGAATATTAGATGCAGAATTGTACAGAAAGCAGTGCACACAAACGTGATGTACCAGGAGATCCACATATGAGTAACCTCTGATTAAGGGTGTAGTAATCTGCAGCCTTCCAAATAACCTTAATTCAATGCCAGCTCTGTTCAGAATACTATGATGAAAATTTTAATTACTAGGGCCATTTTAAACTGAAATCTAGTTTCAAAAATTTGCATATGTTTCATAATCTGAAAGACATTTTTACTATTCGATTTCAGCTTGAAACTGGAAGTGAGACCAGTTTCAACTTACTTCATGTAGTTATTTAGATGCACACACGTATTGTGTGGAAAAACACTATATCTTAAGGATTGCTATCAAGGAAATAAAATATTAATAAACTTCTCTTCACATGTACACTCTTATATTTTGCAGCAACTGAAGTTTATGCACACTCCCCACCAGTTCCTTCTTCTCAGCAGTCCACCAGCCAAAGAATCCAATTTCCGAGCTGCTAAAAATCTCTACGGAAGTACCTTTGCATTTCAGTGAGTACATATATTCATAATAACCAAAGGTTATTGAAATGCCATGCTATTTTTTGCTTCTGGCATTTGAGGTTTGCAGCTGTGAATCTACTGTTATAAAGGATTTCTGAAGTAATTTTGCATTTTACACTGAGAATTTTACTGTTTTCCTTTTCATTTTATTTAGTGGTTCACACATTGAAAATTGGCATTCCATCCTGAGGAACGGCTTAGTTGTTGCTTCCAATACGAGGCTGCAGGTAAACAGACAAAAGAGATTTTAGCTAACCTGTGCATACTTGGTTACATACTAGCTCTGGCATGTTCTCAGGGGTTTTCATTCTGGTAGCCGTATAAGTGGGAAAAGGGATGATTTCAAAGACCTTCTTGTTTCCTGGAGAAGTATTTTTCTGATGCAATTAAGATGAGGTAATGTGTCTGCTAACAAATCCAGAAAATGCCTTTGTGGGAATCAGTGTTTCAGTTTTACATTGCAAAGCAGCACCTCCGGGAGGCTCCGCTCGGTACTGCTGAAAAGCAGTCGTAAGGGAAAGTTAGAGCTGCCTGGACTGTCTCCATGTCACAGGATCCAGAAACATGCTAAATTACAGGAACTGGGTTTGCAGTATTTCTTCTGCCTCTCTGGTCTCTTTGGGAATGGAAGCATGAGTGTGCTGGCCAGAAGGGATTTAGTGTAAACTTCTCAGACTGAATCATCAGGAGACTGCTATTGCAGGGCAAAGTAGGCACTACAGAGGGACTGGAGAGCTCTAATGCAGAGTGTTTTAGCATTGTGGTTTTGGCAGCTCTCCCCAGAGCTGAGTCCCTGTACCTTGGAATAGAATCCCAGAGCGTATTTGGGCATGTACAGAAGCACTCTTTGTAGGCATCCTCCATAGTAATATTGGATTTAAAAATAGAAACCACAATTTTATATATAAATCTTAAGTAAATTTTTGTTTGGGCATCTAGACCTAGTTTCCAGGGCATACACACACACATATAGATATATTAATTTTATACTCAGGGCATGATTTTTTAAAAGACTTCTTTGAGCACTGTTAATTACCTGGCAATAAATTAGTATGGTGGGCAAATACATTATGACCTGTTCCTGTAATTATTATTATTTTGTCCAAGTAACCAAATTAATGCACTCTGCTCTTTTTCAGCTCCATGGTGCAATGTTTGGAAGTGGAATCTACCTTAGTCCATTGTCAAGCATATCATTTGGTTACTCAGGTGATATTTATAAATCACTCTAAAGCTGGAGAAATATAGGGGTGTATCTTATTCTGCTGCTTTTCTTACCAGCTTCACTGTTTAAAACATATTCAATTTTATCTTTGTTGACCGTGATTTAATTTATTCCAAAATGAGAAATTTTTTTTGTATAAATAATAAGAAATTTTAAAAATCCCTTGTTAAATACTGTCCTTATTTTTCATGGTGCTTAGAATTCTTAAACTCTGCTTGAAGTAAATACTAGCTAATACTGAATGCTATGTGTAGTAGAGCAGGTCTTGTGATTCAGTTGAAATCCAACCTTGTGATTTTTTCAATACCTGCCTAAGTCCATCTAACTTCACCTATGAATTCATGGTCTTTTATGACTTGATCTGACAAAACAAGTATTGAGCAACAGAGATGTTCAACCCTGTATATTTAAGAGTATTCCCAAGTATCACTATGTCAGGATTACATAGGAAGTGCAGTTCAGCGTGTTTATTTTAGGCTGAGGATAATGAATATAATTTGTCCCACTAGTGAATCCTAAAGTGAGTTGTGCAGAGTTTTCCATGCTAGAATTAAATCATAAACAGAAGCATTATAAAAACAAGGCACACGAATGTGTATATTGAGAAATTAAAGGGATTTTAAAATATGGTGACTTTCTTCTTTAGGTATGTGGTATTTACCGTTTCCTCACATATGAAAGTGCAGGTATATAGTTTAATGTGTGTTCGTGTGCATGTAGATGATTCTGAGAGTTTTAGTTATAGTTTCTGATACTCAGTGTTTCTAGCTCATATTTTTGGAATTCAACTTTTTGAGCTACTGTTTGAGGAACTTAAACATCAATTATCTCTAGATGCACTTTTAGCTCTTCAGAGATTACATGAGTATGAAAGTTTCTTAGGACCCACTAAAAGTGCTGGTTGAGGTATCATTAGCTAACAAAATGCCTTTCTTTTTGGACAATACTGCTTTGTCAACTTCAACGTGTTGTTGCTCCTCTCTCTGCCTGTCTTGGCCCCTTCCATCCTGTCTCCTCCAGAAAGGAAGCTTGTGTTCCACTGAAATGTGTAATCCTTGATGCTGATAAAAACCATGAAGGGGTCCTACACATTCTGTTCCTTCAAAGAGTTAGACTTCCCCATAATTCAGTTGTATTTGCGAAGTGCCAAATAATGGAAGCGTTCAAGGTCGGGTTAGGTGGGGCTCAGAGCAACCAGGTCTAGCAAAAGGTGTCCTTACCCATGGCAGTGGAGTTGGAATGAGATGATTTTTAATGTCACTTCCAACCCAAACCATTCCATGATTCTGTCAAATACAGGATGCTAGAAACTCAAGGAAGCCCATACAAAAGTATCATACAAAAAAGGAATTTTATATAAACCAACATGAGAGGTATGAATGAGATCTAAGGTACAAATGTAGATGTTTCAGTTTTTGAGCTGGAAATTGGATCAAATGTGACTGACAAATAATTTAATATTTTATGTGTAGATAAAGGGATCAAACCAAGGTAGATTTCAAAACTTAAATTGCCTACTCATAAAAATTAATAAACTTTTAATAAAATTCCATTAAGTGCTAAAGATAAATATCTAAAGTTCTTTCTCTTGTGATTTTTGCTTTCCCACCCACAATAAATCAGACTTTTACTTCAGCCTGAATAGTGTTAAGTAGACTTAAGACATGCTGACAGTTAAGCTGCCACATAAGAATATTCCGAATGTGAATTCAGTGGCATTTAAGCTCATGTTTATCTGCTTTTGCACCTACTTAACTTGGCTTCGCTAAAGTCCTTGCAATAAATGCAGAGGTACCTGTAATTTACAGGATTTATATTGTGATATTCAGTGACAGAGTTAACTATCTTTCTGAGGGCCATGAAAAAGACTGATTCCCACTGTGCTACCTCTACCTTTCTCGTACTTAACTCTGCTTTTTATGATATTTATAGGGTATCTTACATGATTTTAATATTCCTAGGGATGAACAAGAAGCAGCAGAAGGTGTCAGCTAAAGATGAACCAGCTTCAGGCAGTAAGGGCAGTAATACATCACAGGTATGGTACATCAACCACCTCTGGAAGATTTGTGGGATTTATTGTTGGGAACTCAGTAGCTGAAAGAGAGGTAATATTCTCTTCATGAAAGTTATCAATGTTATTGCATTGAATGAAATCAACAACTTCAGAGACTGCAAATATCAAATATAGCCCAATTGCTTTAGTAAAAATTTACAGAGCATATTGCAGATCTTGTGCCATTCTTTTCCAAGCAGAAGAATTTAGGAAGAGAATGAAGATGAAATATGCACTATGACCCCTAGCAAGCCCTTGCCTTCTGAATTTTAGAGTTCTGGAACAATGATGCAAAAGAAATTGAGAGTGGTTATTGCTAGGAAATGAGCAGCATTTAATTGATAGCAAGTAATTTTTTCTTTTTCACAATTTTTGCATGTTGAACCATTACAATTCTGCTGTATCTAAAGCAATCTCACAGCATCTGTGCATAGGGCTAAATTTAAAGAAAGAAATCTTATGTCTGTCTCCACTGTTAGCACTTAGAAATTACAGAATAATCTGAATTTGAAGATAGATTGGCATGTCCCAGTAGAAGCTCTCAGGAGTAGGAAGGCAAATAAAATATCAGGGTAGTGACCAAAGAATTAGTGACTAAATTCACCTTTCTTTTCCTTTGTTTTTCTGGTATCAATTTGTTTATCAGTGACACTGATATTTGTGATAATATTTTTAATTTTGTGATAATATTTTTAATTTTGTAATAATTAGGGACTTTTGGATATTATTTTTCTGGATAAAGGAGATCAGATCCCTCCAACAATAATGCAAACAAGTAATAGGGCTTTTTTTGTAAATTCTACTACATTTAGCAATAAAATATAGACATTTTAGAAAGACTGCCTGTATCTTTGTTCATTAATAAACCACTGAAAATGGCAGCTGTCTCCTTTGTTGCTTTTTGACTCAGTTTGTTTTACTGCACTAATTCTGTTTTCTCGCTTTTTTACATCTCAGTCACAGAAGAAAGGACAACAGTCACAATTTTTGCAAAGCCGTAACTTAAAATGCATAGCCTTATGTGAAGGTAAGCTGAAAGCCCTTGTGAAACTGTTTTACTCGTGGCCACAGGATGCACAGGTTACAGGGTGCAAATCAGTGACAGCTTTAGTTGGTTGTTTAGGTAAGAAACTACTGGTAGGTGTAGGAGTACCTGCTCAACAGCTGACCTTTATGCTTCAGTGAGAACATTTCCCCTCTTTGAACAGAACCTGTAGCACATGCTGAATTGTCTTAGAAATTATATTAAACTAAATTTGCCCATAATTTGGAGCATTTGTTTGTTTTAAGAAGTGAAAATTAAGACAGAAGGCAGAAAATGTGTTATTTCAAAATAGAAGCTTTCAGCTGTACATGAGTAAGAATCTGTCAGTCAACATGAAAATGCAATTTGAACTGTACAGAAAAATACAGAAATTTAGTTCTAAAACTTCAATAAGAAACAAAATTAATTACTTGGCTTTTAATGCCTGAATTTTTAAATGCAAGTTACATCTTTCACAAGGACTTTTTCATCTGTGTTGTTCTGTCCTTGCACTTATTAATGCATTAGCAATTTTATAAGGGTGAATTTTAAATATCTGGTAAAGTACATTTTGCAGCTTTCATAGTCACTTTATTTCTTTGTGTAGAGAAGGTGGTTTAGGGGAGATGATTAATAAAGATTTTATGTAAAATTAATTACAGGAAACGTTAAAAACTGCAATTCATGGAAGAAAAGGTATCAAAATTGAATATGCATGCAGTTACGTTAGTGTTAGAATAAAATAAACCAAGCTATTTCAGTTGTAAGTCACCTAAGTCCAATCCCAAACAATTGAGGGCTGCTCAAACATTAAGGCTTGTCATTAAGAGCATTCTTTAAATGCCTCTGAAATACTGACAGGTTGGGCACACCAACCACTCTGTAGGAAGCCTGTTTCAGGGTTTGACCAGCTGTTATGGTTCAACCGCAGCCAGCAGCCACTTGCTCTCTGCCCCCCAGCAGGTCTGGAGAGAGAGTTGAAAGGGTAGAAGCCAGAAAGCTCATGGGTTGAGATAAAGACAGGTTAATAGGGAAAGCAAAAGCCCCGCACATAAGCAAAGCAAAACAAGAAATGAATTCACTGCTTAGGTGCTCAGCCATCTCCAGGAGAGCAGAGCCTTGTAGAGGTTACTTGGGAAGACAAACACCATCACTCCAAATGTACCCCCCTTTCCTTCTTCTTTCCCCCACTTTATGTACTGAGCATGATGTCACATGGTCTTGGAATATCCCTTTGGTCAGCTGGGGTCGCCTGTCTCAGCTGTGTCTCCTCCCAGCCTCTCATGAATCCCCAGCTTCCTTGGAATGCGGCTGTATGAGAACCAGAAAAGGTCTTGGCTCTGACCCCTGCTCAGCAATAACAGAAACATCTCTATACTATCAGCACAAATCAAAACACTGCCCTGTGCCAGCCACTGGGAAGAAAATTAGCTCCACCCCAGTGTAACCAGCACACCACCCTCTCAATAAAGAACTGCTTCTTAATGTCCAGTGTAAACCTCCTCCAGCCCAGCTTTGAATCATTCCCACAGATCCTGTCACTGCACACCAGGGAGTGATGCTCAGCACCTCCCTGTGCTCTTCCCCTCCTCAGGAAGCTGCAGAGAGCAGTGGGGTCACACCTCAGCCTCCCTTTCTCCAACCTAGACAAGCCCAAATTCCTCCACCAGTGTCCAGGATGTGCCTTCCAGCCCTCCCACCAGCTTTGTTGCCCTCCTCAGGATGCACTGAAGGGCCTTCCCATCCTTCTCCACCTGCAGGGCCCAGGAGGGCCCACGGTGAGGCCGTCCCAGGCTGGGCCCAGTGGGGCCATCCCCTCTCAGGGCCGGCTGTGCCGTGCTCGGTGCTCTGGGGTGGGGTTTGTCCTCGGGGCTACCTGGGCACTGCTGACCCACACTGAGCCCAGCAGCAGCCAGCCCCACGTCCCTCTGAGCTGTCCAGCCACTTCTCTCCCACTTTAGCCCTGTGCCCGGTGTTACCCTATCCTAGGTGCAGAATTCAGCACTTGGACTTGCCAAATTTCACCCCATTTAAGATTGCTCAGTGCTCCAATCTATCTTGATTCCTTTGCAAGGCCTCTTTTCCCTCAAAAGAATCCACAGCACCTCCCAGTCTGGATCAGCAAACTTGGTACTGGTGCTTTCACCTGCTGCATCCAGACAGTGGATAAACACACAGAGCACAGCTGGGCCTGCAGTGGAGCCCTGAGGAGCAGCACTGGTGTGCCCAGTCACCAACCAGATGCTGCCCCATTCACTAAAACCCTTTGGGCTCAGTCCCTCAGCCAGTTCTTCACCCACCACACCGTGAACCTGCTTATCCCACAGCTGGGCAGCTTGCCCAGAAGGATATCTTCAAATGCAGATTTATGGTATAGCTTCTAGTTAGCAATAAAAAGCTTTCTTTCCTGTGTTGTCCTTATTCTGCTGGTAAACAACCTATCATCAAATACATAGAGCAAGTTTTGGCAAGCTTTTTGAACCTCTTCAGTCATAATTGCTATGGTTACTTGTTTTAAATATTTGGTGCTATTGCACATCCCAAATTCACCGTATAATAGTTTCAGGCTTTGTCTTAAACATCTTTGTTTTGGATTAGCCATCACCAAGCACAAATATCTGTTCCAAATGCTGATTAGATGTCTCAGATCCTCCTTAACAGCCCCTATGGCTTTTTAAATTCAGTTTTTAATAAATGCATTTTTTAAGTTTTCATACCATTTAACAACTTACTCCCATACATCAAGCACCTGTGTTTTTGGAAAAGTTTATTTTGGTAACAAGAAGCAAGTTTATCTCCCTTTTTGTACTAACACCCAACTCTAAATCTGCAGCACAGGCATGTAAAGGAAAGCTGCACATTCCCAAAAGACTATTTAAAATGTATAAAAGCCAAAATCTTTTTGACTAGTGTTTTCCAGGCATGTTTTCATCATTATGAAATTTATTCTTTCTCTGATAGTGATAACCTCACCTGATCTGCACAAACATGGGGAGATATGGGTAGTTCCCAACACGGATCACGTGTGTACAAGATTTTTCTTTGTGTGAGTACAAAGCTTCTCTTAACGTTCTTCGTAATAGACCTTTTTCTCATGTTCCCTCTAATAGTTGTAATTAAAGTAGATAAAAGACATTTCTTCCTAATTCTGTTCAATATTGCTTCATTTTTTATCTTTCACAGTACTTGTGCTAGAAGTGTATGGATAAGCTAGTGACAAAGATTTAGTAGATTTCTTGTTTCAGTACAAATGAACACAGAGTTCATGGTTTTTCCTATTCAATGGTATTATTTCATGTTATAGTAAGTCTGCCCATGTATTGTAAAACATAATTTCCATTTGGCTGTGTGTATTTAAGCTGAGTAATTCTTTAGAGACTTCCTGTCTGTGCTGTGAGCATTTCCCGCTTTCACCTAACACTTGTCCCCTTTGGCTCTCAGTGGCTTATTCAGCCTCAGGGTTTCAGTGACAATGGCAGCCTTACCACCTCCCACTCTCCAGAGTTTAGAATCTGCATATAAAGATGAAGCAGCAGAGCACTTCAATAGAAACACGTTAACATATGGAATAAGCACTTAGAGAACAAGAGTTTTTGATGTTTTTACGTAGATTCATAAAACACTAATATGATGTTATTTTCTGTACCTTTTTTTTTTAGTTATGAAGATGGTCAAGTGGGTGATACAAGTATAAATACACAGGAACCAAACATTCATAAAGAGATTCTTCGAGTCATTGGCAATCAAACTGCTACTGGTTAAAAGGACCACTCTTACTAAATTGATGTGAAGCCTTCCTCAGTCTCAAAGCTGGATTTTGAACTGAAGAAGATGCAAAAAACTAATTTATTATTACTACACTAAGCAAATTAACCATTTGAATACTTACTGTTTTCTTACTTAGTATTTCGTATCTCATCAAAATACCTGAGATGGTATCAATTAGCAACTGTAGGGGTGCAAAGTCTATTATTATACTAAAATAATTAATAATTAAATAGGCATTTGGGTTGCTCACAATAAACAGACATAAAAAAGGACTTTTGTGCTGATATTTTTATACTAAACTTCAATTGGAAGTTTTAGTACTGTATACTGGAATTTTAAATTTAGAATGACTGAATTACAAGCAAGAGAGAAGATTTTATAGCGGAGCACCTGTATTATGCAGGATACTTTGCAATAAGTAAAATATTCTCGTATTAAAACACAATAAAAGGTTGCCTGGAACATGTAAAATTGAAGAGATTGGTTACCTGCAGCTATTCTGATTCTTTTTATTTTACACAAATGCAGTTAGCATTTTGACTCAAAGGTGAAAACAACAATGCATTTTTTATTTACTGGATGAAACAAAGCAAAATGAATGTGATGGTATTTGTTCAGCTTTCTTTATCTTTTCTGGAAACACTGTCTTAACCATTAAGCAGCTCAGTTGCATTTTTTAATTATACAAGCCTAGGAAGCACCTGGCAATCCTAAAGCTGTTAATTTCCTTTTTAGAATTTTGGTTTTATATACTAGATTTTACAATTTCATTAGATCAACAAGGTTTTTTAATGTTTGCATCTTTACTTCAGTGAAACTGCTCTGTGATGAAATTTATCCACATATTTTAAAGTATGTGCTGAGTTAAGGCTTTTACATGGTTGAGTTGATTGTTGGTGCATCAAAAAATATATTCAAATGCAAAATTATACTGATTTTGTCTTGGTGAAATAGTTTTATGCATTAATTTCTAAGCTATAAGAAATCAATTTAAATATCTCTGTCTTTTAAATTAACAACTGTTTTTTCCAAACGAGTAGGATGGCATCACAGATAGAGAAGGGTCCAGTCTCCAAGACAAAAAGCATACCCTGTGCCCTGATGAATGCCCTTGGCAGCCCTCATGGTAGCTATCCTGAAGCATCAATCACACCCTTGAATATGGGGAGCAGTTCAACTAACCCATCTGTGCAACTACTACAAGCCACCTCAGAAAGCAAAAATAGACTGAAGCCTCTCTTATGTTACTTTCATAATAAAGATACTAAAGCACCAAATAACAGCACAACAGAGCACAGGTGTGTTTGTTTCTTTTAAACAGAACTGCATTAGATATGCTGTAATGGGTGATTCCTTCTTACAGGTTCAAGCTACACTCCTGTATTACTTGCTGCAGTTGAAGTGCCCTACAAGTAAAATAGTGGTGTTTGGCCTAGGAGCGTATACCTGGAGATGTATTTTAGCATTTTACACTTATTTGCTGGGGATTTTAGTTTTTCTGGGTTCACATCCAGATTTGTAAAGCAAATTCTGTTTGCATATCCCCATTTTGCTGTTAGTTCTATTGACTTGTACCCTCATTTAGTAGACCTTTAAATTAAGAGAACTACTCTAATTGTTGTCTTTTGTGTTGGGACACAGGTTAAGTTCTTGAAACAAAGAGATTTCCTGAAATTTGTCTGTCTACATAAGGACTGCCTTAGGTTGTGTGACTGCAAAAAGTCAACATAATTCAGAAGTGGAGCTGAAACCCTGGCATGACCATCTCTGTGTAATGGTTCTGCCACACATGTCTGAATCGCTCTGTTTTGCCAAACAAAAAGAAATTGGGAAGCAAGTCCACAAAGATGTTCTATGATTATTTAGTGGGCTGATAGTTCACCACTGTGGGATGCCTCTTCCAAAAAAATCTAGGAGAAAAGAGAGATGACCATGAGTGAAATGGAGAAGCCAAGAAAACAGTCACCTTCCCTGTCCCCTCAATCTATAGCAGGGTCAGAAATTAAACCCTTGAAGGAAGGAATCTGAAATGTATCGAATGAGTTGACCTCTGTTTGCATTGAGGGGTCATGATACTGGTCATGTAGGGTGCTATCATAAGTACGACCCCAGGAAGGGGAGGGGAAGGATACATGGCTGACAAATTTTAAGACTGCTCAGAGGTTTGTTTTAAATGGATGAGCCACAGTAAGGGAAAGTGTGGAGAAAACAGGGCTCCAAGTTGTATGGAGGCCTTGCTGTTGTAAGGTGACTGTCTCAGGAAGTGCTGAGGTGACTGACTTAAGAGGGTAGAAGGTTGGTGATCAAGAGTAAAAGGTAGAATGTGACAAGCACAGGGGTTACGAAGCAGTGGAAGAGGGCAAAACCTTTCAGGGAGAAAGGTAGTTCTGAAGAGACAAGATGGCATTAGCGGCTCAGGTCCTGTGCGGTGCATGGCAGGAAAGGGGACGGGCAGGACCAAGCTGCAGCATGTGGATACACAGCCTGGGGCAGTGTGGGGCAGCACCATGCTCGGGGCAACAGGGCCACCTGAAAACGTGTCACTAGGCTACAGGGCAGAGACACAAGCCCAGTGTCACACATCAACACCAGCTGAACTAGAACAAAATTCTCCAGTCAGAAACTCGGTCACTTTTTTCTTTAGCCAGTATATTAATGAGAAACTTATAAGGCTTTGTATGATTTGCAGGTGAATTTGAATCTTTAGATCATTTAACAAAGTATTAGTTCTCATTTCTTTTAAAAGGTGAGGGGAAGGAGGGATGTTGATTTGGCATCTGTTACACAAAAATAAATAATCCATATATAAGAAACGTCAATCTGAAACAATAACTTTTATCACCAAGATCTGGAATGAAAAAGCCTGGGGATAAGATTTTCTTTGAAGGATTTGGGGTTTTATGCAAAGGTGGAAGCTGCATGTTGCCAAAGGCTTCCGAATAACTTACATTAACATGAATTCCAGGGGATGAAAAATAAAAATCCCAGGATGATTTGAGCAAGACCCTGTGTTGTGCCTAAAGCCCTTGCATTTCCCTCCCTCTGTTACCATCCACACATATTGATGACAGAACAATGATTGTTACTCCTTTCTGTAAAAGATGCCGGCTTTCCACAGATGGCTTTTAATCAAAGGAAGTAGAGCCCCAGGCTCTGCCATCTCTCTTGGTAGAAATTTCCATGAAGTCATTGCTGTCACCATACCCAGTATGGAGCAACCCGGGGGGTTCTTGGTAAATAACTTTCTGACTTCTTGTTACATCCTACAACAAAATGCAAGCCCTCCTCATGGTGGAAAGGCTTGACAGAAAAATTATGTTAGTGTTTAATGTTGCTCCCTAATTATGAATTGCCATATTTATACTGCTGAGTATCTTAAACATTGAGAAAAGTATCCAGAAAGATGCTTTTAAATCTTCCTTTAGATTAAAGCAAGTATTTAGCATTCAAGGGCTAAATAAAGCAATTTGAGGTATCTTTTTCTATTATATGAATCAACATGGCCCTGTTTTCTTCAACAGTGCTACACTGTTTTGATAACCTAAATCTTTGGCTTCCTATTACTTACCATAAAGTGGCCAGCTTGTGTAATATTTTGGTTAATGTTTTACGGGAACTAGTCAGTGACACTGGAATTTTTTAGGCTTAAATTTTTCCTCTACAGCCCTTGAAAAATCTCTTAATGATGCTGAATGATTTTAACATAATAGCTGTTGGTAATAAAAATGCATCTGATGAATTATGCTAAGATTATCCTTTTCTTAATACAAATATAAAGTCACTCCAAATGAAGACTTTGTGCATAGAACAATTAAACTTTGCTTATAAATCACTTACTACTGTGAAAACAATTAGCATAATTCCTACAAGGATAAACACAAAGTAGGAAAACAACGCCAAAAGGAAACAACTGAATCAAGAGATCCATGATTTAGAAGGAGATACTAAAAAACCCAAACCCTAAGTAAATGCAAAAGTAATGTTTAGTTACTTAAGAATTATATTAATTTAGATAGATTTTTTTCTTGGCTCTGGGAAATGAAAGTGAGATACAAAGAGTATGAGCCATGACTCACCACGTGCAGCCTCTGCTGGCAGTGCTGCTGCAGCTGGAATGGCCCTGGCCGCCCATTCTCTTCTCTCCTGTGGCACACAACATCCTGTGATGTTTTATTTGCAAAATTGAGGTGTTAATCTGGTGTCCGTGCAATTTCTTCATTACAAACACCACCTTGAGGTGAAGGATGAGCCTGTTGAGTAACCAAGCAAGGTCTGTTGCTTGTAGAGCAGTTATGATTCTGTGAAGCACTGAAAGTTGTTCGGAAAGGGTCTTGAGTTCAGTCAGAAGAATTTATTCCTTAAATAAATTCCACTCAGGAGTGGAGGGACACGTGCTTCAGAAGGGGATAAATAAAAGGGGATAAATAAAAGGGGATAAATAAAAATGGGAAAATTTACTCCAAGCAGAGCGTCATTCTGTGTGCACTGTGTTGTGTGAAATGCACAAGGATGTCGCCAGGAGTTTGAATTTCCCAATTTGTGTTTGGAAACAGGTCTGAAAGCACTGACCTCCCCTGTCTGTCCTGGCATGTCAGTGTTGTGCTCCTGCTCACTGGCTGCAGCAACAGCCACTGACAAGAGCTGAGGGAATAAGACAGCTTGAACTGCTATTCCATAGCATTTTGATTGCATGCTCCTGCTAAGTTTCAGTCTGCCACAGAACAGCTATGATGTAAATTACTGCCCATTACACTTTGCATTGGGATTTTGTATATGTACTAGGCATAAGGCTTTTGTAAAGGGAAAAAAAATAGTTTTTAGATTAACATATCTACTGTGTTGAAAACCTGTTGAGAAGATTGCATAACATTTATCAAAAAGTCAGTAAAAACAGTCCTTATATCTAGACATTTAATTTAATGTTATAAAAATAATTTTTGAACTTACCCAGTATATATTGTATCTTTGAATTTTAACAAACAGCCACTCCTTTATGTAAACATAAAATATGCCAGTGTTTCTTTTAACTCCATAGCCTTTTTTTCTCCAAATAAATTTATTAAATTCTGTGCACAAAATCATACTGCAGCCTGCTATTTAGCCTATGGTGCCTTAGAGTTACTCAAATATTTAACAAAATGGAGATAATGTAAATACTGCCAGAAGATCACTAAGGCCAAATATTTTCTCTATTCACTTTTTACTGCACTTGCTTTCTATTGCTATTTAAGCCTCTTTTATTCAGCTTTGTAACAGCTATAGCATTGTAGCCAATGTAAATGTTTACCTTCAATAAATCAGAATTTGTTCAACAAGCACTGGGCATTTGGGCACTATTTTGAGAACTCTGTTCAAAGTTAAAACAGCCATCTAAGAATTAAACTGCATCTGACGCAGTTTCTTGACTTTTGCTAATCTCAATGACATCTAAAGTTATGCCATGCTTTTACACATGTTTTTGAAGTAAAATTTTTTTGCAGTGATCTTTTTAAAAACACTTAGATGAACAGCAAAACCAGCTTTTCTTGCTGTGTTTATCTGAACGGGTTACCCAACTATAATAAAAGCATTATTTTGCATGTACAGTATCATAAAATGCATAAAGATGTCTCAAGATGCTTTTTATAATTGCTTTGAAAGAAGTCTTCTGTTTTTCTGTAGAGCTGTTTTTGTCATGAAAACACAGCAAATATATGACAGGCCATGTCATACCTTAATGTGGCTATGTTTAAAGTATAAATACACATCTGCAACTCATAAAATATGCAGACATTTGTGGGACTGGTTATTAATTCAGTGAGTACTGTTTTTTTCTCTGCCTATGAGCTCATTTTAATTATATGGGTGGATGTAGTTTGCAACTTTTGGAAGTTTTACCTTTTGTTTGTTGAATTTATTATTTTGTGATTGCAGATTTTGGATTGAAAGAGTCAAAGTGATACTTAGTATTATTTTGACTGCTGTGAAGTGTATTACAGGAATATGACTATCAGAGAGACAAAAAGATACAGCATTGTTAATCTAAATGACTGATATTTTGCCTTTAAGTGTACAGGCTGGAGCTTGAATTCTCTAATGGAAGAGATATTTCAAATTTTGGGGATCTTAAATTTGGAAGCAGTGACTTCCAAACTCACAAAAGAAGAGCTGAATCAGTGGAGAAATCTCAGACCTCTGTAGAATTGGTACCCACAGAGAGTAGGAGGGACAGAATTTATATTTGCTTTGGCTTTACTTCATTTCCAAGTGGCTACATCCCAAGTTCTCTGAACGTGCACCAATATTAAGTTTTCTCTTCAGAAGGTCTTTGGTACATTGTATTCACCTGTTGAACAGTTCCATGTGGGACCCAAGAGATTAGTAATCCAAATAGTAATTGACAGCAGTAAAAAAATTATTGCAATGGACAAGAGCTACTTTCAAATGCACACTTTGCATTTTTAACAGGAGGAAGAGCAGAGTATCTCCTAGGAAAATATCAGCATTGCAAAAAGTTCGTACTGTTTTCATTAAGACGTGTTTGCACACTTGACCAGCTTTTCTTTTTTTAGAATTAGTGTGCAGTGCAGATTGGAGCAAGTAATTTTGCACAGGGGTCACAGCCTTGGCTGCCTCCAAGAGGGATTTGTCCTGAAATATTGTGAGGCAACTTAAATAGAGCTGCATCAAATGAATGAAGCCAAGAGTAGCTGAGGGCCACAACTTTGCTGTGCCCCAGCTCTCATCACAGCACAAACACTTTAAGAGAAGAAAAGGAATGAAACAAAGGGCTCAGTACTTTGCAAAAGCCTAGTGTCAAAACAGGTGAAAAACAGGAACAGCACTTGGAAAAAAAAAATAAATTGGCCTTTTTATTAGACAGCATTGTTGATCCCTCAGTTTGATTTTCTTAAATGTTGCAAACATTTTCCATTCACAGTTAAGGGAGACAAGTGCAATTCAACACACAAAATTGAAGCCTCCAAACAGGTCATAAGACCCTTTTAGCATCAGCACTGTTTGTAGCAAACCCATGTGTAAGGCGTCAGCTATTGGATTCCAGCCAGTTCCAGAAAACTGGCATTTTGTGAGATGCTGAAGCTGTGGGAATTGCACTAGCAGCAGGAACAATGACTGCTGCAGAAGCAAGAACAGCACAAGTCTCCAGGGATTGTGTCTGGAAAAAAACACAGGAACTCCTGGCATATGGTTTGCTCAACAAAAGCCAGAGCTTATCATCAGCAAAGCAATTCTAATTTGTAACTTTTAAAGAGAAAGCTTTCCATTGTTTGGGAGAAATGAGAAGGTAAGAGTAGTTTTCTTCAACCTGCTGTCCTGTAGCTGGATAGTTCAGTCTGGTAGCATGTCTGGGGCAATGTCCCACTATACTTGCATGTAGCAGGTTTACTTACAGCAGTAGTTGGGAACTTCCTTAGAGATCTCAAGCAAAATGAGGAATGTTTCAATTAGCTGATAGTTCCTTAGAGCTGGTCTTATATTTTATATGTATTCTAACAGAGCCTGAACAGTTAGCATATCTAGAAAGGGAATAGGCTGATACTTTCCTTGCTGGTTTTCAAGTCTGATTAGAATGCACTTCCCAGGTGAGCTGCTGAACAAACAATTTTGCTGACTGTTAAAAAAAAAATCATCTCTCCTAATCCTTCCATCTCTCCTAGGCAATAGTTTGGAGTTTGGGTGTATTTCTATTCACAACCATCTACCAAGGTTAATTCAGTATGAAGAAGTTCACAGAGGAGAGGAGTCAGAGACTGAACTAATTAGAATAGGTATAAATGTAATTTGAATGTATGTAGATGAAAATATGTAAGTAAATATTTTAAATTTTGCATATATTTCTAGGAATGTAGGTTGAAACAGAGCTTTTGACTCAAAACTAGGGATCATGATATCACTGTTTACAACATTTCTGATAAATGCAATATATTACAAACAGGTTTTGACTACCCTAATGTGACAGGTTTTGGTAGCTCTGACTTGCTGACTTTTTACCAATGACATATTTTGCTAGAGGCTTTTAAAGTTTTGCCTGTGGGGAATTCAGTCACTCCTCCTCTGTATATGTTACCATGTAGCTGGCATGTTGTGCTTCATGCGGTACTCCATATATGTGAAATTGTATTATTCCACTCTTTGGCTTTTTATTGTCTTATGCAAACATTGGTTTCATGCTTGCCATGCTAGTCAGTACTACATGAATATCAAAAATTTCAAGATCTAGCACCAGTCTCACTTCAGATTCCTGCAGATACTTTATGCTTTCGAATTTAGCAGCTTTTTTTTCAGCTGCATCTCTTGACAGTACCTATAACATTCAGTCCATTTTATGCCCTGGTTACAAAGGTCTTTGGATGGTTGCTAGACACCTCAATAAACATGACAGGTGGCACTTCTGTCTCTCTGAGAGTTGCTTTATCTTTTTTGTAAAGATCTTTTTCTTTTTTTAAGTCTCCAGTGGTCTCTTCCACTACCAAAAAGTTACAAAAAAACCAGAGGACTCATTGAGGAGATGATAATTTTACTGTTTGCTATGTTGTTCAATGACTTCATATTCTGTATATCTATGCTAATGTGACCTGAATTTCAGATCCATTGCAGATCTCTTTCCAGTTGCTCTTATTGCTCACAGAGCTAGCCTTTAGAAAAGCATGAGATATGAGCATTGAAGTACAATACTGAGTATATTTCAGTTAAAATGCAAAAATGAGCAGCCATGAATAGCAAAAAAAAGTATTGAAATTACAGTCCTTTAATATGAAAAACATGTGTACAATTTACACATGAGAACAAGAATGTGTGGCCAAATAGGTGTGCCAAAAAGGATGCTGTTAAAAGCGAAAGAGTTTTATGAAAACAATTTCCTGTCAAAATTTTCTTTCATCTAAGCAAATTTGGCAGTGTAAGTTCAAAATAATCCCTACCTATAGTTCTGGCTCTGTCTTTAAACAGGGTTCAAATTGAATTGCTGGTCTTTCCTTCACGGATTCTTCTTTTCCTGTGTTTTTATGAGGAAAGCTTACTGGTGTCTTAATTACTTTAAAGAGTGTTACTGATCTCCTAAATTAATCTGCTTGAACAATTTCCATAGATTGGTTTGAAATGGGCTTTTTCATCAATAAGCTATCATAGGCATTTTCTTCCTTTCCATGGAGATTTTTTATGTTTGTAAACCTCAAGTCTTGAGTTTTTTTACTTGAACAAATCTTTTCTTAAGGGGATTGAAAGACTTGGTGGTATGTGTGCATGAGATTTATTATGAAAATTTCACTTTTGTCTCTGTAAGTGGTGTCTCAGTGGCCTGGGCAGCAGATGCTTTGGTGTAGTGCAACCATTTATGAATTGGTCCCAATGAGGAATGATTTTGATTTTGCCTTTTAGGGTATCATTGACCCGTTGGATAAAGCTAAAAATTTTGACTATTCTGATCAAATTCTGTTGTCTGTAAACTATGTTACTTTGTGTAAACTGTTCCTTTACATTATCTGCTCTGTGAATCTCTATTCATATATATTCCTGCCAACTCTACTATGCATGAATGCAAAGAAAGAAACAAAGGTACAATAAAGATGTGGTTCATGGTCCCTGCTGACTGGCAATTATGTGTGGGTTCATGTAGGATAAAACTGTGCAAGAAGTCACTCTAGCAGTTTTGTGAGCTGAACAGTTGCCTTTCACGCCCAGCAATGTTCTTGGGCCTATTCATTTTGCTTGTATAGGCACAGCCATCCTGGTCAGACTTGGTCTGTTTGTTTGTCTAGATCAAGATCTTTGCTCTGAAGCAACAAAGATATTCCTTGGTGGAAGATTGCATTTCTTTGAGCACTGCTGTTCTTGCTTTTCACTTTGTACAGTTTCCTGTGGTGAAAGTAAATGCAAAATGGATGAAGGATACTATTTTGATTTGTAGCGTTATTCCTACATCATGAGTGACTACAAGTGATTCTACAGCATTCAGGCTTCTACATACACTTCAGTATCCACAATAATTTACTTCAATTTTCTCTCTCTAGATACATGCAAATATCCTTTTTAATTTTGATATTTTTATTACCAAGTAGGTCTTTGAGTACAAGAAAGTGGGGACCATTGCTTTATATACACAGAGATTGTCTAGAATTGCTATAAAAGCTGAGCAAGTAGAGCTCAGTTACGAACAATTTATTTCAGTGCTCTTATAAACAGAGACTACTGAATCTTGTGGGTGGTTTTATAAAAAAATGTAAGCAAACATCTACTGCAAAGTCAATTCTCTGTAATGAGAACAGATTCAGAACCAAGGTTTTTGAGGTGCAAGGCTTGTGGTTCAATATATTCCATCCCACCAGCCCCAAAACAAGGATTTGATTAAATACTTGTACTTTCTTTTTTTTCTTCTTTTTTTTTCGTCCCCACCAGAAACTTTCTCTGGGCAAATAACTATATCCAAAAACTTTTCTAACTGTAAAAGCCATTGCCAGTTAATCACAGCTATGTCAGTTTAAGGATGTGATTTCCACAAGTTAGTCCCTTAGATTTATGATGCTCTCTATGATTTTTATTTTCCCCCCACATTATGAATGCCTCATTTCTCTTGAGGGTCATAAAAACTTGAAAGGTATAGTAGCAATATACAATGCAGACTTCCTTGCACCCTCTTGCTGGTCTACATAAAACCTGAATTGAGGTACTCATTTCCTGCAGTTATTAATCAACATAATGTGATCACTTGATGAAATTCAGGCTATAGTAGTTAGATATTTTGAAGCAGAATGTTGGGCTTGAGGTTTTTGTTTCACAGAGCCCTTTCAGCAGTGAGTGAAATTTATTCTTGTGATTTCAGCTCATCTCTGTATCTTTAATTTTGATTTTATTTCTTTAGGTCAGGATGTTGGGCCAACCAACTAAGGGCTACTTAACAGAGGAAGCAATATTGCTTACAGGATTGTTCGTTCAGTCTCCATACTAGACCAAACTGCTGGTCTGAGATACCTTTCCAGTGTGTTTTTTTGTGGTCAGGGTTTGCTTTCTGCAGGGTGCACCAGGCAGCATGGCTTAAAATTCATCCATTCCTGCAAATTCCCTCTGAACTGAGTTATATCTTCAGTTGCACCTGAGCCATGGGGTCCTTCACCTTCTCCAGCTTGCCCAGATGCATTTTTCTTGTCTCATGGAGATTCAAACAGAACCATTTTTTAAAATTCAGCTCCAGCAGCTCCAAATGGTCACTTAGAGTACAACCATATTCTTGCTCAAGAAAATACTTTGTTCTGTGCTCATATTTTAAACATTTGCATAAATGCTGTCTTGGAGCTATACTCTACTCTTGCCACAAAAAGTATCAGAGGGCTGGAGGACCTCTCCCATGAGGACAGGCCAAGAGAACTGAGGCTGCTCTGTCTGGAAAAGACAAGGGTCTAGAGAGACCTTGTTGCAGGTTTCCAGTACCTTTAGGAGACTTAAAAGGAAGACAAAGAAAAGCTTTTTACCTGGGGCTGTTGTTCTGGGACAAGGAATAATGGTTTTAAAATAAAAGAGGATTGATTCAGACTAGATATAAGGAATAAATTATTTACAATAAGGACATTGAAACACTGGAACAGGTTGCCCAGGGGGGTAGTGGATGCCCCATCTCTGTAAACATTAAAGGTTGGATGGGGCTCTGAGCAACCTGTTCTAGTTGAGGATGTCCAAGCTGATTACAAGGAGTTGGACTAGACAGCCTTTACAGATCCCCTCCAACCCAAACCATTCTATGATTGTGTGGAGAACATTTACCAGAATGTAATCACGTGGCTATTTCCTGGCCAGTCTCTGAGGGCTGGAAGCCTGGCTCCTCTCTTTTCCCAGACTGGCTAGACAGTATTGTCTCTGTCTCTGCTTGTATACTCTTACAGGAGTTTCACATGAGAAGTGGCCATGCCACTGGGGCACAAGCCCTGGCCCAGCATCAGAAGAGCTGTCTTTTCTACCAGCTGGGTTTGCCATGTTACCAGAGAAGTCACCAAACACATGCTTTAGTTGAAATTATTCATCTCCTGGGTAAATGAACTCAGCTGATGTAAAAATAAAACAAAATGTGTGAAGTCCCTGATAGACTTAGGGAGTGACACTTTTGAGATCTAACACCAGTGTTACAGTAGCAAAAAATATAACAGCCTGAGCTTTCAAACTCTTGTCAAACTCTCTGTTCACCTCAGTACAATCAGATTTGGATTCTCATCAATGCTATGTGAAATGAATGCACTTTCTTCTACAGTCGCATTAAATATGGTTGTGCATGCTAAACTCAAGTCACAGCTTGTCTTCTAAACCGCAGTCCTGAGAGAGATCAAAAACTGCAGAAATACATAAATTGTGCCATACCTAAGGGGAAACAGTGCTAAGAATCTGTAACTGTGAGGGTAGAAACTGCTTTCTGAACAGGAAAAAGAAAGTCTTGTGTCAAAGATGTAGTAACAGATGGTAGTGATTTATCCTAAGTAGGATGTGGGATTTGGGTTCTTCTCTCTGTTCCAAGAACCCCTTTTCCATTATCCTCCTTGTGGTGCAGGGCAGCAGTTCTCAGTTCATAACCCATGGAAAATCAGGCACACCCAACACACAGCGCTAAGAGAAGATGAGAACAGTGGCATAAAACCACACACGTAATATACACCAGAAAGAACTGAAAGCACAAGGAGTGCATCTTTCACAAAATGTAAAGTGTTCTTCAGCATACAAAGCTAGTACAGTAGAAGCAAATATTTTCTGGGTTATGTCATTGGTTGCATGGGCAGAGAGAGGGAAGCTCTTCCTCAGCAACACTGACAGTGCAAGCATTCCCTGAGGAAATCTCGCTCACACACTATGCTGACGACCCATTCCCTCAGCCCCTCACTGTGGACTCAGGACTGAGAGTCTCAGCCAACACCAGCTGTCAGTAGAAGAGTCCAGGAGAGAGGGAGATTAATCTGTGAACGGTAAAGCCATAATTTTATAGAACAAGATCTGCAGAAGAGTGGGGGTGTGGGAAATGTGTTTTCTCCCAGAAATACCAGTGAATTAATGGATTCTGGGTAGTCTTCAGCGGGTAGAGGAATGTGGGTGCCATGTTACATTCCCACTAATTTTCCATATAAACAGGGCTATCTTTATTGTAGTCCTTTTCTCATAAAACTGACTCAAATGAATCATTCTCATAGGATCTTCTTTAGCCCTGCTTCTAAAATTTGTAAGTATCCCAAACTGAGAAAACTGGCTGCTGGAATTCCTCTAAACAATTCTCAAAGCCAGGAAATCAAGATATTTCCCAAAGCAAGGAAAATAAGTAAGTCATGTCAAAGAAAGGGTGATACAGCAGTATGTGTCACTCACAACCTTTTCTGTTCTTTCCAGCTGAGCAGATATGAAATTTAATTATCTCAATCTAAGTAAGCAAATGATAGAACTGAGTTTTCAACTAGTGGTAAACTGTGTTGTTCTTTCATAAAAGCCAATGCCTTCTTTGGCAGTCATTAATAAGGAAAATGAGATTAAAAGATCTCAATTTTTGCTAAGAGAATAGATATAATACACCTACCTTCTCTGCTCTTTTTTGTTGAAGTATTTACCTGCATCTGCCCAGCAGATATATAATCTCTATGAAAGTACTATCTAGTTCATGTTTTCTGAATTTTATTAGTTTGAGTAGGGTTTTATACTGTCATGGGCAAAACAGAGTCATCTTCGGGATATTAACTGAATTTATTATTAACAAAATGAGAGCAGGATAATGAGAAATAAAATAAACCATAAAAATACCTTTCCCCCATCCCTCCCTCCTTCCTGGGGTCTATCTCCTCCCCCACAGTGGTGCAGGCAGACAGGGAATGGGGATTACAGTCAGTTGCTCACACGTTGCTCCTGCCGCTGCTCAGGGAGAGGAATCCTTCCCCTGGTCCAGCATGGGTTCCGCCCATGGGAGACAGCTCTCCATTAACTTCTTAAACATGAGTCTATCCCATGGGTAAACTCTCTTCCATGGGGTGCAGTCCTTCAAGGACAGGCTGCTCCAGAGTGGGTCTCCCACAGGGTCACAAGTCCCTGTTCCAGCGTGGGCTCCTCTCTCCATGGGTCTGTAGGCCCCTGCCTGGAGCCTGCTCCTGCAGTTTTCTATGGGGTCACAGCCTCCTCTCAGGCATCCCCCTGCTCCCTCATGGGCTGCAGGTGGATCTCTGAACTCCCAGGGACCTCCGTGGGCTCAAGGGCACAGCTGCATCACCATGGTCTGCACCACGGGCTGCAAGGAAACCTCAGCTCTGGCGCCTGGAGCACCTCCTGCCCCTCCTTCTGCACTGACCTGGGTGTCTGCAGAGCTGTTCCTCTCGCTTATTCCCATCCTCCTCTTCTCTGGTCGCAGTTACAACTGTGCAATAACTTTTTTACCTTCTCTGAATACATTAAAACAGAGTCATTACTATAGTTCCTGATGTGCTTGGCCTTGACCAGCATGCCTTGGAATTGTTTGGGATTGGCTCTGTTGGACATGGAGTAAGCCTCTGGCAGCTTCTCACAGAAGCCACCCTTGCAAACCCCTCACTACCAAGGCCTGGGCAGGCACACCCAGGCACACATCAATACATCTTCTTGACTGAAGTAGGATAAAATAATTTATCTCCGTGAATAGCTGAGTATTTACATTTTTGTGTGTGAAATGTGCAGTCCAAAAATTTGTAATGTTTCTACATATTCCTTCAGCATGAGACTTGGGAGATTTGATTCTCTTGGAATATGATATGGGTTTTTTTCCATATTCTTTTGGTGTGAGAATAAAGGTTGTCTTTTCACTGAAATGTGGTCTAGAGTAGGACTGAAAAATATACCAGCTGAGGTTCACAACATGGCCTATAATTTGCACATTTGTATTTTATATTATTTATACTTTAGAAGAATGATTATTTTATAATATTTTTTAAATTTTATTTTACTTGGAAAGAACACTAGCAACAGTCTTTAAAAAAGAAAGATATATATTGGCATGATAGCAACTGTTAAATGAGTACACATTTGTATATATTAAATCCTGGCAAAGAAAAGCAAGGTTTTTGCCATGGAAAGATTGGCCCTGACGTCAGCATGAGAAGTACACATGACATGCATTTAGCAAACCTGACTTGCCAAAATGTACTAGCATCTCATGGGGTAACTAAAAAGTACTGATGTCTAAGACAGCCACTCCCAAGCACTCTCTGGATTGTCTTACCCCTGGGTTTCCTCTGATTTATTGTTTTTTCTCTTGACAGGTACATAGATGAAATGATATATATACAAAAGGATAGGAAAGCTAGACTGACAGCAAAAGTGACTTAAACGAAAAATGATCTTTAGCTGCTGGGAGCTGCTATCCAAGGCATAAGAGTAGATATACCTGTTCATTTTAAACATTTGCTTGTCTGGAGCTTTTGCAGTGACCACATGCATCCTTCTGCATATTTCCAAGGACGTTGATTTAACCAGGTGTTCTTGTTGGACTGGTGGTAATAAAAATTATTTCCAAACACAATGACTATGGTATGTTAAATGTTTCGTATAAATAGGTGAAGAAAATCTCTAACATATATTTGTCTCTCACCTGTTTTAATTAGAAATAGTTACTGCCTCCTAGGATGCCCTCATTGTGGCAATGCTTTGATTGACTGTAATGTCTTGTTCATTAATAGATATTTCTTTTACATAGACCTCATAGCTACGAATGTATTGACTGCATTAAAATTTGCTTACAGTACTTCTAAGGGAACTATTCTTGTGTCTTTCAGAGAGGGCAGCTAAGGCAGGGAGGAGTAAAATTTCCTCTGGTGTGAAGGTTCCAGCGTGTATGCTGTTCCACAGAAAGACAGTACATCCAGAAAAGATGTGATTAATGCAAACATGGAGGTAGCCACAGGCTGGTAGAAGGGACACAAAAAGGAGTGTGTAGTGGCCAGTTTGTGGCTCGAGGCATCTGCATGTCTGACACAACAGCATTTCATTTGTGGGAGAGATTTCTGTATGTTGGCACCAGACAATTAAATGACATAATTATGTAGCCTAGGAAAACTCCAGTGTGTTCTCCTGCCTCCAGACTGAGCAGCAAAGGAACTTCAGAGTTCTCTATTGGGGCACAGGCATTTGGGTCAGAACTCCTTACCATTTATGAAAAGACATGATGCAGGTTCATGCAGCAGAACAGACTTTTCTGGCACATCACAGCAAATTAATGACCTTCACCAAAACATAATAATGTTTACTAAATAATCTTTGAAATGACACGAAGGTAATCAGTTCTCATTTATTGCTTTATTCCTAAATAAGGTATTGAATTCACAGAAAACTAAGGGAAAGAAACAGAAAAACCAGCAAGATTTGTCCTTCCCCTCTTTCTTTCTGATAGTGACTGAAATGAACCATTTCCTCAGAAAAAGAGCCAAAATGTCAGGGTTTGCCATGCACAGTGGGGACGTGCTGCCATCCTGGGAGCTGGCTTAGCTGCCTAGCAGTTGGCTCTGTGGGAGGGGCAACTAATGGCAGTGTATCACACTACCTAGATGTCCTTGCAAAACCCTTTTCTGGTTATGCAGATAGAGTGAAATGGAGGTGTCAACATTCTATCTTGAAAACTGTGCTGAGAAGCAGCAGGACGTCATAATGGAAGCTGTGCAAACACAGGAAGAGGGCATTTCTTAGACTTGTTTTTCAGCTTAATTTATATATCAAAAAGGGAACTTCCTGTTGGTGGCACAGCAAGCTCCATGCACTGCCTGAATATCCATGTCCAGAGTTATTCTGCTTCCAGGTACATCTTTAGCAAGAAAAAATCTGCAGTCTGTCCAAAGATCAAGGGTGAAGTTTTCATAAGCATTTGATGTGTAGGAACCTTAAATTCCATTTTAAAACCCTTTTTGCTTACAGTACTTCTGTAACCTCTTTACTTCTTCAGAATGTTGATTACCAGCAGAACTGGATTTTTAAACTTTTATCATTTTTAGGCACAAACATGGACAGCTGCAGCCAGTTAAGTGCTGGTGTACATCATGATATCTGATTTCTTATTGCCCCAGAAACAAGATGGCTGAGGAATATTTCAAAGAAAAAAGCAATTTTATTGGGAAGTGGCAATTAAATAAAGTTTAAGAATGCATTCTGGATGCCCCATCCATGGAAGTGTACAAGGCCAGGTTGGTGGGGCCTTGGGCAACCTGGTCTAGTGGAAAGTGTCCCTGCCCACGGCAATTCAATTCTATGATTCTATGTTTCTACTTATTGTCTTCTGTGAATTAATATTAAATAGACACAAGCAGAAGCACTGCCAATGCACAGTTGAGGAGGCTATGTTCCCAAATTTCTGTCTTCTGGGCAGTCAGCCAGCCCCCAGCAGTGTTAGGGATCTCTGCTTCCAAGGACAATCAAGGATTCCTGGGACTCAGTCAGGGAGTTAGGCAAATAGGAGCTGGGGAGGATCTCAGAATGCAGAAGGTCAGTGTCCTAGAATTGTGCCACAGCACGTTGAGCTACCCTTGAGAGTCACTGAAACACTCATGTCTTATGTTCTATTTCAGTTTTTTGTGTCAGATTTTCCACTCTGGGTGCAGTTTTGTAATGCTTTTATTTCACTCTAGGAAAGACTTCTCCTCAAAGAGCTTAGTGCTAAGTGCGAGCTCAGGCTTTGAACCAGATGGTATTCTTGAGTTTGATAGGTGCCCATAAAAATGTTGGATCACATTTGACTATCTGCAGTTCAGCTCAGAGCTTTGTGAGGAGGACATCCAAGCACTGTAAAAGATCTGTTACTGCCACTTGTACAGTCAATACTCATGTAATGTAAACTTGTAGTTCTGATAATTCATACCTGATGAATATTGTACTCTGTTTTATTTTCCCTTCCTGCACTGCTCAGATCTTCTGAGGATCCATTATACCATAATAGTCTTCATAAACCAGTTAATATATCATGTTTTCATGGCACCCAAAGTCACCTTTCTTCGGCTTTTCTGCCCCAAATATAGTGTAAGTTAATATAATGTACCACCACCAAACTCTTTAGGGGATAATCTAACTTGTGTTGCATTCATTTGTAAGCATATTTCTAGACTACACAAAACACATTTCTTTTCCTACTACAAACCTCCTATTTTACAGATATTTTGTTTTTCTGGAAAACAAAAAAAAACCCAGCCACTCTGAGTTTACAGCTGTTTTTATCACTGCAGGTTATTTCAACACATATTAAAAGAAAAATGTCTCCAAGCTTAGTGTCTTGGGATCTGAGTCTCTGTTACTTCATCTTCCATAGCCATTCATGTGTTGTTTTGTATTTCACTTTCTGTCCTGTACCAGGTCTCCATGTGACAGCATGAAAATAAGTGGTATAGGTGAGAACTATGTAAAAATAAAAAACAATTTGGAGTCACTGTTGTTGCACAAAATTTTTCAGCTGTATTGCAGAGAGAGGCCAATTCTATTTACAGAGTTGACTAAATTATTTAGGAGATAAATTGCAGTGACATAAAGCTGGTTTTCTAAATTTCTTTAGGAACAAAACTAGTAATTCCTGTAATAGGTTTTAAAGCCTGATCCCTTTTCTTCCTGTAGACATGCTTACCACTGTTTCCTGCCTGGTTCCATTTTGAAATCTGTGCTGGTTTTTAAAGGTTTTGTAATATATAGTTGCTAACTCCACATGGTTCCATAACATCAGCTGCAACATGTTTGAAAGTAGTAATTGAACAAGTAATCCTTCCAGGGAAAAATAAATCATGTCTGGTTGTAATGGTCTGAATAGCTCTTATTTCCCATTCTGTGCAGTGTTTGTGATATTTTGGTGGAAACGGGGAAGTAGATCTGCTAAAAAACAACAGAGGAGTTTGGCAGAGAAAGATCCAGACAATTTTACCCCTAGAAGATGAACAGGATACAAAATTACACTCAATCTTTTAGCAGATGTAACCAATGGGAATGGGGTGAAGTTATCTGTAGTTTTCATCCAAAGAATATATGCTTTCCTAAAAGACATCTATAAGGCTTAGAAGACTTACAAGCGGAAACCTAATGTGTTGTGCTATGCAGGAGCTGAGATGAGATGGCTATGTCTATTTTTCACAGTATTAATTACATAAAACTCTTCATTAGCCTTTCACTCTTCTTGTCACCTGGTTAGACAAGTGGTAAAATTGCTATCTCACAAATTTACTACCACGGTCATCTGCCTAGATGTAATTGATAACTATTCAAATGTGCAAGAACTTGCCCACTAGGGCCATTCCGAGTCCATTGACTATAAAGCAGAATCTTTAGGGGGACTGCAAGTAGACGAACATCAAAATTAATGAAAATATTCCCATACATATTCCCATACAAGGCTAATTGCCATAAGTAACAAACTGTATTAAAGTAACTTAATTTGTTTTTCACAGGAGAATTTGCTTTTAATGAGACAAAGTTTTCCACAAAGATTAATAAAGAGGTGAGAAAATAAGCCATTATTTGCAAATTATTTTCAACAAGAAAGAAACTGCGAGGTAATTGTGGATCAGCCTTTCAGAATATGAGGTCTATATTCAGGGTCCAGAAGACAAATTAAATTTTAGGAATTTCTAGGAAGGAATTTCGAAGCCAAACCTGTGGTCTGTATACTGTTCAGGTATAGAATTCTACATATTGTATAATATAAAACCACAATTATATGTAATTATAATTAGATATTGCAGGATATGTCGCTAGATGTTCCACACAAGGAACAGGCTTTAACTCTTCAGCTTGTGGAAAAAGTGTCCTTAAGGACAAAAGCTATGTAAAGTTGTCACCATAGAGAAGGTGAATTGAAATGGTTCATCATTATTATAAAATAAGCACCACAAGTCACACAATAAAGTATACAAAATCAAACATAAAAAATGAGGTCCTTTCCTCATGACTCACAATGACATTATGAAATGCATTGCCATAGGATGTTGAAGAGGCTAAAAACGTAAATAGGATTAGATAAGTTAAGAGAAGGTGAATCCAGCAAATGATATGGTGATCCTGCTTCAATCTGTAGTTCATCAGATCATTGTCATTATAGCCAGAAGCCAATGGGGGTAAATCAGGAAAGAATCACAAATCTCTTTTCTACATGGGTGCTACCAGGCTTGGCTGTAGACAGTCTACAGCAGAAAAACAGGGGCTTGTGTCATGTCATACTTTTCTTACCAAGCTATACATCTGCTTTGAAATTCATCTAACTCTTTCTGGTGATATCAGTCTTTACAATTATTTTCCTTTCATATTTGAGTCATGGCAGGAAGAAATATTTTCAATACCCAGTATATTTTTAAGTTTTTCTGTTGAGTATGAAAAAGGAATCATTTAATAGTTGTGCTTGTAAATGTATTTATGAACCTGTATTTTAGTTGTTATTTTGTTACATTTTGAATGGAATGTAAAGAGGGAAACCTGACAGGTAAATGAAGGAAGCAGGTAGTAGCTGTCTCGATAAATTGATCTGGCTTTTCTAGAAATGCAAGGTCCTGTGCACACTTTGAAGACAATTATTTTATATGTCAGCTCAAAATTTCATTTGGTTTTCAATTGTAAAATAAAAAGAAAACAGATAGTATATTTCAGAGAAAATTAGTTCCTGAAGCATCATGTGGATATATCAGGTGTGCATCCACTAGGAGCAAGCTTCTTGGCAACTGTATGAATGAAATTCCTTTGCTCATGTTTTTTTAAATAATCTTCTTACAAGAAAATAACCAGTCAGTTCCCAGCTCCTGTTTTTTAATTCACCTTCCAGGTCCAATGTTGCTAACAGAAAGCAAGATCCTGACTGATTCCCATCCAGCTTTGATGTCTTCCTGCATCCTTTCATCTTCTCTAATTCACTCCTTTCCCTTTATTTTATTTCTCTTCCCTGTTCTACCTTCTTCTCAATCTCAAAACAAAATACAATTGATCAAGTAAAGATACCACCATAGTATGCTTAAGGAAGCTGTAAATACAGTAGTGTACACAAACCTAGGGGTTGCATCGCTGATAAAGTTCCACTCCTTCTGCTCAGGCACACAGAGCCTGGTACTTGTTTTCAGCATTATGTTAAAATAAAGCAGGCTTTGATAGACCTTATTAAATAATTGTTTTGAAAGGGCAAGCTTGCCTATCTTCTAAAGACACTAATCCCACATTCACATGAAATCATGAGATGAGAGAGGGAAATACAGACTGTAATTTAATATCAATTATATAGAGTATGTCTCAGTTGCACTTGAAGATAAGAATATAGATGGAGGAAGAGTTTGCAGGAAAGTGGTTCAAGATTTTAAGCCAATATTAGAGAAGAGTGGAAATCCCTATTTTAAAAGAGCAGAAAACATGAAACAGACATCATTATAAACTGAAAAAAAACCCCTGATTCTAAATCTCAGCATGAACATACACAAACTGGACCCCAGCAGACCAAAATGAAATGTCTAAATCAGCAATGCGCTCCTGGGTTTTCATAATACATATACTGAGAGAATATGAAACAGCAGGGTGATTTCACAACTCTGTCCAGTCAAAACAATGGAAAATATTGTGAATGCTCCTAAGCAGCTGTTGCTCAGCTACTGCCAAACACCTGAGGCACATTACAAAAAGGACCAGACAATCTCTGTTAAAACATGGAAAATATGAATGATTAAGATGGCAGAGTGCATTTGATCTCTGCAGCCTCAGCTGAAGTGCCCCAAGCTCTTCCTAAGGTTTTACATGACAGGAAGAACTGCAGTGTGCTGGCAGCTGCCAAGTCCTTGCCTTTGCAGGAGGAGTTTGGTGATGACTTGAATTGTTTGTACAGTAACTAGCCCAATAAGATAGTGGTTGAGAGATGAAACACTTGGAATAATAACAGCAATAACAATAAAATAATTGTTATTATTTCAGACATAGATCTTAAAGCCAGGAAAACAAATACTTACAGTTGGTATCAAATAATGTCAATACCAATAGTATCACAAATCATCACTTCCTAATTCTGTTCAGAACACACTTCTGCCCTGAGGATTAAAAAAAAAAAAACACCAAAACACACAGTGACAAAATAATTAATAGCTCTGATAAACCAGAACAGAAATGGAGATCTCTAATATTAGAGTATGTGTCTTCCTTTGCTTTTGTAAGGGACAACCGCTTAAAGGATTGGTGTAATGATACCTTATCAACTTCAGCTCACATAAGGCAGACCCTGAATAATGTCCAATAAACAGTCAAGTATTACACTACAAATTTCTTACTAGACCACTGGAGTTCTAGAACTATAACCTTTGCAGTTGGTGACTTCAGTAGTGACAGTGGGTTTACTCATGAAGCCCCAAGCAGCTGCCCTAAGTACTGCCATGACTGCTAGCACTTTAACTACTAAATTGCTGCATAGTCTAAAATTCTAGAAAATGCCTGTATCAGTGTAATTTCTGTGTCTTTTCAAAACAGTTGAATTTTCTTTAGAGAAAAGTAGATAATTCTGATCATAATCCCAGAAAGTCTCATATTTCAGAAACATTGTTTCAAATTCTTTATTTCCATAAGAATACTGATTAACTGCATTCATACGTAAGCTACCTGGATATGTTTCAATTGTCAAAATAGATTGTTCGTATAAAAACTGTAGCATTTCTTCTTTCTTTAAATTTTTGTATTTCAATCTAGCTGGGACACTTCAAGATCTTCTGAAAAGGACCAATGCAACATTTCTGCAGGAAAATTGACAGTAGAAGGGAAATGCTGATAACAATGTCTCAGTGTTGACTGTATTCTGTAACGCTGTTTCCTGTGTGGACTTCAGCTGCAAATACTGCAGTTTTTTTTCTTCTGTGTGACCCACCATATCCCCACATGTTATGTTTTTAGTTCCTTAGGGTAAGAAAAAGCCTCTTCATAAAACTAAACAACACAACCCTGTAGGTTCCCCTGTCTTCTCTATTACTCCTATCTGGCAGATTACGTCTGTATATTTAATATACATCTAAGGTAAGCAAGCATAATTCTGCCAACATGAACAGCTGCTGATATACTGTGATTCATTGTTATGATATGAGTCACTGTAAAACATCCCATTTCTTCAGAAATCATCAAATTTTACCATCAAAGACAATATGGTCTGCTTTTGTATTTATATATACACTTTTTGATAAAGCATTTACAAAACATCTTCTCTCTGGCTCTGCTCAAATACCTTTGCAGAGTAGTCCATGCTCTATAAATCAGGTTTTTCATTCTTATGTTCTCTCAACACTACTCACACAACAAATCTGAATGTGTCTTTAGTGACCTCCAGATTCTTATTTTCAGCTGTTTTGGTTCCATTGGCCTGTAATAGGTAAGTGCCACAAGCCAGTAGTGGTTATTTGGCACACAGATATTCTGAAGTCTGTGACTGATAGCATTTTTATTATTTTTTCTCATTTTACAGATGCTTTTGTCATAATATTTTTTTTGTTAACACGTGCTCTTTTATGTCCACCAACCATGACACAGTGTTCTGAGATAGTTTGATATGCCGGTTTAGATACAGTTTATTCTGTGCCTAATACTTTTTGTACTGCCATTTCTGTGATACAGATCATCACATTTGGTCTGCTTTGTCTCCTGCCTTCTATGAGATTTACTGCTGTTTTGGCACTACTGGTGTTCTGTCATTAACTTTGGGCGAGGAGTACCATATGTGCAGCTGGGAAAGGAACCTAATGCTGTCCATTTTGCATTTTAGATTTTCTCACTGTGGGAGACCTGCTGCTCTCTGGGGCCTATTTCACAATAACAGAAATGTTACAAGGCAATATTGTAATTAACAGGTCTGGAAAATATTGTATGAGCAAAGAAGGTTTTTACCAGATTCAGAAGTCAAAGACTTAACTCCTCAGATATTGAAGGTTGTCTGCATTGTCTTTGTCATACTTTCAAATCTGTCCTTGGAACATATTAACTAGCATATTGGCTAATATACTAATATGGTTTGCTGTACTTTTAGGCTTAAAATCTCTAATTATGGCATTACTAGTCTTGCCTAAAGGATTCTGCACAGATTTGTATCCTTTTTAAATATTTTTATAACAGCAACATAAAATATCATGGAATGCTGGAATGGTTTGGGTTGGAAAGGACCTTATAAATCCATTAAAGATCTAATAGTGAATAATTGCACAAAACATTCATTTTGGAACATTTGCAACAGTTAAATTACTTCAACTCTTTTAAGCAGCTTGCTAAAATAGTGTACCCCTTGAAAAATTAATTCTATTATCTGTCAATACCAGCTAAACTAATGGTTACCAAGTATGTGCTTGTTGGTATGGAGAAGGGGAAGCCAATTTCACTATTCTTCTATGTGAGATGTTGCTTTTGTCATTTTCTTGAACACCTAAACATTTTGGAAGGTTGCACTGTTCTGAATGCTCACGTGATGGTGTTCAAGTGTGACAGAACTGGAACCTGACCAAAGTTGCAGTGAACTATTGCTACCAGAAAACATTTACAACCCCGTCACATGGGGACTTAAACAAGAAGGTTTCTGGATCACTGAAAGCAGGTCATGCAAACAGAAACTTTGCTGGCTGAGACAAGTCAGGACTTGCTGAGTATGATCATGTTCATGGTGTGCCCTCTTTGGCATATCCCATGCTGGCAAGTCTTGAGTAATAATATGTCAATCACTTCTGCAGGAAACTGGTAAAATCTAACTTTGTGGGCTACTTCAAATTTTGATTATATTCATGGCATTTATTTTGGACCTCCTGTGTAAGAAACTCTGAAAACCTCTGCTGAGGGGGTCTTTTTGGTTTGCTCATTTTCATAAACTTACCATTGAGATTTTGTGAGATTGATTCTCAGAAACTCAGCACCACAGTTAGAGTGTGATAACAAATCCTGACATTACTCTGTGATATTTCAGCTACTCAAGCTAGCCATCGCATATCTGTCATCCTCTAAAGAGCGTTTTGTACACTGCAAATACATTGTCTAAAGTTATTCTGATGTCATGATATCCCTTCATTGCTCACAGCAACAAAGAGAAGTTTCCACAGATTGATCTCTGTTCTTGTCAAGAAAATCAATTTCGTGATTATGCAATGTAGTTTACTACCGTCAGAGAGACATTAGTGAAGTTATTTATGGCCCTGATGTGCCAGTAGATAAATATAAACTATTAAGTCCTGTGAACTGAAAATTGACCCAATTCCTTCCTCTTTTGCCATGAATTACCCTTTGCAAATGAAACTGGTTGTGGAAACCATTGTTTTTGACAAGTGAATTCAGAAAAGCATGCTCATTTATTTTGCTTGTGTTTCTGGGTGTTACATGTCTGTCATTAAAACTCTAGCAATTTAGTGTGAGGGAGTAGTTTTGGCTCTTTGCAAGATGTCACACCATTGAAAATGTGTGTGTCTTTTTCACCCTTATCACTTATAGTGCTGGAGACGTTACATTTATAGCAGTTTGGAAGATGGCACCCACCACTCCCAAGTACTCCTCACTTCATAGTGGTGTCAGCACTAATTTTAAAAGTCATTCCCAAGGCTGCCAGTGGCAAAAGTACTAACTGAGAGTCTCAGGAGGGATATAAGAGTATCTTCTGAGGAAAAAGCTGGCACAAACCAGCCCAGAATTCAGGGCTTATGCCTCTCCTTCTTGCATGAAGAATAGCATTGTACTTGGTCATGGGGTTGTTTGTTCAAT
Source organism: Eopsaltria australis (assembly GCA_034509425.1). Classification (NCBI taxonomy): domain Eukaryota; kingdom Metazoa; phylum Chordata; class Aves; order Passeriformes; family Petroicidae; genus Eopsaltria; species Eopsaltria australis. The sequence goes on along the minus strand of JAVTVJ010001688.1, from coordinate 102,550 downwards.
TTGGAGCATGAAGGAAATGTTGACATGTTCCCATGGAGCAGAGAAACTGAATTATGATTAGTGCCATCAAAACCAGAGGATTCTAAGAGCAAGGATGGAAAGATTTTCCTATAAATTGAGCAATCATTTTAAGAGGCAGTAAAGAGTGAGACAGTGTGGTGCCATTTGATGCCTCTAGAGGCTGCATTTAAGTCTTTTATTTCAGTTTTAATTGCATTATTTCATGCATAATTTGCCTCTAAGAGGCTAGGACATTTCTAGAATAAATACTAAAATTTAGATTGCTTTGTGACAGGAAGGAAAAAATACTCCTATAGTCGGTTATTTATTTCTTTGTTTAGTACTTCACGTAATACATCACTTTCCATCTGCATCTGCAGTATATTATAAAGTAAAAGCTTTTGGTTTTTTTTTTTTTTTTTTAGAAAATGCCCTCAGTAGATGGTCCCATGTCATAAAAGACCTCCTTAAATAACAAAGATGTTGTCATCTGTCAGGTGCTCTGACTACTCACAACATTATTGATCGAGATAAAAGTGCAAGACAGTTACCAGAAAGTGGGAAACTGAATCAGAGGATGAGAAAAAAAGGGAAAATTAATTTACAGTTATTAAACTGAAACATTAGGACTTTGCCATAACATATCAGTCTAGGGAACTGTGACCTATTCAAGGTTATTCCTAGTATCAGCTATGAAAATAGCAGAACTGATTAATGGCACCAAGTGCTGTCCTGTAGTCTGGATTAGGTCTGAGGAATAGGATTTTCAGATATACCTTCTTAAAAGCAATGTTTCAATGTACTTATCAACTTGTTATTCTGCTCTGCTAATGTCTTAACATAAATTGGGCCAAATTTTCAGTGTTTCGCTCCTCTTTGTCCCAGCAGGCAGAACGAAACCCTGCCTGTCACTCCTGCTCTTTGCCTCTCTTTGCCTCAGCATGGGAGATGAGCCTGAGGACTGAGGCTGTGCAGAGCCACACAGACCACACAACTCTGTGGTGATCAAAGAATTTTTAATTTTTTGTGACAATAAAATCTAAGTCATTTATACAATGTTCTCTTCTTGTCTTTTGCATTTGTATCTGTTCTGCCTTTTCAGAAGAGTATCTCCCTGAAGAAAGTTCTTTCTTGGGGTCTGTCATAATCTCTGTATCTCCTGAGGACATCCAGGAAATCATCTACTACAAGAATTCCTCTTCTGGTAATGAGTAATCAGATTAATTTTTAGGTTAGTATGATTCCTGAGGCAATTTTGGGGGGTGTGGGGTAGTTATATAAGGTCATTTAATGTGAGTGGCATGTTAAGAGTTTAAGTAATTACCTACTTTCTTCTGTCAGGATAAAAAGGTAAGAACTTCTATAGAATAATTTAGCCTATCCTAAACTACACACATTTAAGGGAATGAGTCAGCATCTGGAGGTGCTGTTTGCAGGTAGGAATCACGTTTAATTCCAGGTGGGAGTTGGATGCTCAGCTAAGTAATCAAGAAGGTAAGGCTTTCAACTGTATCTGGGCACCTTAACAGCATAAATAAAAACAATTAAAAGAAATTCAAAAGAAATTAGGGTCCAAGTCTGACTTTCCTCTCTTGAACCCACAGTGTACCTTGGTGTGCCTGGAGGCTTTTTAAGTTCTGCCCTTGACTTTGCAAATTTTATCTTACTGTTTATTTTTAGAAGTGAGCTGGACACTTTGACCTAAATTTTTTTAACACATTTGAGCATCTTTCTACTGAAGGCATGACAGAGAATAAGTAGCATTTTCCAAACCACCAGCTGGGTTCAAGTAGCTTCACTGATGTCTTAAATCCAGTGTATGGTGTTTCTGCTTAGCAAGTTCTATGTCTCCAGCCAGTGGAGAGCCCTTGGGTCAGGGAGAGTACAGAACCAGCTCCTTTAGGGCCTTAGAATCCTAGAAGCATTAAGGCTAAAAAGACCTCCAAGATCAATGAGTCCCACCTTTGAATAATCACCAGCTTTTCAACTAAAACACAGCATTTAGTGCCACATCTAGTCTTTTCTCAAATGTCTCCAGGGATGGTGACTCCACCACTTCCATGGGTAGTCCACTCCAATGCTTTACAAGACTTTCAAAAAGAAAATCTCCCTGAAGACCAAGCTGAACCTCCCCTGTCACAGCTTGAGGCCATGTCCTTTTGTGCTGTCACTGGTTGTCTGGGTTCTCCCCCACCCCCCACCCGGCTACAACTTCCATTTGGGCAGTTGTAGAGAGTGTAGATAAGGTCACCCCTGAGCCTCTTTTCCTCCAGGATAAATACCCCCAGCCCCCTCAGCTGCTCCTCATTTGATTTTATCTCTAGACCCCAAGGCCTAGGGACCCTCTACGTCATTGTGTCCTCTGGCTCTTTGGGTTGTAGGTGTCACTAGCTTTTATGCAGGCTGAAAGAAACATTTTTGTTGCTGTTCATTTTTTTGGGTTGGGTTTTTTTTAATTAAAAGTTGGAAGTTATGTTTAGTCTGAAAGTTCCTCATGATAAAGTCTGATATTATTAGAGATCCTTCAGTAGGGATGCATAGTTTGCCTGAGAAATACTTGCTGGTTCAGAAAGGACAGTGAGAAGAGGGTTCAGGGAAAGGGGAATAGCTGTATCAGTTTCTAAGAGCAGTGTTTCTGGAGGCTTGCTGCAGCACACGGTAGGTGTCAGGCTCGCACTGCCCAGCAGCAGCAGCAGCAGCAGCAGCAGCAGCAGCGGCAGCAGCAGCGCCGTGTGCCGGCTGCGCTGCTGAGCCAGGGATGGCCGCCAGCAGGCTGGTACTCGCCAGCACGGCAGCTCTGGCTGCCTGCAGGGAGGGTAACCTCCAGGCGGAAAGGCAGCTGAGGTTATTTGTTTGTTTACTCTCTAATCGTCTTTCTAAATTCACTCACTTTTTCCCTCGGTTGGTTCATGCTATACTTACTCTGTCAGACTTGCTCTGGCTTTATGATACAGCAGCAGTACACTGGCTCCTCTTTTCAACAAAAAATCGTTTTTACAGGGGATGTCCCATACACAGAGGGTGAAAAATGTGCAGACACGTGCCTTGATTTTATTTTTTTCCAAATACAGTAAATGAGTATAATACACCTCATCTTGCTTTCTATTTGCAGACAACCCCCCCTTCCTCAAAATCCTTTTTTTTTTTTTTTTGAGTCGTAGACCATCGACCTCCCTCATTCTCTTGACTGTCATAAACCTTCTCAAACAAGAATAGCAAAAGTTTGGAAAGATCCTGTTGAATACTCCCAACTGTATCCAGCTCTAGCTGCACAGGACCTCAATGAATCCATTTGCATAGGCACAATTAAATATATACGTATGTGCTTTGCTTGTACATGAGTGTAGCATGATTTCAGGAATCAGACTAGACCCATGAATATAATTATTTAGAAAGCCTGCTTTAAAATCAGCCAACAGATAACAATTCAGATGTAAAGAAAGAAATTATATGTGGAGTGGTGCTAAATGTAGAAAACTAGGATGCCTTAAAGCATTTAAGCCAGTGCTCTGTATAAAAGCCCTATATATTATGCCAGGCAGTGTACAAATGCATTTATTTTTGGTGAATATTTAGTATTTAGCATATCTCTGGGTTAAACAGCCATGTTAGTAGACACCCTGTATATACATATTTTGTTTATGAAATAGCAAGGCCTTTCAAAGTTTATTTCAATTTTTCATGTTACTTTCAGAACTAATAAGTAAAACAGAGCCTATACTTGACCAGGGTTTAAATAAGATTTTAATTTTTTAAAATATTGCATTTTAAATTAACTTCGACTTCCCCTTGTCTTTGTGCTCATTTGGTGAAGCTCACACTGTCATGACAGTGGTTGACAATAATAGATAAAGTGCTGTAGATAAAAATGAGGTTGATACATTTTACATGAAAGCCCTACAGCAACTGGGTTTTTAAATCAACTATCTAGCTGGGATTGCTTTCACTTTCCTTTTTAGCACCTCATTAGGCTTACTGTAATTTTCCTGCAGCACTAAACTGCTGCCCCAGTCACAGTTCATTTTCCTCCTCTAATGTCCAATTACTCTGTTTACTGAAAATTATCATATTTTAATTTCGCAATAATTTAATTAAAATAATTCATTCTAGAATATAAATCAGCAACACAGAGCAGCATCATGCTACATTCTTCTATTACAGTTCTGTGGCATCCTGGGAAGCAGCACAGCTGTCACAGCTTGTGGGGAACACCAGGAGAGTTTGTGCCGCCCTCTTCTTGTTTTTAAATATCACTGAGTGCTCTACAACATTTTTAGGCCTCTAATGTCCCAGAGCAGTAGCAGCACCTCTGCAACATGCCCTGAAATCCTGGATGAACATCCAGTTTCTTCTCACAGGCACTGCTTTTGTACTGGGCTTCCTTTAGGCTTAGAACTGTGGTCCCTCTCTTGGGCACAGCCTCTCAGTGTCCCTCTTCCTACCTGTCTTCCCCAGCTCTAGACACCAAGGAACAAAGAGTTTTAGCAACCTTCAGTATGAATACCCGGGTTTTGCAAATATCTACTAGCATACTGAGATGGTGAAAGATGTGAAATTACTTAACAATTGAGAGCTACCTTACAAAAAGCAGTGGAAGTTCTTCTGTCAAGATGTCAGCACAGTAACACTTGTGGAATGAGAGCAGCTACCACATTTTTTTTCTCCCTCAAGGAGGAATATAATGATTCCTGTTTGGAACACTTCTCCTTGACATTAAAAACTGTTCTTTTTGAACCCTGTACATTGGGAAAAATAACTATTTTTAAACTGGGATGAGCTACCACGCCAAGGCTAGGGGCTGCACACCCTGGCAGATGATGAGGTAGAATATGTGGTCAGTTCAAAGATTTCTACACCACTAAGTTTCATAGACACAAAATGAACAGCTTACATTTGTGAGGCCTCTGAAGCAAATTTAATATGAAAGCTTTTGTAAAAAATCGCCTAGGAAAAGCTCAGCACCAGACTATTTCAGTGAGTATTTTTTATAAGGAGAAAGAAAACATGAACTAGAATGTTGAGTCCCTCATGGGAATCTCCACCCATGAAGAACTTCAGCACTTGGTTGTACAAGGTCCTGAGGAACCTCATTGTACTTCCAAGTTATCCCAACCTCAGGCAAGACATGAGCTATCACATCTAGACATCCCTTTCAAACTAGACTTGTATTATGATTCGGTGAATGGGGTAAAATGCTTTATGTTTCATAATACCACTTGACCTGACCAGGTTGTGTTCTGATTTTTTCCTTTTAGTTTCTTCACTAAAGTAATTGTCTTCCTTTTTCCATACTTTTGAAATAAATATTAGACAGAAATCCACCCCCCTCCACAACAGATATATTTTCATTTGTGAATTTGCCCTTATTCATTAAAAAAAAAAAGAATTTTCATTACTCAAAAGGACATCGTCCTGCAGGACAGTATTCTTGACTTTTTAGACACTAACTTTGGCTTGGGCAGACTCACCCTCAGGCTGCTAAGACAGCTAACTCAGGACTGGGATACACTTGGGCTATGATCAAAGATGCCAAAAAATGATCTGCATAGTATGACAAGCATTTTTCTCAGAAGTGAGCAAATTCTTTGAAATCTGATCAAGTCTATTTCTTGTTGGAATCCAGTCAAGTTTTTTTCCATCAAATGTGGCTGGGATGTAGAGGCCAGTAAGAATGAATCAATTTACTGGCAGTAATCCCTAGGGGAGGACAATGCCCCTGTTGCCAGGTGCTCCCAGTAATCATGACACAGTCTGATAAGATAGAACAAGATTCACTGAAGAAGGGAAAATCTTCCCATGTGACATGAACATCAGATCTCCTCAGGGCAGCTATGAAACCAAGGTTAACTAGGGAAAATGATACTTTATGGGAGGTTGTAACTATGGAGAAATGGGGTGGAACGCAGTTTCTGAATCTGTGGTCTTCTTACATACACTTTATAAGTATATATGGTTCTATATATTCTTGCCTGATATGTATTTATTTATTAAGCATACTTATTAGTTCTTGTCAGAAGTGAGATATTCACAAAAGAATGTGAGCACATTAGTGTATCAGAATCTCAATGCTTTTGTCCAACATATTTATAAAATTGTTTTTTATAATATGAGTAGGTGTTCTTTGACACTGGCAATAACTAAAGCTATAATCAGAGTAACTCTGCTGTTTTGTAATCGCAGTAACAATGAGTATGATAAGAGCTAAAATACTGTATCTGAAGTTCATTTCTGTACAGGATGTCAATACATGAAAAATATAAATTTTCCATCCATTAATGCCTTTGAAGAAAGAAAACCATTCTTTCCAACAAGTAGAGACCGTTTTTTTAGAAACAAACTTTCTATTTTATAAAATCAGATTACATCATCTATTCATAATATATTTTTTTTATAATCCAGACAATGTTTTTGGGGGCATTGTGTGTTCTTTTTTTACATTGGTTCTTTTCTGCATTTAAGTTCAGCTTGTGTAGAATACTTTTCATTGGACGCAGAAATTTTGATTGTTTTTGTCCCCTTACCCTTATTTTTAATCTAGATGGCCATGATGGAAACAAATCCATAAGAACAGGTAGATGATGAATAGAACTGTGCAGTGATTGACCAAGGCAGCAGTCAAAATCCAGAGTACCAAATCAGCACACTGGGTGATGACTAGCATGCTATAAAAATGTTGACTGATGAACACCTTCTTTTCTTAGGCTCCAACACAACATGACATTTCCTTAAACCGGGGTAACCGAAATACAAGACTGTAGAGTGAACTTGGCATGTGGGGGAAGGTGCATACCAGAAAGAATGGAGCAGAAAGAAGCAACAGGGAGTGTTGTGATTAGGCACACGAGAACTACAGTGCATGATACAGGTACTGGTTATTTTTGGGTATCCAGAACTGAAGTTAACCGGATGCAATCTGAACCTTAGCAGCTGCTAAAACTTCCAGTTGCAGACATAAGAGAAGATCCCTACAGGAAAATGTGTCTGTAGTCCTCTCTAGTAGAACATTTTAAGTCCCCCCGAGTACCCAAACTCACAAAAGACATGATTTCATAACTGATTTTTTCAAAAGATTTTGAAGTTTCACCATACCAAGCAGCTCAGTTTTACCCTTGAATTGCACATGAGCAGCCCCAAGAGCAAAAGATTGTCAGCTGGTTCATTTTTGGAAGGTAAAACCCTTGTCACTAGCAATCCTTCACCTTGCTACCATTTCACTTGACTTCCTATGTTTGTATGGCCACCAAAATCACCTCAGAAAACAATTACAGCTCTGGAAAAAATATCGTGGATTGCATTACATATTAGGTTATTTTCAGGTTAAAAAACATTATTAGTAAGTGGGTGGAATTACAGGAACCCCCTGACTCTGCTATCAGTAACAAGGCAGAGACCAAAGAGAAATCTCTTCAGTAAGCTACATATAAACCTGTCAGGAGCAAGAACTTTCCAATGTTACTGAGCTGGAATTCTCATTCATGCCTGTGAGCATTGCTGCATCTTGAATTGACATTAAATTAAATAATATCCCACATGCAATATGGCTGATGTAGTTATTCATAACACAGAAGTTATTGGTTGAATGTTTAATGTAGTCTCTCCAGCACTCCGGTCCTTTCTCTTACTTTTGGCACATAAGCCTAGCCTAAAAAGCATAACTGTTTTGATTAACCAGCATGTGTATTTCCTTTCAAGTTGTTTTGCCAAAGAGGTACATGAGTAGAAACCAAGAAACTTACACTAAAGCTGCTGCAAAAAGAAAGATCTGTATTCTGTAGCTTTTGAGAGCAGCCAAGGGCTTCTCCAAGTACACCAATAACGAAAGGAATGCTATGGAAAATATGGGGCTGCTACTGAAAGGAGCAGAGGTTGCAGAGAAGACAGAGTTACTGAACACTCATTTTGCTTCAGTCTTCACTGATGTGGCCACTTCTCAGAAATTACTGGCTGAGGAGACCAGAGAGAAGGTCTGGAGAAAAAGTAGACCCCCCACTATGAATTGCATTTATTATAATCTTTCTATTAAATTGTAACTCTGACCTGAAATCTCTCTCAAGGTAATTGCGTGGGATTCATTTCTTCCGTTGGTTTACTTTCAAACCTGCACAATTACTGTTCCATCAGGTTGTTCCATCTGTTCCTCTGGGTCAAGATACCAGTCCTCTTGCAGTTCAGTAGTTTTTCTGATTGCTAAATCTTTAATTATTTATGCAAAGTGAAGCTATACCATCTAATATTCCTAAGAGATGGGATGAGAGAGGTACAACCTTTTTGCACGTCAAGGGAGACAATTAAGATTTTTAACTTCTGAAGTGTGAATCAATCTTCAAGTCACAGATTTTAGACTGTGTAATTGCATTCTGGACACAGCTGCAGCTGTTAAGCTCAAGAGGCAGATACACACATGAAAGTCAAACATTACAAGAGCAAATATGTCTCCTGTAAAACTCCAATCCAGTAGAAATTTGTTTCCAGGCCTTTTCTAGGCAAAATTTCTCCTGCTATCCTTTGATTTATGTTTAAAATCCACAGACAGCATTTGAAATTATGGTACAGAGAAGGCAAGATTAGAAGCGTTTCAAAAATCCTTTACCATTTGGAGAGAAAAGGTATTTTCTGAGCCAAGATGGCTCTCAAGAAGAAAAAAATTATAGTTCTGTACTTGATTTGCTTTCTGTGAAGTATCATCCAAGCACACACATTTAGGTACAATAATCTGCAATGTAATGTACTGTTTTGTTTAGCAGCAAATAAAATGTGACCTCTTCACTTTAATGAAGAGACATCTGGAAAACTTCCCATAAATGCATCTTTTCTTGTAGACAAATGTAAGGAGAATACAGTACCTAGCTAATCAAGAACCTTAAGCAATAATTCAAAGCTCCTGGCTTTTAAATCATTACTACTGCTCTTCTACTGACATAAAAAGAAAATGCTGCCAACATCACTCCTTAGCAGATAATAAAAAACTGTTAGCAGTGGAAAATTTTGGACACAGTGGATGTAACCTACATCTCCTAAGCAGGTGTCTATCCCACTTGTGAAAATTACTCTCAGTGGGAGGTTCGGAGGTGCTGCTGCTTTGAACACCCTCAAGAATGTTGTAATTGGGTGACCCAAAACCTAGAACCAAATATCCTGACGGAGGTTCCTCATGGCTCATATCCAGTAAAGAATCTTGTTTCAAGGTTTGTATCATGGTCTTCAAAAAATAAAAAGGAAAACCCCCCCCAAAACAAAACAAATATTGTTCAGAGTTCTCTGCAATATGTTGGGATAGGAAAAGTTTCAACGTTTGGATCAGTTTTTGACTCTATCCAAGTCACTTTTTTGCCTTCTTCACATTTATTAAACCCCAATGGAGCATGACAAATTGTCAACTGTTTGACAGGTAGTTTGGTTTACCCCCAGACAGTACCCAAGGCCCACATAGCCACTCTCTCACTGACCCACCAGGGGGTGGGGGAGAGGATCAGGGGGGTAAAAGCTGGAAAACTCATGGTTACAGCTAAAGAAAGTTTAATAGAGCAGGCAAAAGCTGCACACACAAGGAAAGCAAAGCAAGGAATTGTTTCACCACTTCTCTTGTCTGGGAAGGTGTTCAGCCATCTCCAGGAGAGTCAGGCCCCATCCCACGTAACTTGGGGAGACAAACTCCAACACTCCAAATGCCCCTCCTTTCTCCTTCTTCCCTCCTGTTTAAATACTGAGCATGATGTCATATCTTTGGAATATCCTTTTGGTCAGTTTGGGTCACCTGTCCCGGCTGTGTCTCCTCCCATGTACTCCCCAGTCTCCTCACCACCATGGCAGCACGAGAAGCAGAAAAGGCCTTGGCTCTGTGTGAGCTCTGCTCAGCAGTAACAAAAACATCTCTATATTATCAACCCTCTGCTCAGCAGAAATCCAAAACACAGCCCCATGCCAGCCAGTGGGAAGGAAACTAACTCCATACCAGCTGAAACCAGTACAAGTAATCATCCCATTGCAGATGGCTCATTGGTGCTTCAAAGGCTGAAACTCAGCCACCTCTTTTACTATCAGTAGTATACAATGATATTATGAAAAACTAGTGCAAAACAGGTGGAAGATGTCAGAATTTTGATGGGAAATATAGAAAGTATCTGTTCCTAATGAAAAATTTGTATCTTTTAACAGAGAATAACTATAGGTGTTTTATTATAACAAGTAGATATTATGGATGAGTTGCTGATTTTTATGAATTATGCAGTCTAGTGTTTACAAACCATTCTGAGAATAATATGATTTAGCAACTGCAGGATTTTAGACTGACATAATTGCTATTCTATTCATGTTGGTGTACTTCTCTCACCTCACAAAAAGATGGAGAAAGAATTGGGGCAGGAACTCACTGACTGGAGTAGGTCTGCGAAGCTCCTGTGCAGGCAAGTTATGTGTCACTCAGAATTAAGATTCTGTTCAGGGGCAAGCAGAGAGGAAAATGAATTTCAGTTGATCCCAGTGGCCAGGTGAGGTGGATCAGAGATGGAGGGATAGGATGGTGCAACCAGAGATTTGGTATACAGGATGGGGATATCCAGACTGGCACCAAGCAGCAAGGGACAGAGAAACATGGTTTTGCTTCCATCCAAACCCTGGTATTCTCCCTGACTGTTACTGACTTAATTCCAGGTTCTCGTGTACTCTGCCTTCAGCAGAGGCACAGGTTTAATTTTCTCCCCACAATCCCTGCAGGCTGCTTGTTTCCATGTTCAGCCCTCAGCTGACCAGGGCAGTGCTGCCAGGGCTCAGTTCCCTGTTTCCTCACCTGCCTCCTTTTTAACCTTGGGAAAGTCACAAGGGAAAGTGATCCTGATCCTCAGGTTTAGGAGGCTAATTCTCACTCTCTCTGTCTCTTTACATGTCCTGAAGTCTGTCAGGCTTGTCAATACAGACCAGCTTGGTCTCATGCCAAAGCCAGGAACACTAGGTGGCTTGTAACGAGCCTCACACATGCCAAGTGGATGGGTGGGGGATCAAAGTGGAGTGCTGATGTCAGGGGTGTTTTATGTCTGACTCAAAGGCTTCAGCACTCAGCTCTGGGATGGTCACAAGCTAAAACACTAACCCACACATTATTTATTCTGCAATTTCTCAGAACAGCACTTTGTGTGAGAACATCCCTTTTGTACTTCAAAAGGGACAAAAGAAATATTAAAGAAGATGTCCTTAGGATTCTCATTGGTGAGAAAGATGCTTAAAATAAGGTAACTAGAATTCAATTATATTTCAATGGTGGCTGTTTGTCTGGAGAAGATAATGTTGATGCTGTCAATATGAAATTTTAAGGTAGAAGGGAGACTGAGTTGGCTCTTAGGCTGAATTAGAATGCAGACATCTAGGAAAGCAGAAAGAAAGTGCTATAACTGGTTATATTTCTATTAATAGTAGAAATGGTGATAGTGTTCTCAGTTCTTGCAGATATTCTGGAGGTTGCCCAAGGTACGTCACTTCCAAACAGAGCTTATTAGCTATTTACCACTCACAACTGGTTTGATCCTGTGGTCAAATTTTTACAATAATTTGGTTGTATTCATAAAAACCTTTTATCTGGAATATATATGGTACTTCACAGTCTTTGGATATTTTAATACGCTGTTGTTAAAGATGTTGCTTGCTCTCAGTGTTCTCCATAGTCCAAATTGTGTTTGGGGACTGCAGCTCCAGGGCACTGCCTTCTCATGTTGGTGCTTTTTTGTGTCCTGCATAGACTTTGACTTGAATTGATACTGTTCAAGAGTACTGAAAATTTTTACACTCAGATAGACCGTGTTGCAGCCCTTTTTATTACTTTCTTCAAGGATTCAATAGTAATTTACCTGGAAATGCACATTTAGTGACTTGACCCAAAGGAACAGGTCTTTTTCTTCCAGGAAAATGGTTGCTTGGAAATACGACATATGGAATCCATTTGTCTTAGTAGGAATAGTTACTAATAAGAAATAGTGAGGGTTTGTTTTTTTTTTTAACACCATAACCACTCTGCACTAAACAGCTTTAACAGGCACTCATAACGACTACCCCATTTGCCTTACACTTAAGGCAAATGAATACAAAACTGTATTTAGGCAAAGTTTTTTACAATTTGTGGGAGTTTCACTAGGTCTGCTGTTTTTATGTACTTCTTGTGAGGGGAGGACTTACCTGGCCTTAAAGCAGCTCTGCAAATGTTGAACTGCTGTGAAATTCAGCACAAGATGAAAAACCTCCTGTGGACAAACACTAGGACAGTCAGTGTCCTGTGCAGTTTTAGCTATGGGTCTGTCTGTAATTGGGACCAAAGCACAAACATTACTTACTTACTCAGCAGTGATACTGTCACCTCTCTCCTATCTTCCTCCCTAGAGACAAATTTGCAGTAATTGAATTTTCTCTTGGGTTTCACAAAATTCTGCTCATACGTGCATAAAACAAATCAAGCCTTACCTCACAGGTGATCCAGTGTTCAGACAGTCTGTGAACAAGCTACAGTCAGTGGAGGTATTCTTCCTTCTTTGCACAGCTACTCTTTTTATACAGCAGTAGTCTCCATCACATGCGTGTGCAGCTATTCAGAGTTTAATTTATATGCAAATTTAGAGGTACATAATTGATTCTCTTCTACATGGAAACATCTAGACAATAAAATGTTAAACTTACTAGTGTTTTCCTCATCTTATTCTACCTGTGTCTCACTTATCCTGCTAGTTGAGTAGTATGTCACTGGGCATACAGTAGTAAAGCAGGAATATTTAGACTTTTTAAGAAGACTGTAATCTTCTGATTCTGGTAGGGGTTTTTTTTGCTTTGTTTTGTTATTTATTCATATGGACAATGCATTCATTTTGTTTTGGCCTACCTAAACTCCATAAGGAAGCTAAAAAGTAGACGTTTTACGATGTAATTTTTATATCTCCAGAAACACACTACCTGAGAAAATGCCATATGACAGTGATCTCTATTATCTTCTGTTGCTCCCCACCTCACAGCTCTCCTTAGTTATTGACTCTAGATTTGGAATTGCAAGAAATGCTGAGATCTGCCCCAACACTGTCAAAAAGAGAAAGCACAAGAAAAGCCCATAAAGGTACAAGAGACTTCATATTTCAATTATGAGAATCAATTACAAGTGAAAAAGTCATTCTCAAGGAAGGTAGTATTCAGGTAGTTTTGATGCTGTGCATAAGGCCTAAGACTTTCACAGCTTTGTGGGATATTATGTCTTGTGTCCTGAATCCTGAATCCAGGAAGTAACCTGTTGTGTTACTTCTTACAGCGCCCAGCCAGGCTCCAAGCCTGCACAAACACAGGTGGTACTTGCCTCAGAAACTTTATAACGTAACAAAATGTGCACAATACTGTCCGTAGATACAAATGCAGACATTGGCATGTATTTAGCTGAGGCTTGGTATTTTATGCGGAATAACTTTGTTTCTTGTTAAAGGAAGTCTTTTTCTTTCTCCTCATCTTTGCATATTTCATGGAGAATAGATGCTTGGGGCTTATGCGCACACTGCTGCTTTCTGACTGGCCTGATCCCAAGCACTCTTGATTTTTATGAAACCACATTCTTCTCAGTCTCTCCATTATGAGAGTGCTCTTGTCACTTCCTCCCTGTTCAGCACTGGTTAGCCTGCTGCACTTAGCTCCTGCCCCCACCGGTGGAAAGGTTGCCTCTTCATGATCTGCTCTCTCTAAGTCTTGTTCAGAGAATTGTCTCAGGAGCAGAACTGACAAGGCAGCAACGGAAAGGGGGTAGGAACCCCTGTGAGGATCCTCCCACAACCCTTTTTCCCAGGATAAAAAAAGAGCATGGATAAAAGTAAATGATGTAATAGCCTTTTCTGTCACAGAGCACAAGGTGTAACTAAGCCCTGGGGATACAGAGGTAATGTAGAAAATACTAATGCCTTAGTGGATCTTTAAGACATCTTGATAAGAATTAGTGGCTAAAAGACAAATGTTGCAGAGTGGAAATGTCAGTGATATAGGACAATCAAAGTGTAAAGACAGCAGGTGAGGCACAAGCTTGCACTTGAATTAAGCAGGTGTGTTGGTTGAATTAATTTCTTCTATAATTGCATATAAAATACCAGCCCTTCAGCTACTGAATTTGTGAGGTATTTCAGATCACAACAGATAAAAAACCAAAGAAACATATTAACGGTTATTACTGATATATTAGTATACATGTGAGACATGTATTTTAGAGGTTTTCTTAATATTTAATTTGAGAATTAATTAATAAACTAAAGATATATAATGCAAAGCATTGAAAAAATGTTTGTTATTTCTGTTGCTGTTGTGGCAGATGTGGTACTGATAGCTTTTACTGTAAATATTATTAATTTTGTCTCTATTATAATATCCAATAGTTAATAATCTCATAACTTTCATTAACACCTTACCCATAGTCTACATGGATTAATATACTGTATAACTTTTATACATTTGCACACAAACTTTACATAGACACACACATATATATATGTGCATATATGTGTGATAGCCACATATATATTAGATATATATATTTTTCTTTTTATTCAAGGTAACTGATGAAATGATCATACAAATAGTTTCACAGTTTAATTTTTTTTCCAGCAGTTTCAGTAGAAGGAAAAGAAGTAGTAGTGATGGAAAGAGAAAAGAAAAAGGGATCTGTTTTACATTTCATTTAATTGCTGGGAAATGACAAGTGAAATTTCTGTAGCTAATTAATTTTGTTACAGATGTTTCTAGTTCATATAGCCACATTGTGAGCAAGGGCAATTGTCCCAGTGCCATTGACTTCCCAGTTCCTAGTCCTCAATGAATCTAATAAATGACTCCAATTTAAACATGATTAGGAATGATTCCTGCAGTGATACATTCTCAGAATCAAGGAACACATTCAAGATATCCTAGACTTCTGCAATAATAATGAAGAAAACATTCACTTCATTGTTGGGTCAGCTGGGATCCTTGTCTTGCCTGTGGAAAGAATCTGTGGGGAATTTCTGGGGGGTCAATAAATTTTTTTATTTAAAAAGGGATGATGAGGGATGTAACAGAATGGATAGAAGAGCTATCAGTCTTTGAAGCACAGAATGTCATTTGCACTTGTCTTGGTAACCTATTGACAGACAGCATGGCTCTGTGTGCAATTTACATGTCAGTCACAAATTTTGCAGTACTTTAATATGAGAATATTAATCCATGACCCATGGATTTCTAATAGTATCTGGAAATAAATGTAAATGTTATGAACATGCTTGGTTCCTATTTATGTATGTATCCCCCATCTAAGATTTTAGCAAAGAGTTAATGAAAGGACACAAATATATCTACCTAGCAGAGGAAGGCATGGGCTAGACTGAAACTCCACTGGGTACGTATAATGGATTTGTGGCTAGTGGGTAGTTCAGACATACCATCAGTTAGAACTGGTTGTGTCATTTGCCTACACCACAATGGAAATAAACATTATGGCTTTTTGTTCTGCCATAGTAAAAATCCTCCTTCAGAGTGGATTATACCAAACTAATGATAGCTAACCATATCAAACTAATAATTAGGCAAGACAATCGCAAGCTTCTGCTGCAAGTGTCCTTAGGAAACCAATTGTGATCTGGGACCCACTGAGACCTAGCTGCCATCAGGATCTGCACAGCAATGTGTCTGGCAGGCAAGCTGTGGTTTAAACACAGTGATTTACCAGATATCCATCTTGGGCCCTGCTGGAAGTGACCAGTGACTCCTTATTAGCTTAAATGGCTCATAAAATGGGCTTGTGTTCAGGTCCTGGTTTGTTAATTGCTGAGGAATTCTATCCTGGCACTCATTCAACATAACAGGGATGAGCTTGTGCACAGATAGACCCCTGGCCTGGCCACGGTCTACAACCAGTTCTTCTGAAAGGGCCAGCTCAGGGAAAGAGATAAGAAGAATTAACTAATCTCTGACTAGTGCAAATACTGAGGGTATGCATAGGATTGTTTCTTTAAAATTGTATTTTGTTCATTCTAGATACTAGCAACACTGAAGAGAACTAATTCAGCACAATACACAAGCAAAATTTCTAAAGGAAGGATTATTCTACTGAAAATGCATGTCTTTTTAGTCCTCTTACTCTGCAATAATCATATATCAGATCACTCAAGAGAGATCTGTATAGGTGCTGAGGTAGTAGGGGTGATGCTTCCCCTGCTCTTTACCCTCTCCTGATCTCTGCCCCTCATCACAGTTGTGTTTAATAAGGCGATGTTGTTCATTCCTCCAAAACCATGAAGGAGAAAATGAAGCCTTGGATAAAGGTTCCACTTGGTAGTAAGCATGACGTGGCCAATCTGGTCACCGAAACGGAGGCAGAAGAACCCAGCGTTCACTACACCTCCTGAAACAGAGGCTGTCGCGTTATCCCTTGGCCCCTCTCTTTTGTTTACAGAGCTGCACAGGGCCTCCTGGAAGGACCTTCCCTAAACAGCCCCGTTGATTTCAAGAGCCCTGCGATCGCCCGGTAAAATCACGCCCCAGTTTAGGGCCGGGCAGGGGGCGGCAGCAGAAGCACCCGTCACCCGCCCGTGGGCAGCGGGAGGGGCGCGCAGCCTGCGCGGCCGCGGATCAGCGGCGTTCGGTGGCGCTCGGTGGAGTCCGGCTGAGCTCGGTGGCGGCCCGCCAGGTGGCAGCAGGACCCCACGGGACGGGATGAGCCGGGCCGGGCCGGGCCGGGCCGGGCCGCGGGCTCTGCCCGCCGCCGCCGCGGGGCCGCGCTGCTGCTCCGCCGCCGCCGCCCGCGCCCGCCCCGGGCACGGCGCTCCCCCCGCGGGGCAGCGCGGCCGCCGCGCTACGGTCTGACCTCGGGGGACTCCGCGGCGGGGGCCCCGGCCCGGAGCTGTGTGGGGAAGCCGGGCTCGGGGGCGCGGTGGAGGCCGAGGGGCTCGGTAGTTTGGTGCAATTATCGGCACAACCCGCGCCAGCGCAACCCGCGGTAAAGACAAAGCTGTATGCAAATCGTCCTCCCCTTCCCCATCCCCCGCTGCCGGGGTCTGACGCCGTTCCCCAGACTGTTTTTAATGATACGGTACGCGGAGTAACTTGAAATTAATTACAAGGTTCTTGACTACAAGGTAGGGGGGAGGCGGTGTCATCCGGTGGGCTCGGTACTCGGAGCTGTGGCCACCTGCGCGCGGTAGCGGTGGCCGGGCTGTGGAGGCTCCTCAGCTCCGCTCTTCGGGCAGCCCCGCGGCCGCAGAGCCGGGCAGCGGCCCCGGAGCCCAGCGAAGGTACGGCCCGGGGCGGGCGAAGCGAGGGCGCGGGGACGGAGGGCAAGGGGATGGAGGGTTGCGGACTGGGGACAGCTCGGACGGGGGCAGTCTCTGCCTCTTTCCAGGTGGAGAAGTGCTTTTTGGTGTGGAGTGCTTGTGTGTGTGTCCGCCTCTGTCTGTGGGTGGTTTGTAGGTGCTCTGGCTGGGGCTCCGAATTTTCGTCTGCAGACTCTACTTTTTCTGAAGACCTACATGATTTCTTCCCCTAGAAGGTGGCTTGTTGCTTTCTGGCATATGCTTATCTAACTCCCACCCCAGAAGATAAATGTTTCAAAATACTGAGAGGACATGACTACAAAAAGCGTTGTGCTGTGGGGAGGACAGGAGAATGTGAGGGTTAGTGAAATTCTTAAAAATACGGTAACTGACATGAATGTTAGTTTCTGTAAATATATATGTTACATACATATATAACACAGAGCTCTGTGTAATATAGTAACAGGAAAAATAGTATAGGGTCTTTTTGACAGGACTTTTATTTGCATCTCTCTTTCTCTCTCTCTCTCATATCTTTCTGTTTGTCTCCTCTATATTCTGCTTTTATTACAAGAAGTTTGTTAATACGACATGTCAACGTTGCTGGCTTCAGACTGCAGCACTTTTTTACAAAACCAGACTGAAAAAATTTCCCCAAACCTCCACTTAATGGCACAACTGGTATGTATAAATAAAATCTTCATTATTTAAAGTGACATGGATGTGGTTTACTCTATAGCCTCAGTAATTTAAACAGCACCTATCTGCTGCAGATAGAGTTGCTATGCACCTCTCTACTAGTGAGTTTGAAAATTCGAACCCGGCTTTGATTTATTTCCTCTCTATCAGTGATTAATGCGCCATAATTAGCTAATCTCAAAGCCATTATTTACAACCGGGGCAGACAAAGGGAAAAAGTGATGATCCAGCACTTAACGCGGTTTGAAATTATGAAACTGAAAAAAATGTTTAGGTCTCGTCTCGGAACCGGACAGCCACTCAGATAACAACAACAACAACAACAATAACAATAACAACGGCAACAACTTAATCCATTAATTACAGCTGATTCTTTTTTCGCCCGAGAATGTACTTGTACCGTCTCTGAGTTTTAAAAAAGTAAGCATCTGCTGTCAGTCTTCTGTGTCCCCCTTTGTTGCTGTGTTAAGGAGGGGACCTAAATCTGCGCTGCCCAAACGCGCGGGCGGTGGGCACGGGCACGGAGGAGGAAGCGCACGGCTACAGGCGCAGAGAGTCTCGCCATTCTCACCCCTCCAGCCGTGCCCGAGCCGGGTGCGCGGCAGCCCCGAGTGCGGCGGGGCTGGTACCGGGTGCGAACAGCGGCCGGGGGGCAGCGAGGCCCCTGCAGCAGCGGCCGCCCGCGGGGATCGAGCACCGGCCGGCGCTGCCCGCCGGTATCCACCGGTTTCCTCAACGTTTTGCCTTAAATCCTGAGATTTTTCCCTTTCTCTTCCTTTTTGACTGTGGGAATATAGCTGTCTAATAATATCCTAATCCCCCGACCCCCGCCACCCCGGGAAGATAGGCAAGCTTCGTTTGAGCTGGAAATGAGAGGGAAGACGGGAAATAGCACGTCTATGAAAATAGCAAGGAGGGAATGAAGATATTTGATTAAAAATTTAAATATTAAAAAAAAAAATTAGAAGAGAAGAAAAACAAAACCCGAGGGGCGCTGGCGTAGGGGCAGAGCAAAGGTGCCTGGTGTGAACAGGGCCTGATTGTCCAAGAGAAGAGGTGCAAATGTTCTTTGTTCCGAGATGCCTTGTCAGGGGCGCACACAAGTCATCCTTACAGCGAAAAAAATATTATCACTTTGAGAAAGAATAAATGAAAAGGAAGAAATAGAAGGGAAAAGAGAATCCGTCAAACCCTCCCCACCCTGTTTATCATTCCTGGGATAAAAAAAACCCCAAAAAACAAACCAACACGAAACAACATAATCCGTAACCTTTCCAGTTGCTACTGGCTCTCTCCCTCGCTCTCTACTCTTCTCTCCTTCCCAAACAAACAATGAATTACAGATGATCGCCCCGTGCCCGCTGTAATGCGGCGACATGGAACAAACCGGGAGGGACCGGGCAGGGGAGGGAAATGAAGAGCTGCAGGGTTGGACACCCATGACAGTGCGGGACTAGCCCCCTCCGACAGGGCCAAAACCTCGCTTTTCTTCTTCGTCTTCTTCTTGTTTAATGAAGGATTGGTCGAGACGTATGAGTAATGCCTGATGGTACTTAGCCCTGGAAAAAAAGAATCCAGGCTCTGAACTCAAAAGAATTTTGCATGGGATTTTGGTTCTGAGAAATGCCCCTGTTTGTCCTAAATCCAACCACAAGGGAGGGGGTTGGGTGAGGGGACATCTGTTTAATTTGAAGCAATAAATACGCCGGATCTGTGGCTGTTTGGGTGTTTCCATTTTTAAAGATGATTAATCCCACCTCCACCCCCCTTTCCAATTCGACTGTAAAGAAATGGATTAGGAATGGTATCAAGAAGGATTATTCATTTATATCAGGCAGATGGAGCTGTACAGTAGGGTTTCAAAGAAACAAAGAAAATGGCTTCTAAATGGTTGTTTGGCATGAATTATTTGGTGGATTTGCAAACAAGCAAGGCGAAGCACTGTACAGCAAGATGTAGAGGAAACCCATCTGGCACCTTTCCCATCCCTGTCTGGGGCTGGAGGGGTTTCCAGGCAGGTAGCGGAGGAGTCGTTGAGCAGACCTGGCCCGAAGGGAGTGGGCCAGGGAGCATGAGGCTGCTCTTCCCTCCGGCAGCCAAGAGCCTCCCGCCTGCCCGAGCTGCCCGGGGCTTGGGGCTGGCCTGGGGATTGCTGGCGACTGCACCTGCGGGGCGCGCCGCAGACCCGACTCTGCACAGCCGGACCCCTGCAGGCGCTGGGGCACCACGGGACGTGAAGCCGGTGGGGTCCTGCCTGCCGTCCCCGCTTCCCCACCCACCTTCTTCTCCTCCCCACCTGGCCCTCTCGGCTCAGCAGCCCGCAAAGCTCAGGGCTGCGGTAGGAGGGGGAAAGGGAGGAGGGTAAACAACAAAGAAGCGACAAACTTTCGGAAGTGTTTCCATCCGCGCCCCCCCCCCCCCCCCCCCCCCGCTTTTCTGTTTCTCCAGGAATTTTTCAGTCAGCCCTGCGCTGAAATCTCCGGCCATTTCAAACAGTTAAAAATGTGATTGACACGTATGTTAATAGTTTGTTTTTGTGCAAAGCGGATCTGCAAATTTCCAACACAAACACACTGTGTAGATCAGATGTTAGGTATAAAAATGGTTTATTGATTGAAATAATAGAAGCATTATTTTGATTTGTCTTGACATGCTGACTGATTTATAGATTCCTACGCCATTGATTTCTTCTTGTCCGGGCAGAGGGAAATGATCAAATCTCATGAAAATGCCCTGTTGTGCTAATTAAGAACCTGAGGTGCATCTTCCTTTCTTTTCTTTTTTCTTTTTTCTTTTTTCTTTTCTCTTTTCTCTTTTCTCTTTTCACTTTTCTCTCTTCTCTTCTCTTCTCTTCTCTTCTCTTCTCTTCTCTTCTCTTCTCTTCTCTTCTCTTCTCGTCTCGTCCTCTTCTCTTCTCTTCTCTTCTCTTCTCTTCTCTTCTCTTCTCTTCTCTTCTCTTCTCTTCTCTTCTCTTCTCTTCTCTTCTCTTCTCTTCTCTTCTCTTTTCTTCTTTCCCCCTCTCGCTATCTCTCTCTTGCTCTCTGTTGGGATTTACCAGATTTATTCTCTGCTCCATGGACTTGGTGCGTGTATGTGTATATTTTTTATCTTTTATACATCTGTTTTCACTTTGCACTTTCAATGAGCTGTAGCAGACAATAGTGAGAGAAACATCTGAAAATGCAAGGAGACAGAGTTGCATATGTGTTTAATTTCTGCGGGTTAGTCAGAGAAAACAACAAAAGGACAGCTGGAGGGGGGGTGTGTGGAATAAAACACACAGCTACAAAGGAGATTGTGACCCTGTAAGAGGGAAAGGCGAGTACAACGAAAAAGGACTGCAAAAAGTAAGGAAGAGCAGTAGAAGTGAAGCAGGAAAGAGTGTCAAGGAGCACTGATCCAGAGCAAGAATAAGGAGTTAAAAGCCCGTTCGGCTGCATGTTCCCTAACCTTTTTTAAAAGAAGAGTCAGAGGAAAGACATGTCGGTCCCGATAAACAAACTGGGAAGACACACCTGCTGAAAATGAGTATCTGATCTCTCTGCACAAATGTGTGTCTGTTTATCCATCTGTACATTTATATAGGGAGATCTAGAGGATCCCAACAATAATTGCAATCCTGCATCGAAGAGGGTAAGTCTCACAATTCTCTCTTTTATGAACATGGAATCAAATCGTCTGAGTAGCCAGCAACAGTGGAATCCCAGGCAGTATTAGTTTGGCTGGACTTTCTGTGTTTGCTTGGGTTTGTTTATTTTTTTTTTTTTTTTTTTTTTTTTTTTTTTTTTTTTTGGTTGTGGAGGAAACAGGGTTCAGTGGGAGACAACCATATGGGGAGAGAGGGCAATCCCATTGTCTGTTCGCCAGAAGATCTCGTTTTGCCCTGGAAAAGACGATCAAACGGAGCCAAGGTCCACTCAGGAAAGTAAAAGGGATGACGGGAGTGGGGAGAGGAGGGGTGGCGGGGGGAGGGAATAAGAGTGGGTGCATGTGGATTTAATACCAGTGAAAGTATTACAGGGGGATCAGATTTAGCAAGCGAGCGAGAGGGAGCTTTTGAACATCTGTCTAATGCAGCTAATAGAAGTGACATTAGTGATATTGGAGAGAGAGAGACTCCACCGCCGATCGGGCTGGGATTACGGGAGCCTACCCAATCCGATTAGCCGCTGCCCCTCTCCTGCCAGCGGCGAAGCCTAAACCCGAGCCCGGGCCGCCGCCGCCACTGGAGCGGCCCCGCTCCGCACCCCTCCGAGCCCCTCCGCGCCTCTCCGCGCCCCTCCGCGCCGCTGCGAGCACTGCACAGCCCCGGCCCCCGGCTCCGCTCTCCCTCTTCCCTCCGCCCCCGGCAGCCGCGGTTCAGTCCCTTCGCAAAACGACTCCTGAGGGGCAGAGTCGCAGCCCGGCGGCGCCGATCAAGCCGCTCGGGTTTAATATTCATCGATACACCGCGATGAAATTCCACCCCGCTCCCGAGGAAACCTTTATTCTCCGGCTAATTGTAATTTACAATTACGCTTTACACCTCATCACGTAGGAGGTTAGGAAACAAGATTCTTCCATATAACTATTGTCCTCCTTAATCCTATTCCATCGCATATCACCTCGGACCGCAAAGTCCTATTGTTCCCTCCTACCCATTGTACCAGTCATTTAAACTAGTATAAAAAAAAAATCCCAGTCTGCCTAATTTTAGACATCACACCCACGCCTCTGAGCCCGAAGAAAAACGCGTCAATAGGTTATAACTCCGGTAGAAGGGGCTGCCGGCTGAACCGGGCAAGGTCATCCAAGCGCCGGGCTCCCCTCGCCGGGAGAGCGGGCGGCTACCGGGGCCGCTGTGCCAGGATGCACTCTGCTTTTGGATGGGTTGACAGGTATTTTCCCTCTAGTTTGCTTATCGAGTCGACTAAATTAAAAGCTTTCCTCGATTAATGGCAGGCCAGTCACACAGAAACATACACTTATGGACTCCTTGCACCTAAGCAAGTATCTCCTGCCCACCCGCACCATATGCCTTACAATCCTTGCTTAACTGTGACTGTAGCCTTTAAAGTAACGTGCATCTCTTCTAGTTCTCCAGTGCAGGGAAAATGCCTGCAGTTTGTACCTCCAGGCATTACAACATGCGCCAGCCCAGTTGAAAACAACACTGCAGCTGGAGTTCAGCCGGCCGCAGAGGAGTGTCACTGCCGGCAGCTCTGCCAGGGACGATGCCAGGGGCTGCCGTGGGGCTCTCGAGTACTATCAGGTTCAGCCTTGTGCCTGACTCTTCACAAGCTGTTTTACCACCCGGTAGGAGCTACCCGAAGCATGACTCGAAGGCTGACTAGCATCCAACTCATGAATTACAGAAAATTGATGCCCTGCTTAAAATTCACAGCAGTGAATTTGTAACATTCACATTTCTATGTGACAGTCATCTTGCAGGGAGATAACATCTAACAGCTCCTGAGTTTCCCCCTTGTAACACTGTGGGAATAACATGGCAAAGGCCAAAAAGTCTCTCTGCTGCTCATTCACACACAGTGCACACACCAGAGTATTGTGCAGCAGTTTCATGATTTGTAGCACATCAGTATAATATCTATCTCTGAGAAACTAGATTGGTGGGGTTTTTTCCGTTTAACTGGTTGGGAGTTCCTTGAATAGACATTAAAACCTTTCTTCTTCTAAACCTTTCTTGCCTAGGTGAACAAATTTTACTAATCTTTCATGTCTACATGTCAGGTAGCAAAGCTGTTATAAATTTTAAAAATCTCAAATTTTAATGGTAACAATCTAGTCTTCATCAGCTTCTTAATTAGATATAGTTGAGGTAAAGAGCTGCTATTAGAACTAGGAGATATCACCATTGAAGAAGGTATATAATGAGGCCTATGTAAAGTCTTGGTTTGCCACCCATTCATCTCTGAACCTTTGTCATTTAAACAAGAAAACAAGCAGTTTATGAAAAATGTTCCCCAGTCCCTTACAATCATTATTTTCAATAATCCTCAGCGATTATTTTCAGAACAAAAGTTCATAAACTTAACATGGGTATCCAAATAGTCCTAGAAGAACAAATTCTATCCTACCCTCAGGCTCTGTGTTCATTTTGTTCCTGTAGTTCTGTTGATTGTATAGTTGTGTTTCTTTTAACTGCTACACTCTTGAGTTACTATTTTCATACTAACTCTAATGTTCTTAACAAAACAAATAGCTTGCATCATCCAGGTCATTCTTTGTTCTGAAACAGAGGGTTTTACGCTAGGTGAATGTTAGATATATTCAGAGGCTGGCCAGTAGGAGACAGCGACAGTTTGGGGATCTCTCTACTATGTACACATGCAGTTCAAAACACAAGAAAATTTAGGCACAAATTTGTGTTTCTGTAGTGAGAAAGATGATCAATATCTTGAATCGTGTTTTCTGGATCCCCAAGCTTAATATGAATTATGTTTATAGATTAACATGAGGTGCCCTAAATCAATTTCCTACATTTTAGTGTTTCTTAATTTTTCATTGGAGTTTTTTAACCATATATATTTCTAAATTTTAACACACACTTAAAGTAAAATATTGAAATCAAATCAAATTAATTTTGTAACAGATTCAATTTATAGAAAGAGAATGGTAAAAAAAAAATGTATCTACTATTTAATACAATCCTGGATTTTACCCTGTAGTGGGCTGCAAGCATTTTTTCTAGTATTTTCCATTATTTTTAGTAGGTTTTATTTATACAGTGCAGTCTTTGAAAAATATATCTAAGACATTCCATATGAGCATGCAGTGGATTCCAAAATGCACCCACTCTGATGTAGAATAACAACCATTTTAAAGCTCTTTTGTGTCATCAGTGAAGTGCTCGAATTCCTCCTTACATCCCTGACACTTCAGAATGGCACATGCCTCGTACTGGAAACTCTGGGGCTGAGAAAATGAATATGATATTGAATATCAAAATATCAAGAGCAGAAAACACTACTCTATAAGGGTAATTTTAAGTTACCAACACAGAGAATGTAAAGATGCAATTGTCTGCCTGGCTGCAGGATCCTCTACTTGGATGAATTTTCTCATCATGAAAGAAGAGGTCTTTTTGCTCCTATTAGCTGAAGACCAGCACCGTACAGTACAGAAATTCCAGAGTAGTCATGGACAAGTGGAGTGGCTTTTAGAGAATAATTAATTGGCAGATTGTCTTTTGGATATTATTACAGCTGTTCCTGCTGGTTATGGCAGAGGCCAAACCATGGTGGGTCACACACTATTCAAACCTGGAACCAGAAACACCCCGCTTGGTGTTTCTTTTGTAAGCAGGAAACCCTCCCTCCTGTTTTGGTTTGTTTGCTTGTGACTCTGGTGCTAAGAACACCACTGCACTTGAGTTTTAAGTGCAGTAGTATTAGCTAAAACTTCACAGATTAGATAAAATATCTGAGGGAAAACTTAGAAAAAATATAGAGAAACGTAAGAGAAAAGACTGAGAGAAAAAGTATGTCTTACAGGAAAAAAAAGGTATGATGAAAACTATGGTTTGGAAAGAAAGCAGGGGAACCTGACATATTTTTCTTTTACCAAGCAATATTCTCAAGTAGTTCTTTGAAAGGAGTAATTCTTTGTCACACCATTCCCTCTTGCCCCTTAAATATTTATGTATTCCCCAGGCTACCATGGCCAACTATGCCAAGGAAAAAAGGGACTGGGAGACCTAAGAAAATCTCAACATAGAGAAGGAAGAGTACAGACTCAAGAAGAAGTGAGGTGGTCCACATTCTTACCCCTGCAGGATCATTTTTCAGTCTCACCTGTGCATAAATGCATGCACACACAGGCACACCACATATGTCCTTTGAACTGCTTCTCAGCAAATATTGCCTAAACAGCTGATTGTGCTAACATATCACATTAGTAATTCTACTAGTGCCAGGAGGGAAGAGAAGGACTGAGATAGAGAGGTATTATCAGCATCTACTTTTTATTGCCTATAAACCAACCAGGTAGACCTCAACAGTGCTGTCTTTATACTCCACGTGGTGTAACGTGTTGGTAATCATGACTGGAGTGTGTTAGAATGGGACTGATCAACTAATGGCGATGGGTTCTTAATGGTACTTTTTTGTATCCTTTTTAAAATATTATTTGAAGACTTGGGAAGAATACAAAGCAGATGACAGTGGTAGTGTTTAGCATTGCTGTGGGCAAGGCACTCTCAGGCAGCTGATATACCCTTACTCATATTGCTCTGCCAGAGCAACCCCCTAACTTGGAAAGTAACTGAGTAATGCTGCTTCTTGTTTACACTGGAGTCAATTGAATATACCTCAGTAAAAATCCATGCAGTTCTACTGGTGCAAGCCTGCTGTGTAAGTGATGTGAGAATCAAGCCCTATTTCACCAGCCATTGCAAAGGGATAATTTATGATTTGGGCTGTTCAGCTGCTGCCACAATGCTTGAGCCTGGGATCAATGGTTCTTGGGAATTAGTGCATCTCATGCCACACACAGAGGTGAGAAGAGGGCTGGGCTGGGCTTGTATTCCTGTTAACATCAGGGAGTGAGTGGGCATTTCTCAGATTCTGGCATGGTGCAAGTGGAGGACAGCTCCGAGCCTAGAAGAGCTGTCTGGGATGCTAGGCAGTGTTTCTCCATCCCTTATTAGGCAGGCCATGCGAAACACTATGAAAGCCAAGATTTTTATTATTTACCTAGTGAAAAGGTGTATCAACACTTTGTGATGGTCGTATTAGCTGAAAACATGATCTTTGCTGTCTTGTTTGAACTCCTTTTACCTGTTTACTATTAAGTGTCACCAGGGACAGCTTTTCAGTTCTGTTTCCTGGATCCTGGTTTCGCTGTTTGGAAATATTCTTTTGAATGCTTACAGGAGATTGTATCTTCATCGACTAAAAAGAGAAATAAATAAAAGAGAGAGAAGCTTGTGTTGCTGAGCAATTAAACTCTTAATTTTTGCAGTGTAATTCTAGAAATAGGTCTGGTTTTGTGTCCATTGGTCTAAATACAATTTTAATTCCACGGTGTATTTAAATGGGGAAAGGATGACTAGGGGATGTGACATCATCCTTAGCAGTAGGACATAGCCATTCATATGGAACATCATGAACTGTGCAAAAAGAAAGAACTTGTTTTTAAATAAATTGTGTTTTAGGTATTGCTGAGTTTTGGCAGAAGAATGAGGGGCACCCAAGTGAGATCACTGCAAGTTTCCCATGCCTCCCCTGGTTTGGAATTCACTCATCAGCAAATAGAAACTGAGTCTTGATTGTGGCAGCACTGCATACAAGTAACTGCTTGGCCACCCATTGCAAAAAATCATGTCCTACACTTTCTGCTGGTTTCAATCCCACAGATTTCGACCCACACAACTGAAGGGAATAATCTAACAAAAGACCAGGCATTTGGCAAAACAAAAAGTCCCATTTAATCAGGTATATTTTTAATCTCAGTACCTTTTTGTTCTCTAAAATTGTTCTCTGTTCAGCACTAGTGCTATTATTTGACTATAGAAATAGCAGGGTTTTGTTTGTTATTTCCTGCAAATGTTTGTATCTTGAATGCTTGTGTCTCAGATGTATTTAGAGGTTGACTTTGCCTGTTGTGCTTTCAAAATTCAGGAGATTAGCATTAAGCTTTGGCAACAATTTATGCTGTTACCAAAGATCTTTGGACAAATGTGGAACCAAAAAAAAAACAAACCTGCAAACCTGGTGCTAATGACATTTGTAGGCCAAATTCAACTATGTCATAAGTGACAGAAGAAGTTGCATGCAGTATTGATCAGGGACAGAATGATGAGGCATATATGCTTACAACCGAGTAACTTGTCTAAGGCTGGCCTTGAATCTGTGAAAAGAGGGTAACTCAAACTGATGTGTGCATATGTGGTGCGTGAGTGTGTGCATATCAGGGAAAGTAAAGCTTTATCCCACACTGGCTGTAGGAAAAAGCCTTAATCTGGATTTATTTGTATTTCATTCTCAGAGTGACGTAAAAGAGTCTTAGAGCCAATCTGTACTGCACAAAGGAGTCAGGTGCAGAGATATGTGTGCTGACAGCCAGAGAGCTCAGAAAGCAGGCCAGCCCTGTGGCCCTGTGCAGGGGGAGCCCCTTGGCTCCAGAAGTGCAGAGCTTGACTGCCTGGTGAAGCCACCCCAGCTTGTGAGGAGGGGCTCCAGTGTCTCCCACACACCAGTCCTTCTTCCCTCTGCCCTCACACAGTCATCACATCTTCCTTTTGTCAACAGTGCTCCATGGTTTTAATTCCTTCATCAGTTTCAGTTTTTCGTTTCCAAGCTCTAATTGCAGCCTTTGAATGCTCTTTTGCTTTCTTCTCTTTCTGGATTGCTGTAACCCTCCTAATGCATCTGGGCTAAAAGACTGACCTACCACCTACTATCTACCCCAGATACCTGATGTTTTCAGGGCTTCCCTGTTCCCACCTGTGCAGTCCTGGTTTGTAGAATGCACAGTTCCCATTTTGTGACTCCAACCTTGACTTACAAGGCAGAAACGGGACATGTTCAAAGTTGTCTCCTGATAAAGAACCTTCAGATTGGCTGAGACAATGAAATACTTATTTCTTTAATTAAAAACAACTTCTCTATTCACTGTAGAGCTTTCCCATTGCTGTCCTAGCAGTGATTATGACAGACATCACATGAACCTTTGAACTGTGGGCAGACTGCAGAACATGTTAAGACCAACAGATGTGTTAAAACTCTTTCCTTCTGGTGAAATGAAAGGCACAATTAGGTATCTAGTTATGAAAAAGCTGCAGACAATAGAAATCACTGCAGGAGGTATACAGACCTGAGCAAAGGACTGTTCAAGGAGGACTGTGTGAGCCTGTAGTAGGATGCAAACTGAAGATGCTGATGCTATGAAAAATTCTTGCCTGCCCATTCCTCCTGCCTTTTATTCCCACCCTTGCACCTCCCCTCTGCTCTGTGCTGACCTGTGTGTTTGTGTAATGCACTGGCAGCTGGAACAGGGAATAGCATGGCTAAAAATCCCCTAGTGAAAAAATACCCTACATTTACGATGGTAGTCCAGTTGCATAAAGTCACTGAATAGCCACCACTGTGAAGACGTAGCTAGCAAGACCCCTGGCCCTAGTCTAAAATCCAGGGGAGTAAGTAGTCATTTGATATTCCGTGCGCAGGTGAGAAAGTGAGAGAGGAGTATGACTCTGAGTAGAGGAAAGGGAAGGACATTTTCAGATTCAGGGTTGACTAAGAAAACATACAGGTGAGGAAACTAAACAGCTTTATGCTCCTGAGCTGTGTGATGCACTGACACCTAACACTGATGCATGAACTTGATTGCAGCAATGAAATGTTTGTTTTGTAGAACACATTTCCTCAGCCACCACAAACTATTTCGTTAGGACTTGATATTGTATAACTGCTCATGTCCTAGCATTCAAGCTAGGCTGCATATTTTTAAGCACACAACCTTTCAGTGTGTGTTCCCACAGAGGCTGTCCTTAAAGCTAGTATCAGAGTAGAGACATTTATATGACCCCTGTGACATCTGCCTTTGTATGACTTGAGAAGTGGTCTGAGACCCAGAATAGAAATGCCTTCAATACTCTGCTTCCTTCTGCATACAGTGCTTAATATGAGATTTATTCTGTTTCAGGACAAATTTCTTAACGCTAATAAACAAAAATTTGCAGAAAAGTAAATATGCATGCTTTGACAAATATCAGTTTTCTATAAGTATATCAGGACACTTTTCTTAATCTTTCCAGAAGCAATAAAATTTTAGTATGCCTTACAGATCATGGACTGAGATAAAGCAAGTGTTATTATGAAATCATGAGGGTGATGCTGTTTTCTAAGGAGCTATAGTCAATATCATCTGACTATTCTTATTTTTAATCATGTCCTACTCTGGGCTGTACTCCCTGAGATTTCTGGAAGACATTTTTCCCCTTAATAAAATAAATTCATATACATTTACCATAATGAAATTCAAAGTAACTTTCAATTTAGGGTTTTAGCTTCTGATAACAATTTCTTATGTAAAGCAGCTGCTATTTTAAGTCTTTCTCTCCTGCTAGCTCAAGGAAGAGTGTTATGGGCTTTGGTTGGCTATCTATAGCAACTCTAGAATGTTTGGCTCTTTTATTTTAGCACACTGCAATTTAATTAATTTATAATATTTAGGATGTTAACACCAAAGTCCATTTGATAAAGTGAATTTTATGTGCTATTTATGGGGAAGACACTTAAGGATTTCAGTAATTCTTAAAAACATTTACTTTTTTTCTTCTGACTTTTCGTTTTACACTATATTTTATAGGTCTTCATTTGTATTTGATGTAGGTTTTGAACTTCAGATTTATGTCTCAACACCTCGCAACAAATTTTGTAAATATTCTGTGGGGGCTTGGTCCTGAAACATAAACACTTCTCCTTATTGAGGCACTGAAGAAAAACAGACCCCCTCATTTATTATGTGATATCCAGGAGGCTAAGGAGATTTTGATCTCTTTTTTTCAGGAACATCTTCTTCAGTAAGAATAATGAAATGTCATCATGCTAAGGTGAATCATAATAAATGTTATGTCTTGGTTGACACTGAAAAATAAATCAAAGAAAGTTGTGAGAAATATTGGTGACTTTTTTTTCCGCAGAGATTTGGACCAGCTCTATAAATTAAACAGTACGCGATGACAGCTTTGAGGCGGTAAGTAAACCATTCAGTAGATAATCTCCATAGTAACAAAAAAAAGTTTAACCATCTCAAACCAAAATAGCACATCTGGACCTGGCTGTGTCATATGGCAATAGGGAACATTTTATTGTTGTCAAAAGTCACAGCACACAAGAGCACTGCACAGCTCAATCTTTGTTAGTAGAAATCGGTGAAGTACAAGCAATGTGTTTGGGAGGATTCTGATCCTATAAGTCATTATCCATTTGCTCACCTTTATGTTGTGTAAGGATCCTGTTATGATCCATCTGCTGTTTGCAAATTAGCAGTAAAAACAGGTTCCCCTTAATGAGTACGGAGTCCAGTCCTGAAAATTCTTGCTCATAAGAGTAGTCCTAAATCATTAACAGAATTCATTTGAGTAATAACTGATGCATTGCATTCCTAATTAGCAGTATTTAATTTTAATTGCACTAAACTTCAAAGCTGAAGACCTATTTTGCAAAACAAATTCTTTAGTGCTAAAGATGGAATAATTTAATTGGTGTGGGTACAGAAACATGGAGATAAAGACTGAACTGCTGAAGAGAATGCAAAATTTTCTTCAGCATGGACAAGGCTGTGTGTGATATCCATATCTCTCCCTGAGAACAAAAAGGAGCAGGGCTCCACTTTACATCTTGTCCAGGCTGCACAAACTTTGGGTCAAGCCTTGCTAGACTGGTGCATAGCTGATGGTAGGAGGCATCCACAGGGTTTTTAGGAGTGTTTGGAGTCAAGCTGCTCCCTTATCAAAACCCTCACTATTGGCTTCACTGTGGGGTGTAAAATTTCTGCTTTATAAGCCTGCAGGTAAACAGGGAATGAAACAGGTATAACCTTCATTCTGTCTTTTTGGTGAAATTGGCATTTCAGCAAGTTCATTGGCGTGGGGGTATATAGCAATTTGTAGGAATGGGATACAGACAAATTGTGTCTCTGAGATAAACTATTCCAGAGTTTGTGCTTCCTGAGGCTTTTCCTGGGCTGGAATGTTTATGTATCTCCTTTTTGCACAGGCCCAGGCCTGTTCTCAAAGGCACACTTTGAGTCTCCAAAGCCATGAAAAACTGTCACTAACCAGCTCTCTGGGAGACTGTGAGAGCTCTGTATCCAGTCTTGACGTCCTGAAGGCAGTCAGCTCTGACAGACTTCCCTAGGATGCTTTCAGCCCATCCTGATCCGTACCTCAATACAGTTAAAGCTACAACACCCAGGAGGTAGCTCAGTCTGCTTTGTCAGTTCAATCCTTTTCATCCATTGAAATATGCCAGGAGGGGTAAAAAGGGCCAACATGGGTTCCAGAAGTAGGACTAGAGAGATCTCTAGATTTATGCCAAGAATAGTAACATGCAGCAATTTTCACACAGCCTCATTTCTGGTGCCACCTCCTTCCTCATGGTGCCGCAGCATGGTTTATGTTTCTCTCTTTCTGTAGTATCCTATCCTTCCTAAGCTCTACCAGTTCACTTTTAGTTCTGGGACAGGTACCTGGACAGACCTAGCACCAGAAAGTCCTGTGAATGTGAGTAGGTTCTTGTTCCCCTTGCTTAAAAAGGACAGAGTCTGCCCATAGCAAAGCCTCCCTGTGCAGCAATCTTTAAGAATGATTCAGATATCTCTGAAGAAGAGTTCTAGTTTGAAGGGAGAGTCATGTCTGTTTCCATTGGGTGTACCAAAAATATTCTCTAATCCTGACCTAAAAGGACAGCTGCAGTCACAAGCCAGGATCTGCAAAGTCTTGGCACAACAATGTAAGTGATAATAAATGATTTGACATAAATCCTTCCAAGACTAAGAAGACATGCAGTGTAGGGACAAGTATACAAGGCTGGGTGTGAGGCAAGGTCAGTACCTCTAATCTAAATCCAACAAGGCTCGTGTTGTATCACAAGAAGCCTCCTAAGCAACCTTTCCACAGCTCACTGAAAGCACGTACTTCACAAACTTCCCTTTCATGTTCCTTTGTTAAATAATTTAGTGGGGATATTTTGGGTGGGATTCTCATCCACACATGTTTATCTTCTAATGCAAATGTTTGCATCCTCTATGCCCTCTCCCTTTGGCTGTGTGAACGTGCTGGGCTTTGCTTTTGGCTGGAGCGGAGGGTACCTGGGTAAGTAATTATTGCCCTGGGCTATAACATCCTTTACAATTTAAGGTTGCCAGTGCTTCAGCAGCTCTGAGACCCCAGCTCAGACTTTAACAATGTGCTGCTAAAAAGGGGGGGTTAAATGTTGTTTATGCATTACATTTCTGGACAAAGCAAATTTCACTTGCACCTGCCAGTGACCAACTGATAAATATACACTGATAAAAGTTCAACAGCAGTGGGCCAGGGAGTTGGATAAATACCACAAGACACCATAAGCATTGAAGGTTAGTGTTTTCCCAGCTCTCACACTCCAGTAGATATGAAGTCTTCTCTTAAGAAAGATTAAAAATAAATAAATCCTCTTTGCAAGGTAAAAAAATTTAAAATGCATAGTCAAAAGAGAAAATAAATTCCTCTCAGAGTCTATTGCAGTTATCCGCTAGGTTTCCAGCCTCTCAGATGTTAATTATGATTTAATAAAAATTTGTGGTCAATTTTTAAGTATAAAAGCATCTCATATGACTGGTTGCCAATTCTGAAGTCTAAAGGCCTTGCTTTATATTGCTGTAGTAGAACAGAAAATATAATCAAAGTTTGACCTTCAACTTTAATCCTATAAACAGAGAATTTGCTTACTTTACCTTGGAAACGGATGTGATTCATCACAGTAGCCCATAAATAACATGTCAAACTGTTAGACCGATCAATGAAAATAAGTTATTGAAAAATAATGTGATTGTAAAGTCTCTATGTAAACTAGCTTAGTGTTATTTTAAAATGAGGAGGGCTTTCAGTTTGAGGTAAATATTTTTTTAAGGAGAATAGTTACTATGTAATAAATGCAGTAAACATTAAACATATTTGCCCTAAGCAAGATATTCTTTTTCACGAAAAGTACCTTAATGTAAGTAAGCATTAAAGCTCCAGAGGAAGAATCGGGCTCCCCTTAGATCAAGACTGCAAATGGCAGGTTACCTAAACTGTCTGTTGCTTATCACCATGCCTGAAACAAAAACAGAGGGTGAACTCTTGTCCACATGGGAGCCCACAGGAATGGTTCAGTCATGAAAAACCTGCATTTGAGACCTCAAAGCTGAAACCAGAAGTTCTGGGATGTGAACTAGATTAATTAAGTCTCCACTATTTCTTTGTGGGTATTGACTCTTAAGTCTGACAACAGCAATTTAAATTAAATTTAAAATGCTGTTTCATGGCTTATGTTTTCAACAGGAATACCCAGATAATGGAGTATTTCACAAAAGGTATGTTTTTGGATGCAAAATGTCTGATTTTAAAATTCTTTGATGTAGTAGCACAGCACACATTTAAGCAATGTGATTATATGGTGATATTGAACAGAACTGAATATCAAAATGAATAATCTGAATTTGCTGCATGTGTATTACCAAGTTTTACTGTCCAGGTAACCAGTAAGTTATTTTACTGAACAGAAGGTTGAAGCTGATTAGCCTGCTGTATCAGAATCAGACCTTGTCTGGCATTTAGGTCTCCCAGCTGAAGTTTATTTGCACTCCTTGTGTCACTAACAATGGAGACAGGCAAGTTATTGTGATGCCAAAATATAAATAACATTTTTCATCCTACTGTATTACAAAGCATTTGTTTGTACATGATGGAGTCTTTCAATATAAATAATTAATGTGTGAATAGATGGCCTTGCTGTTCAATGAGACTGGGAGGTGATGGAGTTACATTTGATGACAGGTATGTACCTTCCTTTTTACCTTTCATTGGTGGCATAAAAATAATTGAAAAATTCTCTTTTTACCCTATACAGGAATCCCTTTGCTGAGCTTATGCTGAAAATATGCAAAGAAAGACTATAATATAAACAATGATGATTTTGTGAATAATTTTCTGACAGAGCAGCTCTTTAGTATTTTTTACACAAATGTGACTTTGTGTTTTCATTTGTTAATATAAACGGAATATAGCTGGAGTCAAAAGCATTCTGGATTTGCATGATGACAGCCGGAACGCTCTCCTGGCTTTTCTCCTTGTCATTTACAGTTTATTTATTTACTTGAACCTCAGACCTGGTGGGAGGAAATGAGGAAATGTCAGGAATCCCACGTGGACTCAGCAAATCTCTGCCAATAACAAGCAACTCCAAGAACTACTCGCTGGAAACTCTGCCCCCAATGAAACATCCCCTTCCTCACCTTTCACAGTGCCTCCCTCCATGTGCAGCCTCTGCCTGCCTTGGTGCCACAGCTGTGGCTCCACCCGTGTGACGAGTGGGACCCCCTGTGCTGGAGGGGTCTGTGGGCTCCCACTGAGCTCACTGTGCCGCTTGCAGAGACGCCTTGTCCTTGTCACAATGGCAAAGCCAAGAGGACACCTCTGCGTGTGTACTCAGTATTACCAGCATGCAGGAGAGCAGCTGCTGAGGTCTAAGCACGCAGGACCCTGAGAGAAGAGCTCATCCCAAGTGACTCTCAGCTCAAGTGGAAAGCAAAGGAGGGCACAAGGGCAGAGCAGAGGAGCAGACGGAGGGCGGGGGAAGTGGGTGTCGCACATCTCTCCGAAGCAGCCACATTTCTATCCAAGCCCAGCTACCTCCTGTGGACGGAGAGGCTCCCGTGGGCTGTGACCCACCCCATATGCAGAGGGAGGTTCCTGTGGCCCTGCACTGCGACATCTCCCACGGCTGGCTGCCCCACAGCCAGGGCAGCCCAGGGGAGCAGGAGCTTGATTTCCATCATGCCCCATTAAGGGAATGCAGTGAAAGGCTCTTTTGAGAAA
Source organism: Eopsaltria australis (assembly GCA_034509425.1). Classification (NCBI taxonomy): domain Eukaryota; kingdom Metazoa; phylum Chordata; class Aves; order Passeriformes; family Petroicidae; genus Eopsaltria; species Eopsaltria australis. Next base: position 67,006 of record JAVTVJ010001688.1, on the reverse strand, counting down.
GTTGGAGGAATGATAATGAAAGAATTTTCGAACTGTTTATGTATAGCTCCCTGAAATGTGCAAGACAGAAAGAAAGAGAGCACAAAGGTGCCTTCCTGATGATTTAACAAATGGTGTTGCCATTCTCATCTGCCTGGGATCTACACTTCCAGCTTTCATGTCTTGGTTGTAAAATGAACTTAGTACTGCAGTCAGCATTTGCAGACATGCTTCGATATATTGTAATTGAAAGAACCTTTTAAAGAGTGATTTCCATAGACAACAAAGCTTACTTTCTATTTCCTTTTTATGGACTACTATTTTAGACAACTGTGTGTTTAAAATCATCTGTATGCTCACAAAACTTTTTAATGGCATCCCTACTATAATATCGCTTAAAGCAAGCAGCACATAATTCTCTGTGTTCTGCCTTAATATTGTTTTTTATTTTACAGATTTTTATTTTGTGTTTGAAGATTTATTTGTGGAAAGAGAGACTTCTGATATGACTACTGTAATATCAGTTCTTCAGTCAATGCTGGGCAGATTTAAGCAAGTAAATTCCACTTAAGGTAGAGAGAAAATTTAAATTGCTCGGTCTGGGAATAGAGGAGAGGCTCCTTTAAAATGTTTTAATTTCCCAAAGAAACTTTTTTTCTTTAGGAAAGAATAGTGAACTCTAAACAACTTTTTGTTTTTGTGGTTACTATTCTTGTTTGATTAAAAGAAACATCTGTTTTAAGATGGAGTAGCAGTATCATGTCATTACTGCTTTCTCTTGCATCTTTCTCCTCTCACCCGAACATATGTTATGGGTCAGAAAACTTTTTTGTCATTTATACTGATAATGCAACTAATTCACCCATGCATGCTGTGCTGGTCTCATAGCACATGCCAGTTTATCTCACACATTACTCATCATGTTGTGGAAAAGAGAGCCTGAAATATCAGAAAGAAATTTGAAGAACATACGACTGTGGCTGAGCCAAGAGAAGTGGTGCTGGGCTTTATAGATGCAGTTAATACTACTGTGAGCTGTGCTATTGCTGGCAATTCTGACAGTTAAAAAAAAAGTCACTTACTGAGTTCCTTGTGCTGGGTTGAGCAACTCACTAAAAATAAATCATCCATTCCTTTCTACTGCCAAGAAATAGAGGAGAAATATAAGCGTTGTAGTTAACAGAAAGGCTGACCTTAGAGATTCTGTTGCCCCAGAGCTGACGAGATTATAGGGAAGGGAGAGTTTATAGCAGAGATTTTAGAAACAAATGCTTTAGGATTTCATTCCACATTTGGGAAAAAACCCACTGAAAAACATTCAGTCCTTTGGGACATTTTTCACGACTTGTTTATCTTCCTCCATCAAGATTCAGCACTCATAAAATCTCATGCTGTGTTTGTATTGCTTTGTTGCAAGCTCTTGTTATTTTGCAGCAAAACTGCAAATAACTCATACTGGAGTAAGGTTGCTACTTGGCCATCTAATTTTTCACAAAATGCAGCAAAAAAATAGATATACACCTCATAGGGCAGTAGGCAAGATTGCTGCTCATGCTGACTCCAAAAGACAAATCAATTAATTAACTTGATTATAAAAGCTAATCATTATTATTTGTTTTTGTGTTATTTTTCATGTGACAGTGAGTGGGAGATAGAAGAATGCCAAGCATCTATCCTTCTTTCACCAGCAGGATGACACAGGCACAATACTTGAAAGGGCATGATAACAAAACTTCATGTATTTCTACCACAAAAGTAAATTTCTATCATCTTTGAATGTACAATCCAGCTGTGAGATACCACAGCTTGGAATTTTATATTGCACTGAGTAGATTCTATATAATAAAGTTTGGTTTTAGGTTTTTTTTCCAGAAGGGAGTTAATGAAATTATTTGCATTTTATTTGTTTGGGAATTCACAATCAAATTTGTATTTGGCATGTTTCTCTGACCTATCCTAATATATCTGCTAAAGAATAATATCTACTTCATTTATATAGATGAATCTTAAAGTGTACATAAAATACTCTGTAAGTTTTAAACCACTTCTAGAACTACAGCATGACAAGGCACCATAACACAAATTCATGCCATACTCATTGGTGGAAGCAAGGTCGAACAGCCCATGGAACTTAACAATCCATTATATTCATCTTAAAATTCCTCAATCTTCATCCAGGTTTTTGTCATGCTTCAAGCCTTCTTTAATGCTACTGTTTTCTGGAAAGTCTGGATTCTTTTAGATGAAGCAGCAATATTGGCCTTCAGTAATTTGTTTGATGGAAAATAATTCGAAAGTATATGAGAGGTAATAAATAAAACTGAACTTCCATTCCCTTTTTCAGCTTTGCTGTGATGTATTTTTTGGAATAGATTTACATTTATGACTAAGGATAGTGTCATCAATAATTTATCTTTCAGCAAAATGCATTATGTTATAAATTTAGACTAGACTAATTTAGATTAGACTATTCTAATTTTAAGACTGTGTCATAAAAAAAAAAACCCTTTTTACTGAAAGAGATGCCATATTCATCTGTGAGAGCTACCCTAGCACTCACCCTTAAAGTATTAAGTTATTTCAGCAGGCCAACCTCCAGATAAAATACTAAAGTAATTTTTTGCATGTTGGAAAACATTTTGAAGTTTGCTCCTCTGTTTCTTTTTTCATTGAGAGGTATAGGTATCAATAACTTTTGGGTTCTGTATCTCAGAATTTTCATTTATTTAAGGTGGACATAAAGGCATACCCTCAAAGACTTTGAAACTATACTGACAGATGGAAAAAAAGGACTTGAAATTAAAATAACCAAAATATTTTAAATGGAAAGAATGAGATAACTGAATAATTAGCAGTAAATAATTTTCATTGTCCATTAATTTTTCTAAAAAGTCTACCTGGTAGAGTTGACATTATAATTTGAAAATGACAACTTTTAAACTTTTAAATTGTAATATACATTTTGCATTTTAAAATATTTTAAATGCCATTCATGTTTTCAAAAATAATTAAAAAAAATAATTAGTTCCCTTTTCTCCCTCTAGTAACAAAGGACTTTCATCAATATTTTTGTGTTTCTATAGTTTTAAGCATCAGTGATGACAGGAGATAAATATGTCCCTTTCAATAAATTCATTAATTGTTTCTTCACTTGTAGGAAGAAAGTTGGAAAATATTGCCATCCACGGATAGCAATATAGAAAAATTTAATATAGGCCTTTTTAGCTATTAGTGAATCTTGTGGAACAACACTTTAATTTGCTGTTGTAGGTAATAAAATACCACACCATTCCTTCTGTAGAAGCCATCTTGAAGATCTCTGAGTTCCTTAGCAATTAAAACAACCAATAAAACAATTGCACATTAAAAATACTTCAGTACTTTTATTCTTAGATGCTGTGATAGAATTATATTTATGACTAATTCCATTTTCATATTGCCTTTCATCATGCCAGGTGACAAGCATTTTTGAGTGATTTATTTTGCATAAACTTCAGTCAGCCTTGTGGTAATTATCCATATGGAAATCTTTGTTCTCTTATTTTTGAAAATGTAAAACCTCTTCCTCTGCAGTAGAGAACTTGTCTTGTTTATAGACTGCTATCATGGGAGTTTTTGTCACTGCCATGATTTACTTGGAACTGCAGCTTAATCATGCTTGTATCATGATCATTGCTTAGCAGTTGTGTGGTCATATGTACTTCCCAGATCTGTTTCTTGTGTAATCCATTATCAAACTGAAGACAATCAACAATTACACTGCTTACTGTGGTATGACTTCAAAAGCTTAACTGGTTGATTTTTCTTTTTTCTTACATATATTATAAATTAATAAGTCAAGGGTATTCCCTCTGAGTTAGAATACGCTATTTTCCAAGAAAATCCTTTCTGTGGTCAGTGATTATAGTGTGGTCAGAGCAAGAGAGTGTCAGTCTTCCTTGTGAATGTTTGATGTAACAAACATTCACAAAATTAAGCAGAATTTCTGTATTACTGAAATATAAAACAGAATTTCATACTATGCATGTTCTGTTTTCAGCGAGTTTTATCTTGAAACATTCATCAGAGCTGATCAACTTCTACTGATGCTGTTTATGCATTGTCAGTGATCTCTTAGCTGCATTCCATTTTTGATGAGATTTTTTGACATTGCAATCCAAAATATTTTACCACTAAATTTTTACATTCTTTCTACCATATAGAACTCCAACCCTAGCATACAAACACAGAAAAGCCAGAAAGGAGAAATGAACTGTCAATAGAAAGATCAAGAATGTATCTGAATTTGGAGGTGAAAGATAAACTTCTGACACTTTATGAGCTATGGACCCTTTTCTAGTGAAAGACTATAAGACAAAGCAATCTTCACTTCTGCCTTCCTTTCAAAAATATTCCAAGCCAAATGAAACCTCTCCCTGTTGCTGTTTCTGACATTCATCTAAATGACAGGAGAGAACACTGACCGGCAGCAGCACATGGGAATCAGTCCAAAAGAAGTATCTTAATTGCTATTTTTGCAAACAAACACTATCTCTATGTGGTTTGTGGCTGGGAAAAGCAACCTCTCTTACTCTTTCTTTTTTAAGCCACTTTCTTTTTCCTAAAACAATCAAGATTTTTTTCAGAAGGACAATTGGACTTCTTTCCTTCTATCCCAATGTGTTTGTATTCAATAACTGTCTCTGTACCTAAGAAGGGCAGCATGATTTATGGGTGTCATGGTTTAACCCAGACTGAAAACACACAGCCACTCATTCATTCTCCCACAGCAAATGGGGAAGAGAATCAGAAGAGCAAACCTGAGAAAACTCATAGGTTGAGACAATTTAATAGGGAAAGCAAAAGCTGTGAACATATGGAGAGCAAAACAAGGGATTTGTTCACTGTTTCCCATGGGCAGGGAAGTGTCAGCCATCCTCAGGGCAGCAGAGCTTCATCACATGTAACAGTGGCTTGGGAAGATTAACACATCCCTCTGGCTGTCCCATCCTTTCTCCTCATTCCCTCAGCTTTATGTACCAAGCATGACATCACGTGGTGCACAATAACCCTGATGCCAGCTGTGGTCAGCTATCTCAACTGTGTCCCCTGCCAAGTTCTTGTGCGTCCCCATCCTACTCAGTGGTGGGAGGGGACGAGGAACAGAAGGCCTTGACTCTGTCTGAGAGCTGCTAAGCAGTAACAAACTCATCCCAGCATGTTCAACACTCATTGCAACACTAAAACATAGGTCCCTACAAGCTAATATATAAAAAATTAATTCTAAGCTAAAAAATTACCTTCGGCCTTAATTCCTGTTTTGCTGATGTCTCTTCCGCTGGCAGAAACATTTCCCAGCTTATTCAGAAGGAATGAAAGACAATACTCAACTTTTGGTCTTCTGTTTTGGTGCATGTCCTCTCCTTCTATGCAATATCTGTTGAACATAGATATTAAATCTGTTCAAATTCCAGTAATCAGAGGATGTCTCCCTTAGGAGAGAAGCAGTTGTAGTACTTTAAATTGTGGGGTATTATTCCAGAAATTTTGTAGCTTGTCACAGATCTGATCTATGCCTTCAAGTCAGGCTGCATGGCCTTGTGGTCTTTCCTGAACTGTGAGATCAGGATCTGTATCATGTGCTGATTGTGGGGGGACTCTATGTCCTCCATTCCAATGTCTCTTAGGCAAGAGTTGCTAGCTGAGTTTTCATGTGAAATTGCAGTTGACACATGCTGCAGTTGTTTGTTACTTGGTTGTGACTGGCTTTCAGGGAACCTGCGGCCACTTCCAACTCTTAAAAGTAAAATTTTTAGTTTTCATCACTGAACTTACAATTTATTCAAGATATTAAATAAATTTGAAACTTTTCCTATACATTTTTTCTGTTCTGAGAAAAACACACAAAAAAATTTAATTAATTCTCTTCTTGTCCAGAAGTGGAAAGCCAATAACAATACATTACACATTTAAAAAGCATTTCATTAAAGTTAATATCAGAATATACTGCCAGTTATAGATCATTTAATTGTTATATATTAAGCATAAGATATGTCTAACATTCTTTTCCAGCTTTCATATTCTTGAAATTTATTATGTCAATCGTCGGTGGCTATGACATCACAAGATGAATTCAAAGCAATGATTACTTTAGTATTTAAAATGCTTGGAGTGTACCAATTATTCAGGCTGCTAAGTGAATGTAAAAATGTCAGTTTAGCTCTCTATAATCCCATAATGTTTAAAGGTTCATGAATTACACATAGACTAGAGAGAAATCGAGAAGTTAGTTTGACTAAAAGACATTTTCTGTGCAAAATATGCTGAAACCAGATCCTTTAAAATATTCTAGTGATTAATCGGAGTGATTTAAAACACTTGATTACTTAAGTCCTTGTGTTTGAATTTACTTTCAGTATAAAGCTTCCCTATATTTATTGTGAATTGTAAGTAAACAGTGTGTGTAATGCTTTATAGATATTCATCTGTAAAATCTAAGGATCCAGGTCTTGTATTTTTTTTGCTATTTGAACCAAGCCAAGAAATGCAGGCACCAAAAACATGTGACTGAGTCTCAATTATTTTTTTACTTGTTTTTAAGTCCTTTGTCGTTGCTCCACTTCTGAATATCTTAGTTGAATATTGAGGTACTTCAGATGTAAGGTTATGTTTCCTCTGCTGGTACCAGGTAATGGAAGTACAAGAAAACAGTCTTGAGAATAGACTCAGTCCAGGAAACTGCTGCAGAAAATTATTACTATAGGGTGATAAAGAACTAGAGGACCAAGTTGTATGATCATCCAATCATGTAGATTGGAAAAGACCTGTAAAGTAATCTAATCCAATTATTGACCTAACACTGTCAGGTTCAACATTAAACCACATCCTGAAGTGCCACATCTGCATATCTTCTAAATACTCTAGGGATGGTGACTCAATCACTCCTTTGGGCAGTCCTTTTAAATTTCCATGAAGAAATTTCCTCTAACATCCAGTCTGAATCTCCTCTGGCAAAACCTTTTTTCTGAGAGAAGAGACTGAACCTCCACCTCATTGCCACCTCTTTTCGGGTAGTTCTAGAGAATTAGAAGTTCTCTGTCTCTATACTCCTTTTCTCCTGGCATTACAACACCAGCTCTGTTACTCACTCACAGGACTTGTGCTCCAGACCCTTCCCCAGCTCCTCTGCCCTTCTCTGGACTCACTCCAGCCCCTCAATGTCTTTCTTGCACTGAGGGCCCAGAACTGGACATGGGATTTGATATGTGACCTCACCAGTGCCCAGCACAGGAGGACAATCCCTGTCCTGCTCCTGCTGGCCACACCATTGCTGATCCAGGCCAGGATGCCATTGGCCTTCTTGGCCACCTGGGCACACCCTGGCTCATGTTCAGCTGCTGTCACCAGCACCTCCAGGTCCCTTCCAGCCACTCTGCCCCAGCCTGTGGCACTGCCTGGGGTTGTTTGTGACCTGGAACTTTACCTTGTTGAACCTCACACCATTGGCCTCAGCCCATGATCCAGCCTGTCCAGATACCTATGCAGAGACTGTCTGCCCTCTAGCAGATCAACACTTCCACCCAGCTTAGTGTCACCTGCAAACTGTCTGAGGGTACACTTGATCCCCTGATCCAGATCATTATTAAAGACAAACATGACTGTCCCCAATACTGAGCCCTGGAGTCACCATTGGTGACTGGCCACTGACTGGATTTATCTTCATTCACCACTCTCTGGGCCTGGCCATCCATCCCATTTTTAACCCAGTGAGAAGTGCACCAGTCCAAGCCATGAATGGGCAGTTTCTCCAGGAAAATGTTGTGTTGGAGGCTTGACAAATGTCCAGGCAGAGAATATTCACAGCCTTTTCCTCATACACTCAGTCGGTCAGCCTGTCACAGAGGGAGATCATTTTAGCCAAGCAGGACCTGCCTTTCATGAACTCATCTGGCTGGGCCTGATGCCCAGGGTGTGCTGCATGTGTTATGTGATGGCACTCAAGATGACCTCTCCATAGTCTTGCTATAGTACCAGGCTTGTAGTTGTCTTGATTCTCTTTCCTGTACTTGTAGATGGGAGTCACATTTGCCAAACTCTGGTCAACTGGACCTCCCCATTTAACCAGAATTGCTGATAAATGATGGGAAGTCGCTCAGTGAGAACTTCTACCTGCTCCCTCAGTACCCTTGAGAGGATCCCATCTGACCCCAAAGATCTGAGTGTGTCTGAGTGGCGTAGGAGATCACTGACCATGTAATCTTGGATTATGTGGCTTCATTTGCTCCCTGTACGTGTTTCCAGCATAGGGGGCTTAGTACTCAAAACCCAGTTGGTCTTACTATTAAAAAGTGAGGCAAAGAAGATATTTTCTCTGTGTTTTCTTCATCTTTTTCCACTGTTTCCCCCCATGTCAAATAAATATGGGTTCTATTTCTCCAAAATACCTTATAAAATAACAAAGGGGAAGGATTGGTTCCTTGCTCTTTTATACTCTTCCTTTTACCAATGCAAGTGATAAATATTAGTAAGCTTGTATTTCTAGTGACAGGAATAAAAAACATTCAGTATTAAAGTATCTATTTAATTAATCAGAAAAAGTTCAAGACCAATTTTCATATTCACTTATAGCTCATATATATTTTAAAAAATAAAGTCAGCCTCTTCCCCTGTGTGGGTTTGAAAATCCTTTCATCTTCATGCCTACCTTCCTAGTTCTTTCTGCTGGAAATCCTAGATTAGCTGTGTTACTTGGTAATGAGCATTTCATACAGGGAACTGCCAACCCAAATCATTGAAGAAACAGATGAAACTTCTATTTTACAGCTTTGCAACACTCCTGGAGAGCTTCACTAAAGCAGCACAACTCAAAGTGAATGCAAGAATCTCTCTGTCTGGATATAAACAGTAGGGTCTAATTCAGTTACAGACAAAAAAGCCATGCATCAGATGTATCAGGTATGCAAACTTTAATCTATGAGGGTTTGATTTATTTTCTCTTCAGATTTATGGGTAGTATGTTGATAGATCTGTTTTGAGCTTATAAACCCTTAATGAGTGTAATGCATTTGTGCACTGTTTATATTTGTACTTCAAGAGTTCAGAATAAAAGTTCCATTGTGAAAGAATCACACTGTCTTTGATTATGAGGGATTATTAACTTGTCTTAAAGATCTTATCTGGTCACAGCAAATTATGTTGGGTCTCAGAATGGATTTCACATTTTTCTCCAAAATGTCTTCTGTGGTAAAATGTTGCAGCAGCTTTTATGACAAGAGAGACTAGCTTGCAAAGGCTCCGGGTTTGAGAAATTCTGAAATGTTAGCAACTGCAATGCATCCACTGATGATGTATAAAATATTGTAATCCACCTGTTCTTAGTTCTTTCAGAACCTCAGCAGAATTGAAAACTGGTGGGAGTTATGCATTGAATGCAATTAAGAGCCAAGAGATATTATTGTTCTATTCTGTGTGGGCTTCCAAATGTCTTTAAAATAACATTGATGTTATTATAACATTCAGAGTTATAATACAAATAATAAAGAATACACCTAGTGTTTCCTGGAGGAACATTCATAGTTTTCAGGTGAAAGGGTATCACTCTCCAAGTGGTTTCATTGATCAACCAGATGCTGTACTCTTCAATTCATATTATCAAGGCTGCTGGTGATGATATTTGAATACTTTTGATGGTTTCCAAGTTCAACTCTATTTCTTCAGGCATATTCTGAATCTTCTTGAAGACAGAACAGGAGGATATGAAGAGGAGAATCTTCTCCCAGGTTATCAGTCACACTCAGCTCATTACCTTCTTTCATTCAAGGCCAGAAATCAGTGGGACTTTTGATAAGATAAAAAGGTTTTATAAAGATTTAACTGTATAAAAGAATAAACTCTCGCTGTTCAGATCTCTCTGCTGGTGATAATCATAATTAAAAATGCAATTCATCTATTCAGAATTATTTTGCTTATTGATTTTCCTGAAATACCTCTCAAATATCTTATGAAAAATTAAAATCTCTGTTAAATTTTAAAATGCATTGGTCTTGGTTTACAATGTTTTATACTATATTAAGCTATTATAAAAGTGTTCTATTCATTCATACTATGAACCAGAGCCTACACTTAGTATTCCTCTTTAAAGTTATTCAGTAAAGAACTGGAATCTGAGACAGCCACATTATTTTCAGTAAGCATTATTAACTTCTGGTGATGTTACTGAGTGATGATGAAATAAAGATTTATCTTTGTTGCCAGCATATCTATGTATACAAGTAAGACAGATTTATCTTACTCTTCGAACCTCACAAGGTGTAAAAGAAATGCTCAAAAGTATCATTATACAAGGGCACTGCATAATTTATAAGTTTGCAAAGTAATGAGGAGAACCAGAAAAAAAGGACAAATTTCAGTTTCTTGGTGTGGAACTGCATCCAAGATTTTTCAGAAGATAGGTGAGAGGTTTTTTCCACCGTACATTGTCAATGAAATGCATATTGCAAATGCCAGGAAAGGAGACAATAATACCACCTGATTCTAGTCCAATAACCATGCAGGCAAGGGGAAAGGTTTTGCAGCTGACTTCACTGAATTTTTATTGCAGATGTTGCAGTCTGATCAGATTAGAGTTTCATTGTGTAAATAGTTGGAATTATAAATCTTTTCAAAAGTATTCTCTTGGTCAACTCCATAGATGATTTCCATAACCATTGCATGATATGTTACTAGAAACACTGAAAAAATAGAAAATTTAGAAAAATATTTAGAACATGAGGGTGAATATTTCTTCTGAGATTGAGTAACAGTTAACAGTATAACAATTGCCTAGTGAAAGATGGAGTAAATTCTGAGAAAACTGCTAACATATGAAAACTTTCTGAGAAAAAAATTTGGACAGTACTATTTATTGATTAAATAAAACCTGAACTGAGAAGTCTGTATTGAGTAAAGAAAGCAATTCTACTGGATTTCAGGAATACAAATTAAACATTATGACTATGCTTTTTCAAATGAATAGGTAAGAAGCATTAATTAAACTGTTTAAAAACAAATTAGAAACACATGCAGACATACTGTCTCTCCCTTGAGGGAGGTAGATGAGATAACAAGTGTCTGCCACCTTGAAATTGCCAAAAAATCCATACAATAGGCAGAACAAGCTCCACACTTGATTTTACTGCTGAGTGATTTAATTTTTTTTAATCCAATTCTTTGCCTTTTGCTGGACTTCTTCTTCTATAACAAGGATGCTATATTCCACAATATGTCTTTTTTCAGCTAAAATATATAAAAAAAGCTGTCAGATTAGGTTCAAAGATTAAGCAAGTAAGAAATATAATGACACTAAAGACTGAAATATATGGAAACACAATGAGTTAATAGAATGACACCTTTCTACATTCAAGAAGCGCTGTAAAAAGTGGAACACAATCTGTGTGCAGTTCCTGTGCAAATCATAATCAATATTTGTAATTTTTTAAAGTACACTTAGATTTTTTTGGGGTCATCATTGATTGTTGATATTTTATCTGTTTTACCACAAGTAAATAAAAGGACAGTGTTCTGATGAGATGCTTCCTCCTGGTTCTGGAAACAATTTTACTATACTAAGTTGGTAGAAAATTTAGTAGGTGCAATAATAATGTAACTCTTTAAAGAATATTGATGCACACTTAAAGCACAAAGTAAGATTTGCCCACATCTTTGGCTGTCAGTAGACTTGAAATTTAATCTGTTTCATATTCTGAGGTGATTATTGGTATCTCAAGGTATTATGATAAAACAATACATTTAATTTATTGAAAAGATAAATGAAAAAACCAAACCCAATAAATGTAACAGTGCAGTCTAACAGTGTCTCCTGTTAGGAGGTGGAAAATTTATGTAAACCAACGCAGAAGCTGAATTTAAGTCTTCATTTAAACAGAAGACAAAAGCACATAAAATTTTTTTCTGTTACAATGGAAAGTGCATTAACCATGACTTCAAGTCCCAAAGTACTTATCGGGAGGAGTAGAAGGACACACAGTTCAGAGGATTTTTCTGAATATTTTGTTGTCTTCTATTCAAGGAATTTAAATCAGGTATTTACCACTGCAGCTGTGTGAATCTCACTAGTACTTATATTGACCTTTTAATTGTTATAAAATCATGTGTTTTGGTACAATTATCATTAACCTGCAAGCAATAACCTTTTACATGTTTAAAGTGGTTGCAGTTCTTGTTATTATAGACCACTTTCAATGCTGTTCATTTAGTATGCTGTGTTTCTAACACAAATGTAATCCACTCTGCATTTTCCATTTAAAATGCATAAGGCAAAGTGCATCATAACAGGATGTAACTACGTATTAATCAAATTAGCACAACACTTCAAAGGCCCTGGCTTTTTACTAGGCTACTGTTAGACCACAATTCATGATGGAAAGCAACAGTGTAATGAAAGGCTTGGCAAGGGAGCTGTTTATTTTCTTTCCAGAAAGATATATTGTGGGTTAATTTTCATGATGGGAAAAAATGTGGAAGAAAAGTAACAGTAAGCATTAAGCTGAAGCACAATAAATGGAATTTAAAATACTACTGTGGGTTTGCTATTGACAAGCATAAATGTAGTAATTAGTTGATGACACAACAGAGCTCAAACGACCTATTGTTTAATTATTCAAACTTCATGATCCAGACAAAGAAAAGTCAGATTGTTCAATATTCACATTGTGAAACAGGAACAGCTGGGAGGGTTCTTCCCTCATCATGCATTTAAGTTACTATGTAAACATAAGACCCTTCAGCTAATTCTTTTTAACTACTGTTTCTTAACAATTTCAAGTATATACTACCCATTTTCAGTTTATGATAATTTTAAGTTTTATTTCAGAATATGAAGTGAGCTGTTGTGTTATACCTACTCCTGCATGGAACAGTCATGATTTAGGAAACCCAATCTAAAATACTTCCAGTGTACTACAGAAAGCATCAGGAATGCACAAAGGAACTGCATCAGCATTGCTCTCTTTGCAGAGTAATGGCTTGTTGCAAAATGTAAAAATGGTTTTCCTACTTGAATGGATATTCCAACATCATTAGAGTCCCAACAACAAGGAAAATTATTTCTGCTTAATTTTGGAATTATTTTTTAAATTTTTTCATATGTACTTGTCCCGTTAACCTGTTTCTATTTTCTTCATTTATGTTTTTGGGCTGCAGGATAGTTAGAAATTCAGTCTGAAAGCCAGGGGTGAAACACCCATTGACTTTAGCTGAAGCACGTCTGAATCAATGTTTTCATCCGAGTTTTCCCTAACACAACAATAACTTCCTTGTCTTCCTAATCCAGCCATCCACTCTTTTGTTACTAATTTATTTATGCAAAATTTTATGCATGCAAGTTATTAATGTTGTTTTCTAAATCAGTATGTAGTCATTACACCCACTACTGTTTTCTATTTGTTCCCAGTAGATGAAGGAAATAGTACTCAATCCTCTCATTTATGTTTTGTAAAACATACAAGAAATCCTTATGGCCGTATCTCTGTTCTCATTATTGAAGTGCATTAGTAATAACAAAGTCTGTACGAGCACTTTTTTGGAGATGCTGAAAATGACTGAAATTTATCCTATGGAAACCTGCTTTGACATACCTGATTTGACATGCACACAGGCTCTTGCTAGAGAAAATCACTGAGGAAATGTTATTTTAAGTTATGATGGTAATGCTTCCAAAAGGAAGATTGAAGGTGACAGGATAAATCTTTAGGAACCTTTCAATTATGAAAGAATGCAGTCAGTGCAAATTCAGAAACTGTTCAGAGATTAAAAATATTAAAAACAGAATCAACCTCTAAGAGTACACACATTCCTTTCATGTGATATCTATACAGCAGACATAGTACCTATACAATAATTTTTTACAAATAATAATATAAATTTGTATTAGTTGTCCTTATATAGTGAATCTAAGTGTTAAGAAACACAGATTTCAAATGGTACTGGAATCAGCCATTGCTCAAAAGCCAATTTAGGTTATGTTTTGAAGAAGAAACTTAGTATTTAAATGTGTCTTCTGCAATCTGCTAAATAAAAAGTAAAAACCTACTGAACTGGAACCCTAAATCAACTACATTAATAATTCTTGATGTTTGAGGGTTTAATGTGATATTTTTAATGATTATAATCTCAGGACATTTTGGTTAGTTTATTTGTCTTTCCTGCTTGGGACAACCAACAAAAATCCCATACATCTTGACAGAGATGGATGCAGTCACATAAAAAGTAGCTGTTGTTATTGACTGTAAAAGGAGAGCAGTGCATACACATACATGCAAATATTTCCTTTGACTATAAAAATTTCAACAATTCAAATCACTCCATGAGACTCCATTGTACCTGAAGAGCTGGTGTCCAGTAATTTAAAACACACTTATTGCAGTATTCACATTCAATTATGACTCTGTGATGCATTGTGAATGAAATATTTTCATCTGAAAATTTCCAGCCAACTTTTAGTTTAAGTTTTAACCTTAGCTTACAGGTTAGGTTACTATTTTGTGTCATGTCCACCACAATGGCTTCACAGAAACTGCCAGTATGTTGTCTAATGGTGTCCTGTTTTCATTGGGGATGACCAGGAACAAACATGAGGATAAATTTTTATCTTAATCACGAAAAACTCTCTCAGAGATGGCTGAATACAACTGTCCATTTACAGAAAGAGATATTTTAGAAGGGAAGACCTATAGTGTTATTCAGCTATCTCTTTGCATGATTCTTTGTGGTCTAATATTCCTATGTTCCCTCTAGATGAGATTTAGATAATTCAAATCACATCTCCAGAGAGTCTTTTTCATACCTGACAGACGTTGAAACATGAGAATGTATCTTTCTTTTAGTTACATATCTTCTCAGTTTTGTTCTTTCACATCTAGGTTGAATTTTAGAAATGTCAAATTGATATTTCTTATCAAAATAGGAAGAGGATAATTTTTTTTCTGTTGCAAACTGTGAATATTTTTCAAACAAAGCAGATTAAACTGTAATGACTTGTAGGACATTTTGGAATTATGTGTTCAGTATGACAATCCTACAGGAAAGAAAAAGCAGCTCTGAATATTGGGCTTCCTAAAAATTTGTGTATTAGAAATCCAGTGAAATTTCAGATAAATAAGGGGTTTACAGAAAAATAAATGCAGTAATTTGAAAATTCTCCTATAGAGAAATCCAGCAATGATTTCTGAAATGGGAACAGAGGAATCATACTTCTGTGCCTTTTTCAAGGAGAAGGAGACTATCCAGTCACTGCTTCACAGAAAGAAAAAGTCATGTTCAAGCTCAGATGGAGAACACATGTTCTATAATTTATCTAGGAAATCAGGTTGCCTGAACTGGGTTTTTAGAGCATTGATGTTCCTCCTACATCAACACCACGAGGACTGAGAATAGGAAGTCAATGAACTGATCTGTATATGAGGGTGTAGAATAATTTCAGAAATAGTCGCTGTTTTGGTAGGGAAGGAATACTATTTTTAAAGCTGTTTATATCTCTTATCACTATTTAGGCAGTATAGATCAGAAGACTGAAGGTACAGCATCTCAGGGAGAATTAGATCACTTTAGCAGAAGGTAAAAACATTTAAAAATCAATTTAAAAGGAGGGGAAGAACCGTACTGGTAATGAACAGAGTGCTTTTTATAGGAAAGACCATCTGATGGTGAGAAAAATGGTATTGTATTTCATTTATATAATTTTCCTTTTGAAATATGACTAGAAGAACTCTTCCAAAACCAAGATGTAGATTCTGTGGTGAGAATTCTGGTATCTCTCCAAGAGAAGCTCTCGTCCAGGAAAAGTCTTCTTTAAATTCTTCAAATAAAATGAAATTTTCAAACTCTTGGAATTCTTCTTGAATCATGATCATTTTGTCATCATATTTACTTTAATTTCCCCCTTGAATAATTTCATTCCTCTCTGAAATTATATAGACTTCGGTGAAATTTTTATGCCTTTATTTATATATAAAACAAAAACATCCCATGTTTAAAAGATATTTATTATTCATTTCATCATAGGCTAAAAGCAAATAATCTCACCCCACCCCACAGGAAATTTTCAAGACATATACATCTAGCTTGCATGATGTGTTAAGTGCAAATATTTTTGGTTTACTTATTACATTTAGTGTTCTGTTTAAAAATAGCTCAAAAAATTAAATTATTAAATTAATAAAAGGCAAGCCTTCAGGACTTTATTAAAAATCTTTACTTAGAACATACCACACATATGCAGGAAATTGTGCTATTTATTTTTACACTACAAACCACTCAAGTTCAAATATTAGAGATAAGAATAAACAAACTAATTTAAAATAAAATTCCACGTGTCACTGAAGTTTTATTACCCTAATCTTGGAATTATCTCAGATGCCAGACAACTATATTTCAAATATTCACAACAATTTGCCATATAGAAACAGTATTCTTGTCCAGTTCTTCTTCAATCTTAACGTTTTTAAACCTCCATAAAATCAAACCATATCTAATACTTATTTTCCTAAATAAAAGAGTTACAATCCAACTGCTTTTTTAGTATGCACTATTTTTAAGGGTATCTTCTTAAGATATAAGCTGAAAAGGATAAAGTCAAGATTCATTTCCAAACGTTAATGCACATTTCTGTGTCAATATTTCAACACTTCAACCATGCTAAAACTTTAAGAAATTTAATCTAAACCTGTAACTTAATCAGATTCTCTTGTTAGCATGTCATTTTTACTTCATCTTCAGTTAATTATTCAGAATATAAGATTTTTTGTATGTGCTTGCATAAAAGTGTGCTATCATTTCCTCACCCTAAATGTGTCAAAATGGGACTTGTTTTATTAAGTTTATAGATTTTACAAGGGAATCATCTGCCCTTTATACATGTCTTCTTGTTTCTGTGTATGGTACGATGTATAAAGGATATCCATTAAAACAGAGCACACAGTTTTTTAGAGTTTGGCAAATGCAGAGAAAGCCCTCCTATTACAGCCAGTTTGACGCTTTGAGGTTCACTGAGCAGCAAATGCTTTTCTCTTCTGCTTTGTGATGGCTGAAAAGCAAATTCTGATTTACCTGGTCTGCATGTGAACTTCTAGTCATAAAATGAATGAAAGATAAGATGTAGTCAGGTACCAAAGCTTTTGTTCAACAAAGCCAAAAAAGCTTTTTAAAAGAATTGTTTTGCAAATATCTTTCACTAAAACAAAATAGCCTTTCAGTGAAGAAATTTATCTGTTTCAAACTTTAGTATGACTTTTGGCATCTAAGTTTATTATTTTCAAATGGTATCAAAATGTCAACCCCTGTCAAATGATGCTAGGACACCCAATAATTACAGTGCTTTCCTTTTAGCCCTAGCTGAATCTAATGTTTATCTTTCGATATCTCTCAGTTGTTTTTTTGGTTTTTTTCCAACCAACACATGTTACCATCCATATGTAGAAGCCAGTTTCTGGCCCTGAAGATTTACTAATGTGGTTGCTGTTCTCTTCATTGTTCTCCCCTGGGTTGTGACATGACAGGTACCTGAGGTGGATCTAAACAACTTATGTTGTTCAGAGCCATCTCATGGCTGGGAAGGAGCTTTGAAAAAATTCCCTGTACCCTTTCCTTCTTTTATTCACGCTGTATAATGAGATGCTAGCTATTTCTTGCTTGCTTTCAGTTCTGATAGAGCAGGATAGTACTGGCAATAAAACTAGGAGTCCTACTTGTGAGATTTCAAACCCAATTCCCAGAACAGAAGGCTTAGATAATGTGTGGTGTCCATCTAAAATGAAATGAATCTCCTAAACTTTTGGATAGTTTTGGTTATTGTGAGTATATATGGGCTGTAGTCAACCAGTTAATGTCCACTTAAACAAAGTTTACTTAATAAAAAAACCCTCTAATTATATACAGCTGTATACCATTAATATTTTTGTACAGGTTTTTTTTTTGTGTCCAGGAAGATATAAAGTAAATGAACAAGACATGACCTAAGACAATATATAACTGTTTCCTTAGTTTCAAAAATGCATTTATTGATTTTGTTTTCACATGGTCAGAATAATACAAACATTTGTCAGCTGCATCCTTTAGCACTCAGCCCATGCAGAGCTATTAAAAGTTACCCTTATAGATCCCACCACAAATAAAATGCTGTTGCAGTACATACCACTATATTCCTTCTTCAGATATACAAATAAATATAGTCTTCACAGGGTAGTGTTAGCAGGGTTGCAATACTTCAGTTGCCACTGCTAGCAATAGGCATGATAATACTTTTGGGATGAATTATGTATTAATTGTTTTGTTGAAAAATGGAGATGAACTTTATTTATGGCTGGGTTTCTCTAAAAGGGTTACAAGGGTTGCTCTTCTATTGTGCACACCATGTTTTCAAATCAATATTTATACATTTTCTGCAATGCTAATGCAACCCTATCCATTTGTTAAAATAAACAATAAAACCTGACCTATTTACAGTGCTTTATATATGTTATACCAGCTACTCTATAAACATCACTGTAGAGAATTAACACTATGTTTTCAGTGATGTAATTTATCAAACATGCAATATGGAAATTTAAGGTCCTATTCTATGGTCCTTTCATGTATGTAGCCTGCTGAAGTGTCGTGGAGGACTGTATGAGAATGGGTTACAGGACAGCAGGAGATAATTTCTCTCCACCAAAATTTGAAATTTATTGGAAACTTGAAAACCCAGACGTAGGTTCAAGGATCAGGCCACTTTCTCTGCTAATGTCCGGAAAAAGTATTCGTTTTGAATCCAAATTTATACCTTCTGAAGATATAATTCATGCCTGTGAGAATATATCTCCATTCTAAATTGCTAGATTTCTTAATACTCTTCCCATCACTCCTCAACTTTGACCCTGCAGAATCACTACCTACTGAAAGGAGAGGGGGTTTTAGCCCACATGGCTCATTCATCTTTAAATCTTTTCTTCGATCTTCTTTCCTTTTTAAAACCAGGAGTGCTGACAACTGCACTGAGTGTTAGCTGAGTGAGTAGCCTTAATTTATCTTATTAGAATCTGAGCCCCAACCACCAACCTCATTTCACCTCAGACCTTTTCCCCACATTTATTAAAAATGACTTATGTTCCTCTCAGACAATTTGCATAGAAAAGATATGTCAAGTGCTCAAGTGAGATGGACCTGAATTCAATAAACCCATATCAAAATTTTCACCATCTCATAACATTAAAAATTAATTTTAGATATATAATGAGAAAAGTTCTTATATTATGAATAAGAACTCCAAGTAGCTATATTGAGAAATTTAATTTTGCACAATGTGAGACTATGTAGATGTGTAACATTGAGATTTACTGATTCTTCTGTCATGTTTTGGTGGAAAATAAGAGAAATTGCACTGACCACAACTAAATCTAGAGCAGATTTTTACTGATATATTTGTAATAATAGACCCAATATTTGGGAATTTTTTATCAGGACCAGTTACAACTTTAAAAATAGGTACATAGTTGTCCATAGGCCATGCATTTAGTATTTCCTTGTCCTTAAAGGATGTTTAAATATGTAGTTTTTAGAAAATTAACTGTTTAATTTTGCACCAGTAGAACCTATACAGACATATTCCTCTTTGTTACAAAGTCAATGGCAGTCTCACTTCAACATGTAGTGCTGGTTTATGTTCTCCGGGGATTTTCTTTAAAGAAGGGAAAACTGGCAATTTAAGCATGTTAATGAGAATCCAAAAGTAGGTGTTTATGGTCAAAAAATGTCGTTATGATAGGCAAGACTCAGCTTCATCCTACTTAACTACTGTTCCTGCAAGTTGTTCTAAGGTAGTTCTGCTTTCTCCTACAGTCACCAGAGAAATCAAATGGATATGCCTGGGCAGAGTTCCTTCTTTCATAACACCAATGTCAGAGTTTCATGAATGCCCTTCAGATGCTTGAGTCTCCCCACTGACTATCAAAGACCACAAACAGATGTTTTATACTGGTTACATCAGCTTAAGATAACTAAAACTAGGCAATGAATCCAGCCCCAAACCTCTTGCATATAGAAACCACTCTGGAGCTTTAGGCTGTTACTCTTCCAATACAGGAATCATGCTCACTGTTGCTGGTGGAGCACTAACAATAGTGCAAGAACGGACTAAAGATGACTTGTCAAACATACAGTATTTCCATTATAATAGTCCAGGTCTATTACATCTACAGAGCAGGTTTAGCTCTAAGGTAAACATACAGAGCTGTCTGAAAGTCCAGAAGAAGCTGGTTGCTCCCCCTGAAGAATGACAAGAAGCAGCCCCAGTTCTGCAATAGCAACATCTTTTATGGGCTAAACCAGTAGCAGACTTACGAAGGCAGATGCAAGATAAGACTGATATTAAAGGATCAATCTTGCTTAAAGATATTGAACATCCCTATTCCTTTGATAAACAAAAGCCACTAATAAGGATTTGATGAAAAGCAAGCAGTTCTTACATGCATATAGGCATAAATTCCCTTGTAAATTAATGAAAAATTATTTGCTTTTTTTGCTTGAATATTAGATAGGTTACTTGAGGATAAACCACTGTCCTCAGACATAAGCACCTTTGTTGCCAATATTTTGAAAGTATAGGTAAATAAACAACAAAGACAACTTTTAATAGTCTCTTTACTTCTCATTGCTCTTGTTGGTTTTACCTTTTTTTTTCAAGACAGCGTTCAATCTTCTGCCTAGAGTTAAATTTAAAGATGCATTTAAGATCAGTTATTTGAAAATTAAAGTACTTAACTTTTTTGAACTGATTGCTGATAAAAAACCTTTCAATATCACTTAGTATGCACTCTAAACACTCGACAGGCAGAAGATACAAGTGCTCCCTCACCATAACGAGAAGAAGCTGGCTGTGCTCTGAAGTTGCTGTCCCACAGGCTACAGTTGACAAGATCCCTGTATTATCTGTTCTGCAAGTGGAGCACTCATACTTATCATTGCAGGAGCTACCACTGTTACTTTATCCCATATCATATTTAAGGAGACTGCTTAAGATACCCACTGCTTCCTCCAATTCGTGTGGACATTAAACGTGGTTTTTTGTATTCACGATTGACACAGCTGAAATACAGAAAGAAAAATTATTTGTAGCGTTTGCTGACAGAATAGTTTTGTGATTTGCTGGGCAGTAACAATGTCATTGGATTTTGTACCCTCATTTATAAAACCTATATATATATCCATATGCCACTGGCCACATTTGGAACAGAGCATAATGAAAAGAAAGAAAACCCACAAAAAAGTATGTACATGAAAAGTGGAGGAAAAGAATCACAAAAGTACCCAGCAGCCTTTACAGTTTCCGTGATGTGGCTTCTTTAATAATAGAAAATGGAATTATGGTCGTTAAGATACACTTAATAATACCAATCTCAGAATAGCTTCTGAAAACAACAGAATAAGGGTAAATGAAAGGGTAGGGCTGTCTGTATTATTCAGGACTTCCTACTACATTTACAGTCCTTGCTGGTCTTTTCCAACCATTCGAATTAACACAGAAATATAGATGTGTCTAGGCAAATGAAATTATGTATAAAACAATCTCAAAAATGACATACTCTGTCTCTTACAGATTCTCTAAAGGCACTTGTAAAGCACACTTATCTAAAATGCTATTTAGCCATCTGAAATATGTTTTTATCAATGAAATTGCTCAAAAATTAGAAAACTGTCAAATCATTCTGTGCAAGTGTAGGGAGTTCATAATTTTTGCTTTATTTGATAACTTATATAAAATAGTTGAATGTATGAGTAGTTTAGTTTTTATTACTAATCAGGATTCCAATGTGTTTTTGAGGA
This sequence comes from Eopsaltria australis, assembly GCA_034509425.1. Lineage (NCBI taxonomy): Eukaryota > Metazoa > Chordata > Aves > Passeriformes > Petroicidae > Eopsaltria > Eopsaltria australis. The sequence continues at coordinate 45,196 of JAVTVJ010001688.1, read as the reverse complement.
TAGTTGTACTTTTTATTTTCCTTGCCTTTTCTTCTACCTTCCTCCCCCTATTTCTGTGAAGTGTTTTTTGCTTCTTTAATATGTTTTGTCATGTAGAAAATGGAAAGTCTTTGTTTCTTTGAATGCTAGAAGGGTCAAAATAATGTGAAACCAAAAGTAAAAAAAAAGAATAGAAAAGCCCCAAAAATTTATAATTATAATTGGACCAAAAATCTGTTTCTTAAATACATACTAATTTTTCTCTTCAGTCTGTGGACATTACTTTATTAGACATTATTTCACTTTTTGGTAAGAATTTTGACACCATGTCAGAATTGACAATTAGAAGTATTAAAAAAAAAATCCCTGGTCAATTATTTTAAATTTGCAAATTGTATCATATTGCTTACAGACATTAATGCAAAGCTGACAACTGAAATCTGGAAATCCATTTGTGTAGATTAACTTGAAACTAACATTGACCAAGTCTTAGAACTCAAAACAGGCAGCTCTAAAATTTTATTCCATTTCCCTCCACAGATGTGAAGTGCCATGGAACCTGCCTTATGTATAGATGAGAAAGTGCATCGAGCCAAGCACAGGTGGGTTTTACATTTGGGAAAACCAGCAGGAAACCAGCACATGGACCCACAGGCTGCCACTCTGCAAGGCTCAGGCTGCTTGTGCTGTGCCACCTCTGCCCTGGGTACCCTACAGGGGTGGGCGTATGGCCACAGCTGTGCCCATGGCAAATTCCCCAGGGATTTTAAATTGATGTTTCCTTTTGGCATTGACTGTACAGCTATCTAAAATCCCAAATCACATCTTTGGAAGGGGAACACATCATCTGGGATGGCTGTCTGTACCTATTCCCCACCTCCCTCTCCATCCCCTCTGCAGTGAGGAGCTTGTGCTGGTGTGGGGGAGCAGGTGGCAGCTATCTAATGTCTTGCTATGTAGCCACATGGACACATTTTTCCTGCATGCAGACACCCCAGGGTCTTCTGCCTTTAGCACAGGCCCATCTGCTGCTCTCTGCTGCATATGCTGTAGAGGATACTAGTGCTTAAAGAAATGGGCAGTAAAACTGTGGCACATACCTGGGAGCAAAGCATCAGCTGAAAAAACTTGGGGGGGCTGTGCTCTGTCTCAAAAATTTCAGTGTCAGTCCCAGGTTATGAACACAGTTTTGAACTATGCTAGAATTAAAGGATTTTAAATTATTATTTAATTTATATTTTGATGATTTTCTTGGAGAAGCATTTTATATTCAAGCACTATGATGTTCTCTCTGAGGCTTCAGTTTTGGAACAAATTCAGATATAAACTCTGCATTTTTCTCCTTCTATAGATGACTAAGCCAAAGTAGACCAACAATGTGGGGGAGAAATCTACCAAGTACGTTTCAAATATTGTACTAAAAAAACTACATTTCAGCTATTACATTGTATTAGTATGTTACTTTGATCAGTTTAGGTTTAAATAAATCAAGACAGAAAACAAAGACCAGTATTTAAGTTAGCCTCTAACATTCTGAATCATGGTCCTACACTTGTGGAGCTGAACACTGATTTTAACTACCCTTGGACTGCTTTTCAGAAAGCCACCCCCTTGTGAAGCCCTCATCTCCTTAACCATATCTATGATCTCCTAAGAACAGGTATGTGGGAAGAATCACTTGTGAAAAGACAAAATCTGTGTGTGTTGATACATGAATGTGCAAGTACCAAATCCAATACAATTTCAGCAAATAGAAATGACATCTCTCTACTTTCCTGACTTTTTTTAATAACACTAAGTTGAGCAGATGATACCTTTCTAGAAGTTCTGAAGGTCACAGACTTACCCTTGATATCATATATCATGTAGAAGAAAATGTGAAATAGGCAACCATATATATTAAATATTTGATTTCTCATAAGAGGAAACTTTTTCAGCTGATCTGTTGCTATGTCTTTAATTAATATTTTTCTATTTCTTTAATCTAGAAATCTATTGCATTTGAGATATTTTCTTTCTTTCTTTAATCTAGAAATCTATTGCATTTGAGATATTTTCTTTCTTTCTTTCTTTTCTTTCTTTTCTTTCTTTCTTTTTCTTTTTTTCTCTTTCTTTCTTTTTCTCCCCTTCTTTCTCTCTTTACTTCTCTCTTTCTTTCTATCTCATTTTCCTCTCTCTTTCTTTCTCCCTCTCATTCCTTTTCTCATTCTATCATTCGCTCATTCTTTTTGTCTCTTTGTTTCTTCCACTCTTTCATTTTTTTCTCTCTTCCTTTTTCTTTCCCTCTCTTCCTTCTTTTTTTTCCATTGGAGGAATAATTGCAGTTCTTTTCAAATCTCCTAGGAAATTTTTCAGCTATGTAAAGTTATAACAAGATGTGACATCCAGTCCTAGCTAATCAGTGTTCAACACAGACCCACTACTGCAGTGCAGGGGGTGGCACTTTCAATTTGCCCGTGACACTGACCAGGTTTTTAAGGAACAGTGAGTGAAGGAAGAAAATAGCATAAAAATGCTTAAATTTTTATAGAAAAGGTATAACTTTGTAAGAAAGCACTATCATAAATTCAAAAAAAGTATATCTTAATGATACACTTAGAGTAAATCATTTGCCTTGAGAGACAGGAGGTCTCTGGTGACCTGTATGGCAGCCACAAGAGACTACCAGGCTAGCTACTTTCAGCTAAATGTACTCTCATATTAATATTTTAAAATGCCATAATGCCTCTCTGAAAACCTCAGAGGACAGATACATCAATTTGCGAGGTCTTCACTCCAGGAAATAGAAACAGGGATAATCTGCCATTAAAAGAAATAGTTCATTATGTCTGCTTCTTGGGAGCACATAAACTATGTCCCTCACATACTTATGTTGCAAATCCTCACTTTAATGTGAAGGGAAACACCATGCCCCAGAGCTTTATTGTCCCACTGTTTATTAGTACAAAAAGGTTTCTTGTGGTATGAAATCTTAAGCTTGTTGCAGTAATCAATCAGCTTCAAAGAGTCTCTTCCCTAAGCCAGAATCATTACAAATAAATCAATTAAACATAAAGTTTCTATTTTCAGGAGGATCACAATACAGAAAACCAGAAGTGCATCAGTGCACCATAGTTAGAGAAAGAGATTTTACTAGGTAGAACTCTCTCTTTTTTTCCTTTTTATTTCTTCCCCCCTCTTCTTATTTTTGGTTTTGTTGGGGTTTTTTTTTGTTGTTGTTTTGTTTTGTTTTGGTTTTTTTTGTTTTGTTTTGTTTTGTTTTATTGCAAAGAGAAAGAAGTTTAGTTTTTATTCCAGTTAAAACTAGTGTATTCCCCTCTGCCTATTTCTATATGGGTAATTTATATATTTATGAGAAAAATACAAACTACTGCTTAATTTACCTAGATGTAGACAGGAACAAGAAATAAATTTGCATTGCTGTGACTATTAAGGACACAAAATCAGAAAGGAAAGAAATGAAATGAAATGTTTGAATAAAAACGAATTATATTTTATTGGTTCATCTCCTGGAGGAGGTACCATATATTAGGACATATATAGATTCTTTTTCCTTGAGGATTTTTGGTTTATTGATGCTCAAATATGTTCCTGAGATTTCCCACTGAATGAAACAAAAATCAACAGGCACACCAATATGCATTCTATTCTATTCTATTCTATTCTATTCTATTCTATTCTATTCTATTCTATTCTATTCTATTCTATTCCTTCTGTTCTACTTACCAATCTAATAGTATTATCATCTTTCTTCAGTGTGTAAACTACCTACTCACTAAAATATTTTGATTAGCTGGATTTTAATTTTCTGGGAAAGGGATGAGTATGTGGCTCTTTAAAAACACATACATACTGGTTATGTTTATTTTCATCAGCATCATGTCAAAAGAGCCTTTTTTGTCTTGATATGGGAGGTGATGTTCTGATCCTGAGATATGTGACGCTCTTAAGTTTCAAATTTCGTATGGTTGTATACTGATACTGACTGCTAATTGCAAAAGACTTTTGATGTATGTTCTACATGTCAGTGTTCTGAGGAAAAAAGGTGCTTTTAAGTGAAACAGAGCTGCTGCCTTTGAGCTGCTTCTGCTGTGCAGGGTGGAAGCTATGTTGTAAAGGATTCAGAAAAAGCAGAGAGAAGACAGCCTTTGATGGAAACACTCCCCCACATCACTGCAGCCAGTTGCTATTTCTGACACACAGATATCCTGTGGATGAAGCAGATGCATGGTCATACATGGCTGCTGGTCATAGCCTTGTTTTCCTGTGTACACAACCTGAGATTTACTAAGTAGGGCCCCAGGTCTGATTTATAACAACTATTAGGGATTACAGCAGAACTGTGCTCCAAAAACTAGGCTGAAAGCTTGCTGAATCAGGTGTCTAAATAAATCTATCATTTTTGTTCAACTTGCAGTTTAGGCTCTGTTTTAACAATTTTCTCCATGAACAAATGCAAAACAAATATTTTGTCTTGGATTAGCTCAAATGAACTTGTCATGTTCATTTACTGCACTGATGTCAAACATTTTGGTCCAATAAACCAGACAACTGTAGTTCTTGTCTGAACACCTAGTATTGAGGGAGTTTCAACCTGAACTTAGAGGCTGAGTTTCTTGAAGAGTACATCTTCCACCGCAAAAACCGACTTTCTCCTGAAAAATGATCCGTTATCAGCTGACAACAGTGCTGGTGCAACATAGAAGATGGCTCTTGATTTGACGGCAAAAAGGAAAAACTTATTAAATTGTAGTGTTCATTCATAGCCCTTAAGAGGGTTTCCTAGTTTTGAACAATATTCACCCTTACCTTCCAAATGTAATTTTTAAGCCTACATAAATCTGAATCCTTTAGTAGCAGTGTTTTCCCTTGCTATAGGAGCTCAGGATGTGTAGGTTCATGAGACAAACCATTCATTTAGTTCCTAATGCTATGTAGACTAAATCAGTATTAGATAAACAGCTCCTAAAATTCTTAATTTTTAACTTGATTTCCAAGCAAGGTAATCTCCAGACAAATTACATTCTGCCCATAGTAAAATGAAAACTCAGGTTACCAATATCACCTGGATATTAGGAACAAACTGTGTTTGTGGCATTCTTATCTTTTTATCCCACACAGACATATTTCAGAGAAACATTGAAAAATGTGTTCACTCCAAATAAATTCTAAGACTACATAGTCTTGCAGAGAGGGGGAACTGTTTAGATAGTGTAGCTATGATCTTGTAAATATTTTCAGTAAGAATAAAAATTCAGAATGGAAAGCAAAGAAATTTGTTTCTTGTCTCCTTTAGTCCTGGTGGACACTTGTTGGAGAAAATCAGTGTAGTTCTAATGATGGAGCTCATCATCCCTGCAGAATTCAGTATCAAGATCTGCATCTGTACAAACTGCTGGCCTTAGTCTGCTGGAAAGGAGATTTCCTAGTGCCAGGAAATCAGGCCTGAACACACGAATTTCTATTCTCCAGTCAAATCCCCCACAGAGAATCATGTTCATGCCCTATCATCATACATCTTGGATCTCCAGAGTGGCTGGGAAACTTTCATCCTTGAAAATTTTAAGTCTGGACTATAAAGTCTGAAACATTCTGGCCTGAACTCAGTATTGACCATATATTAGGCTGCAGGTTGGACCAGATGCTCTCTCAAAGTCCATTGCAGACTGAATGCTTTTGTGATTTTAGAGCTCTAGCACATGCTCTAGAGGAAGGACAAAGACACATAGGAGTATTCCAGGAATTATCAGAGAAGTGGTGTTCCTGCCAGGATTTCCACTTTTTATAGTGCTATTTTGCTGATCCTGGCAAGACAGTGGATAAAAAATATTGCTATGAATAAAAAAATTGCTGTGAATTAACACAATCAATCAATCAACCAATTAATTAATCAGTTCTATAATGATGAAGAGTAGAAACAAAGAAAGATGAGACAATATTTGTGCAAAACATATGTGCCATGTAAAGAGCAAAAAATATTCAATCTTCTTACAGCTAGCACAATTTATCAGTTTACCTAGTCATATATCCGTGATTGCAATGCTTGTAAAACGGCAGCACTGAAAATAGCTGGCCCCAGAGGGCTTTCTAGGGTAGTGATGCCAAAGAATTAATTTGCACTGAGATATGAAACTAAGGTTTTGTTCCAAGGTAAAAGGAGAATAAAATAACATAGTAGTAAATCTGTGTGAAAGAAACCAGCATCACAGCAAAACTATCTTCCTTATGAAAGAAAATGAACTAAAACTGTTAAGTTATATCCACTAGTTCCTTGATACATAATGCACTGTGCATATGGTGAAATGTCAGTGTTCTTCCAGACCCAGAAAAGAAACAAAGGTACAGAAAACCCACTTACTGTAGCACTAATAATTCCAGAGGACTTGCACTAATTCTGTCACTCTATTTAGAGAAAAGTATAAACATTCACCTACATTTTCCTTCGAGTTACCAGATGGTCCTTCTAAGAGAGAAAAAATATCTTTGAATTAATACTTGCTCTATTTGCTTACTTCTCTGTGCTAAGGTTGCATCAGAAGTTCTAATTGCTATAACACACCTGCTCTGATAATAAAGCAAGTTAGGCATAGAAAGAAAATAGACTTGCATTCATGTTAGAAGGCTTGTTGCATGCTTTATCTGAATGCTTGAAAGGCTTCCACAGATGTATCACCTTTGGAATGTTGGATCTTCTGACCCTACCACTATAAAAAATCCTCTCTATGCAGCTGAGTGATAATAGAAAATTTTGTTAATGAATACAAGGTACCATTTTACTTTCAGGGCCATGTACTTTATTTATACGGAACTTTATATTTGCACCCATGGACTGTACTTAGCTTAGCTGTCACTTTGCTGAAGCTAAGAGTAGTGAATCTACAAGCTGGGGTCTCTTGCTTCCAGCAGTCTGAAGTATACCTTGCTCATGTATCTGTGAGCCAAGATCTTTATTTCTAAAATAAATGCTTACTTCTTCGAGATGATTTTGACATTGCTATGAAGAATTGCTTATCTTCTGAGAACACTCTGAGAATTGTCACATAGATAAATGTTAATTTAGACAAATTCTAAGTCGAAATTTTTGCCTTCATTAACTGCCATGACAAACCCTCCATATTTGATGTTTTCAGATCCATAATATATGGTTTTCCCCTAGGTATGATTCCATAAAAGAGAATTTAGTTCTGTATCATTGGATGGTAGAACATGAGAATAAATAACAAATCCTTCAGATCCTACCTGTGAAGGTGGAATCTCCCTAATTTTGTTACATACATTTTCCACTTTTGATGATAAAGATTTTATGTGAAAATCATCCTTTAGGGGATAATCACCCATTGGTTTCTGAAGTCTTTACATCAACATAGATTGGATTATTAGCAAAATAAGACCTTCTTGCTCAGAAATAGTGGAGGGGAAAAATTCACAAGGACTGTTACTATGGTATTCATCCTGCGACTCTTGTAGCTCAGCCATATACCCCAGCATCTTACTGCATGCCAGAGAGCCATTGATTTCATCAATTGTCTTTTCAAAACATTTCTGCCTTTTGTTTACTAACTCTTGTACATGCTTTCCCTATGCTTGGCCAATGAACCTCATAGAAGCTCTCACTGTCTTAGAGTGGATGACAGACAGAGAAGTTGGGGCACTTGTTATGGTGTCTCAGCTGTCCCAGCATCTGAATTTGCTGCATTTAAGTCAAGGAACACTTGTTGGCAACTGCTGATCTATTACCTTGAAGTGTCGTTGACAAAGCAAAACCTGAGCACATAAAACTACCCATTTGTCATATTCAGAACATAATATTTTAGAAAAGAAATAAATGAAGGTAAAGGGGTATTGCATATAATATAAACAAAGATTAGATCAGGTCTCTTTTTCCATCAGCCTGGCAACAACATTTTCATGGAGCTCCTGTTTTACCAAAGGATCTTAGAAGAGCATCCTAACCAAAGATGCTCTTACAATCAGACTTTTCTCTTGGTTTTTAGATCTATGACCCATTTCTTCTTTCTTTCTGAATTTCTCTTTAAATTCACTGTTTTATTTGGAGACTGGCTTTTAATTAGCATAACACTTTTTCCTTCCTGTCTTAATGTAAATGTTTCTCTTCCCAGCACACCCCTCCATGGTACTTAAGCAGTTATTAAATAATTCCCTGTTTATACAGAGCGTAAGACTTCCCACTAACTGTGGTGTCAATTTGACATTCTTCAGTCTAGCATGTGGTGGTTGTTATATGAATAAACCCACTACAAAAAACTGTGCAGTAAGGTTAAACATAATTCATAAACAGGCTACTTTAAACATAGTTTATGACTCACTGCTGACTGAGACCTTACCTGTTCACAGACATATATTTGGATGACAACCAAAATGGCATGGTTGTTACCCAAACCATTTTCAAATAGCCACCTTTATTCTGCTAGAAGGTACACTAAGGAGAAATATATCTGGACTCTGGCTTTTCAAACACAGTAATTGACAGGTTTTTTACTAGTATGTTATTAATGCCTTCACACAGGCAGACTCTTCAGATGCAGCCACCAAGGTACAGCAATTTGTTATCTAAGAGGTAAATTAGAAAGTTTGATTCTTTGACATTATCTAGAATAAATAGATGAACAACAGGAAAGATCACTAAGGGCCACATTGCTGTGAAACTATATCCTTATGGAATAAAGGGCACTTTGTGTCTGCAAAAGTATCAACATCTGGTGCACAACACCAAGTGGAAGAGGTGGATCATTTGGCTCTGCATTGTGAACTGCCCTGGCAGCCTTTGGAAAAATAATAGAGATGTTACTAAAATGATTTGTGGCAAGGGGCCAAATGCTGATATTTTTCACACAGCTGGACCTACCACTTAACCCAATGAAGTTCGCATGATTTTCAGTACGGGGCATGAATCTATCTATTTATTATAAATCCATTTTAATAAACTGTTTGACCTTATACTTTCTAAGCTTTGAATAAAATCTATTTGATTCACTGAAAAGCTAAGCTTGCTACAGACATCTTATGAAGTTTGGTATTATTCAATGTTGTCTTCATTTTGCTGCATATAATGGTCCTATTCTTCACCATTCATGAATTATGTAGGTCAGTACATACGCATGCCAGGAAAACCTTTCTAGCACCCCATACAATCATGTGTTTTGTATATGTAATGACATACGTTACTGTGATTCTCTCAGAAGCATTTCGGGGAAATACTGGAATGTTTTACCAGAATGTAAAAATTACTATTTTTGTTTGTCTCCATCTGTATTGTCAAGTGAATTAGTTCTCATGAATGCCACCGTGGAGAGATAGAGAAGGAGTAAATTAAAAAATGGGGAAAGGTGCTAAACTAGATGCTTGGCCAAAAATAGCTTTGCCATACATAAAGCCTACTTCTGTGTTACAGTTTGATTTTGCAGGTTTATGGGTTTGTATACTCAAGGCTAAGAACTATTGTTCATTGTAAAAATATAAATTGAAAAGTTATCAGAAATCTTCCTGTGCAATGATTATTAAATAAAGGAGAATCACTAACACTCTGTCCTCATCTTGTGTTCACTGATTTCTTTCCCCAGATCTCTATCATGGTTCATAAGCATTGCTACTGGAAGTCTAGCTCAGACTAAGAATCAAGCATTTCTGGGTTCTGGGATGTTAAAACATTGCTACCAGTGAGACTAAGGCAAAGCTGGAGAACAGTTGCTTTCAAAGCTAGAAAACGTTTTTGGATCATAATTACTCTTTGTCCATGCTTCGAAATTTCAAATTTTATTTAATTTTGATTATTCACTTCATATCATAACAGATAAACCCTGAGAAATTGCCTATCTACTGATCTTTCAATTGTCAGTGATGTGCTTGTCTATCAGGTGAATTAATGGAAGGATAGGTCAGTATTTTTTTATAATTTTTGTATTAACTAGGGAATGAAAGACAAAATTTCATGGCTTGAGAAAGGGATAAATGTTGATTTCTTTAATTTTTTTTACATGTATTCAAAGAAATAAAGAATCTTCAGAAGGGGCTCAGGACCTAAAGGTTTTTAGAAACTTTTCTGGAAGCAACGTAGCAAACTGAAAATGAGGTGCAAAAAAGATTTTTTTTTTGTTTCAAGGCTTACTTACAGGACTTACAATTGATGCATTGTTGTCTGAAACAGATATAAAATAGCATTAAGCATATATGCTAATATATTTTTTAAACATTTGGCTTGACATACCATTTTGGCATTTATTGTGAAGAATTTTTCAGAGTTTTGAAAACCTACAAATCACTGTTTTAGGAACAAAGCTCTGAGACAAATCTGTGATATATTTGGACACAACAAAAAAGTGTGTCAGGGTGGGGGTTTGCTGTAGTATTATTTGGTTGTTTAACCTGACAGCACTAAATATGGAAACCATAAGTACTCAAGTTCATCCTTGTTAGCATGGTTCATGCAGAAAGATTTCCTGGCTGATTGTGGCCACCAGAACACACTTTCTGATGCTATTATCAGCTATCAGTCATTATCAGCTTTCAAGTCATTATGCACTGCTAAATAGAGACATAGCCTATCATCTAAATCCACAGTCCAGAAAAGTTTGGAAATTCTGTTTTTTACCAATCATTGTAACAAAGAAGTAGACCACCCTTTCAGTCTATTCCATTAAAATCACTCTTAATGCTTGTTAAAAAGGTGCTGGCCAGATGACACAAACATAGGTGGCAGAAGGAGAAGAAAAGCACATTCATTTTCTTGTTCAAAACCTAGAGAGTTCATCTTTCCTCCTACTGCTCTCTTTACTTACCTGTATAAAAGAACCGTTTTATAGACATAAACTCATATATACAATGTGAAAAGCTCAGGCTCTGAACCTTATAGTTTGTTTAGATATGCAGATTGCCAATCAGTTTACATGCAACACATTTTTTTATTCATTCTTCTTTGAGTGACAACAGCATTCAAATAATTATGTTCTCACTTTGTTGGATACAGAAATCTCCAGTCCAGTCTTTAGGGCATCCTGTAACGTACATTCATTCTTTTGACCACTAAATAGTTTTTTTCTAAGTTCAAAACACTCAGGAAGGTTCACCACATCTTTCAATGTCTGTAACTATTGTTTTATAAGTCAAAGTGGTTTTATTTGTGTTTAGTATATAATTTAATTAACAGGGGTCAACCAGGAATCCAATACTGGTCATTAGATGCTTTCACATGAGGCTGTACAGCTACAGGATATAACATCCAGCCTCTGTCAGGATTGAATCAGAGACCTCTCTCGCCTTCTGTCTTTTAAACTTTAAAATTTCAGAAAATCACTGTTGGAACCTTTTTCTTCATGCTTTCATACCTGTCATATTCCATCAAGGTCACTTTTAAAGGCAGCTGTGCACTACTGAAAATCAAAGCAGTATCCTGACCGGTAGTGAGGATTGCCAGTTTCTTAGAAAATACAGACTAATCTGTCTCTGCATGAAAAAGATAATAAGTGCATCTAGTTATTTTATTATTTCACAGCTAAAGCTCTGTGTAACTGTAAATAAACAGACACATGCTTTGGCAAATACGTTTATACTTAGACCGTGGAAAGGTATATTCTATGAACAAACACAATCATTTTGTAAAACTGAAATCTCTTAAAAGATCATGAACATGACCTTTTACTGTGGTTTATTGTTTGAAAAATGTGCTGAATGTAAGAACATCTTGGATACTAGTTCAGGTCCTAACTATTATGTGATTAGTTTTGAAGAAACTAACAATATCAAGCAGCTACAGGTTTTTAGGTAAGACACGACTGAAATACAGTAAAGAAGTGTTTATATTAAATTTAGTCATCTAAGACAATTATGAAAATTTATTTCACAAAATAACATTGGAAAAAGGAAATTTGTCATTTCTAATGGTCCATCCTGTGTAGTTTTCTGTCTTTTGAGCCAAGTGATGTTTCAGTTTAGGTGGATGTAAGTTATATTTAAAATTTAAGTATGGGGTTTTAATAGAAACTTGCCTGAGTCCAGTTAATGTCTTCCCTATGAAGTTGTGGCATTTTATAATTCTATAATTAGCCTTTTCCCAAGGGCATTCTCTCATATAGTGATGCTGAAGTGCTCCTATTTCTGGAAACAAAATAATACCAGTCTAGTAACAACAAGAAAAATGGTGTTTCTAGCAACACTCTGTATTTGTTACTGTCTATAGAATTTCACCTTGATATTTGACCCTGTTTTCTTGCATCGTTTTTAGTGAAATAACACATGATTCCTTCATTTATTTTCCACTTACATAAGCAATTGTTCAGTATAATTAGAAATTATGCTTCAGCTGAATAAAAATTTTTTGGCTCATACCTAGTATCACAGCAAACAGGGATAATTGCTCCTTTTCCATTCCCCAGTCGTCAGCTGAGCTTGTCTCTTGCAGTTTCTTTTTTTCCAGCATTCGGACATTATGAGTCTCTCTTTAATCGTCTCTGAGGCAGATTGGATCCTCTTTCCTCAAAGGAGGAGTCAGAAAAGGAAATGGTCTCTGAGTTCATTTTAGCAGGAGTTTTGTTTACTTCCAAGGCCTCATTTTGCAAGTGATGTACCTTTCTTCTTTTTGTTTTCTTTCTTTCTCTCTCCTTTTCTTGAGTAGAGGTGTGGCTTTTTTTTACCTTCATCAACCAGTTGCAAGGGAGCAGCCTTGCTATAAAGGAGACTTCAGTGATAGTGCCCAGAGTATATCACTGAGTGAAAATTATTAGCCTCTGACATACTGGAGGTCAGCCCAAATTATATATTAGTCCCCTTGGACTTCAGCTTTATAGCACTATTATTTTAACACAAGTTATGAATAAAACTCAAACATTATCTTTCATACTTTTCATGGTGAGGGATGGTAAGATGAGATGGGTTATTCAGTTGATTCATTTAGAGGAGGCCTACAGGATGGATTTAAGAAAAATTTGTTAGTTGTTGGATCCCTATCCACAGCTACAGTAGAACAAGAAAGATTTGCATGGTAATCACTGGCAAATTGCATTGATAAAGAAAACTGTACGTTGGACTCTATCAGGAGGAATGTAGCTAGCAGAATGAAGGTAGTTGTTGGTCTGTGTTCACCATCAGTGAGGCCACTCCTGGAACAATGAGTCCACTTTTTGGGACTACTGGTTTTGAAAAATGGAAAAAATCCAGTGGAGAGGAGCCAGTGTGGCTAAAGGTTTGTAGGGAAAGGGGTTTAGGCCGCTTGGCTTGCTAGTCTGGTGAAGAGAATACTGAGGAGACAGCTAATAGCATGTTACTGTTACCCAAAAGGTTCCCAATGACAGAACCAAGCTCTTCTTCTAGAGGAAAACAGTAAGAAGAATAGGCAATGGAGGGTTTTTCACTGGGAAAATAATGAAGTCTCTTTAGAATAATGAAGAATGGTACTTTAGAAAATAATGAAGAATCTCAAGTTGTTTTGAGATTCATATGGAGAAAATTATGGTAGTTCTGCTCCAAACAGGAGTCTGGACCTCCAGAGGTTCTTTTCAAGTGAAGTTTGTGTATCTCCATGGTAATTGGTTTATTAATATTTGGAAATCCATTAGGCTACATAAACCACTCCTCATCACCATAAGCAGTGGAATGAAGTATCAGGCAGCATTATAGAACTCCAAACAGGGAATGTGTGTCCATGAAAATATCAGTCTTTGTAGGAAAATGTACAAATGTGCATGTCACAGTCTGTTGCGGTTGTGAGCCACTGCATTGAAGGCCCAAAGGCCACAGAAGGTCCCAAAGAGGATGGGGGGGGGGGCCCTGGTGGAGGGCTCCTGGAACCAGAGAACTCCCCCTGGGGATGGAGGAGACAGTGGTTTAGCCCAGGCTTTGGCGGTTATGCTTAAGTCTCTCCCGTTGGCCGCCCAGTTTGTCAGTTACCCCTCCTGTTCTAGAAAGTTCTTCTTTATTCGGTTGCTGATTTGTTGCTTCCCTCTAACTCCTCCCCCTCTCTCTCCCTATTGGACCGCTTGCCTTGGACCCTCCCTAACTCCGCCCCTGGACCCTCGTTTGATTGGTTCTTGTTCTCCCTTATAAGCTCATGTCAGGGGGTGCTCGGGCTCTTGGTCCCTGGGCTCCCTCTGTGCTAGGCTCCCCAATAAACCTGCACAGAATACCCATACCAGAGTCCCTCTCTCCTTTCTTCAGAGGTCAGATGCGCTTACCCCTGCTCTTGGCGCACCAACTGCCAAGCGAGCAGCCCACTGGCAGGGTCATATTTGAACCCTCCAGAGAGGCCCACCCCTCCAAGGGTCAGGGGCACTCCGGATCATGTCAGCCTGCGGTTGCCCGTATCCGGGTGGGCACCCAAGCAGCGGACCGATAAGTGGTGGCCGGAACAGGGACCTGAGATCCACTCGGGTTCCTGTGGAGGGTCCCTGACCACTCCAGCAATCAGGAGTTCACCTCCAGGGGTCGCTTCCCCAGAAGAAGACGTCAAGTTTTATTGACGGCTTCGGAAAGGGGCGACCAGCAACCTCTCTCTGAAGAAAGAAGAGGACTGGTCGGCTGAAGACCTCCGCCCTTTGGATTTTATTTTGCCCTGGGAGTGGCCAGTTGGAGCCGGAACACAGCACGAGGGATCAGCAAGGATCCAGGTGGAGAAGTGTAAGTGCTGAGCTCCCTGGGGCAGCCTTCTGCTTATACCTTTTTAGTTGCCCAGTTTTCCAAAGGCGGAGAGGCATCTCAGAGCTAAAAATGGGTTCTAGGCTATCGCGCTCTGAGAAAGAGGTTTACATCCATGTTAAATCAACCCTTCGAGCGGGAAATGGGAAATTTGATAAGAAACTTCTGAAGAAATTTATTAAGTGGGTTTTTAGTTATGTTCCTTTGGTTTCTGTTCATTCTGTTAGTTCTCTTGATTTTTGGGATATAGATGGGGAAAGGTTAACGGGGGTGGCAAGGACGGGCGACACGTCTGTCCGAGAGTTTTTTCCTTGACTTATTTTAATTTGTGAAAATTTACAGAAAAAGGGGAAAGGTTTCAGGACCCCAGTTCACCCTCCCTCTGCTCCTAAACCTCGTTCTCCTGATCCCTCATACCCTCTGCAGGGAAGATCCAGCAGGGTAGCCCACAATAATGTGCAGGGCTGCTGCCATCTCCCTGACCCCACCCCGATTTCCCCTGCCACCCTACTGCTGTGGGCCTGATCACCCCACAGCGGACTTACCCTCCACCCTCTTCCCTTTACCCACTTTCCCAGTTGCGCCTGTTGCACCCCCCCACACTATAGGAGCACAAAATGGCGGCAGCCCACAAAAAGGCGCTGACCGCGTGGCTCGGTGCGGCCATCTGTGCACCGAGTGTATAAGCGCAGCCTACAGGCCCGCGAAACTCCCTGACCCCTCCTGCAGCTCCTCCCCCTTCCCGCCCTTCGCGTCGATTGGCCCTGCGGTGGGTTCTTCTCTTGCAGCGAGTGATGTAATTGCGTCGGGTCCCTCCCCCTCCATCGGGAGTCTCTGCCCTTGCCCAAGCACGGTCCCTGCCCCACCGAGCACCGTCACTGCCCAGTCCACCTGCGGCCCTGCCCCTAGCCACCTCCCACATCCGGGTTCCCACACTCCCCCTTCCGGTCCCCACAGCCTGGAACCCGGAAGTGGGGAGGCCGAGGCCTGTGATGCAGCAGGCAGGGTAGGCCCGTTCGCGGCACCGGTGACCTACAACAGGCAGGGTGCCAGTCCGCAGTGGGAACCCTTCTCACCCTCCAGCCTAAAGGAGCTCTGCAAAATCAGTTGGGAGTTTGGCAGGGAGTCACCATATTTCAAGAGCGTTTTAAATGCGACTTTTAATGGTTGTGTCATGGTCCCAGCTGACATCAAAGTAGTGATGAGTAGCCTACTAGTCGAGGCTCAGTATTGGATCTGGGATAGAATGTGGCGGAGGTTCCTAAAAGACCTATTAGAAATCTACAAAGCGGACCCACAGAAAACTTTTGTAACAATGAACCACCCGTGCGGGGAAGGGGATCAGGAAAAGCCACAAGACCAGGCAGCGAATATTCCTGTGGAGGTGTTAAATGATATTAAGAACATGGCCAAGAAAGCCTTGTTGTACATGCCCTCTCCGACGTCTCCCTTGGAAGGGTATTCGGCCATCAGGCAGGGGCCTGATGAAAGTTTTGTGGACTTTGTAGAGCGGCTTAGAGAGGCCATGTCAAAACAAGTTCATGATCCAAAAAACGTTAAGGAATTATTATGTTCTCTCGCCAAGGAGAACACGAACCTGGAATGTAGAAGGGTGCTAAAGACTCTCCCTCCTGACCCACCCCCAACCATTGAGCAGATGGTGAAAATGTGTGCAGAGGTCAGACCTGAAAAAGCTGAAGTGCCCACT
Organism: Eopsaltria australis; assembly: GCA_034509425.1. NCBI lineage: Eukaryota > Metazoa > Chordata > Aves > Passeriformes > Petroicidae > Eopsaltria > Eopsaltria australis. The sequence goes on along the minus strand of JAVTVJ010001688.1, from coordinate 28,866 downwards.
AAGACTGTGACAAAAAGGGTAGTGGGAGTTACTGCCGCTCCGGAAAAGAAAACCAACAAAAGGAAATGTTTCAATTGCGGCTCCCCAAATCATTTTGCCAAGAACTGTCCTAAGCCCAAGCCTCTGCAGAATAACTTTGGGTTTAAGTCTCCTGTAGGTCCAGCACAGGTACCATACCCATACCTGTGGTACCCCTACCTGCCACCACCACAACTGGGACTACTGCCACATCCACAACAGCCAGGAAACGGACTTGGGAGCGCGGATCAGAACCGCGCTCCACTGACAAGAAATTAAAGGCTGCAGACTGCGACCCTGCCACCGCACACCCCACAACACCGCCAGTTCCAGCATCGCTCTTGTTTCTAGATCACCGGGAAGATCCACCTCCTGGACTTCAGCGCCTGGACCTGGTGAGTGAAGCGGCACATCAATTTTCTACACCCACGTACCAACACCTTAAGGTTGCTGTAAATGGGACTTTAAACACTCGGATGGACATTTTAGTGGTGGGTGACTCCCTCAGGAGACCACCCGAGCTTTTTGTATTACCAGAGATACACACGATCAGCCCCGGGACGAATTTTGATATAACAGTCTACTGCAATAATCCGCCATGGTACATCCCACAGCGGTCTTGGGTTGCCCAAGCCATTGCTTTGCCAAAACATTTCCCATGAGACAGAAGGACCCCTGCAGTCTTCTGGACTGAGATTTTGGGGGAGGACAAACCTATACTGAACTGTAAACTCCGCAATGGACATGCCATGGCACAGCTTAATGGAATGATGGACACGGGGGCAGGCATCACTGTTATTTCAGAAACTGGGTGGCCAGTGCATTGGGGCCTCAAATCGACCCCGGGGAACCTCATGGGCGTTGGGGGGTCAGTTCCATCGAGGCGGAGTGCCAATACCATCATTGTAGAGGGGCCCGACAGACATGTAGCCTCAGTGCAGGCTTTTGTAGTGCCCTCTGGCTTTACACTGTGGGGGAGGGATGTACTCTCCCAGTGGGGGACACGTTTGGAAATCCCAATGGCACCTCGGGATTTCTAGTCAGGGCCACTGCAGGGCACACCACCCCACCACTTAAGTGGAAGACCGACCAACCGGTGAGGGTGGAGCAGTGGCCCCTCACCAAAGATAAATTGCACATCCTGGAATCCCTTGTGGAGGAGCAGCTTTCCAAGGGCCACATTATTCCATCCGACAGCCCTTGGAACTCCCCGGTCTTTGTCATCTGCAAGGCTGGCAAGGATTGGTGGAGGCTCCTCCACAACTTAAGGGAAATGAATAAGGTAATTGAAGAGATGGGCCCCCTACAACCAGGCCTCCCATCCCCCTCTATACGTCCCCGCTGCTGGCCCTTGGCAGTGATAGATATTAAAGATTGCTTCTTCAGCATTCCTTTGAACCCCCGTGACACCCCATGCTTTGCGTTTTCGGTGCCATCCGTGAACAGGGAAGCCCCCATGAGGTGCTTCCACTGGCGAGTACTGCCCCAGGGAATGCGGAATTCCCCTGTGCTCTGCCAGTGGTACGTCGCTAGGGTGCTCTCCCCAATACGCAATGCCTTCCCCAAAGCACGAATACTCCATTATATGGACGATATCTTAGTGTGTGCCCCAAATCAGACCTACCTGGAGAACACCCTAAAAGAGACGATACGGGCCATTGAACGTGCCGGGATCGAGGTGCACCCGGACAAGATTCAGCGCACCTGCCCCTGGGCGTACCTTGGCTTCCACGTCACGGAGAGGACCATCGCACCCCAGCAGCTGGAGATCCTGGACGACCCAAAGACCCTACGGGACTTACACCAACTTTGTGGGTCCATCAATTGGATTTGTCCACTGCTGGGGCTGACAACAGCCGACCTCGCCCCCTTGTTCCAGCTCCTTAAGGGCGGCGAGGGACTGGACTCTCCACACGTCATCACCGCAGAGGCCAGGGACGTCATAGGTAAGGTACAGCGCACACTCTCCACCCGGCACGCACACCGAGTTGACCCAGATCTGCCCTTTAGATTTGTGGTCCTCGGGAAAACACCTCACTACCATGGCCTCATATTTCAATGGGATGGTGGGATGAGGGATTCACTGCTTATTATAGAGTGGATCTTTCTCCCACACCAGCCGTCCAAGAGCATATCAACGCCACAGGAACTGGTGGCAAAACTCATCAAAAGAGCGAGGGCCAGGCTCCGCACCCTTGCGGGGTGTGATTTCACATGCATCCATGTACCTTGGAAGATGGAGGATTTTGAAGACCTCTTCCAAACTAATGAGCACCTCCAGCTCGCTTTAGACAGTTACTCAGGCCAAATTACCAGCCACAAATTAAAACATCATCTGTTCAATATGGAATTTAATTTGGCTCCAAAGTTTCTTCAAAGTACATCCCCGATAAAAGACGCTCTAACCGTGTTTACAGACGGCTCGGGGTCCTCCGCAGTGCTGACTTGGAAGGACCCTAGGACTCAGGAGTGGGATTCTGAAGTCCGTGTGATGGAGGGATCCCCACAGATTGCGGAATTAGCAGCCGTGGTTAGGGTGTTTGAAAGGTTCTCAGAACCGCTTAATCTGGTCACAGATTCGGCGTATGTGGCCGGAGTAACTGCTAGGGCAGAGCATTCACTTCTAAAGGAGGTCTCTGACCCTAAATTATTCGTCTTGCTCTCGAGATTAGTATACCTGCTGTCCCACTGAGAGCAACCCTTCCATGTCATGCATGTGAGATCGCACACCGATCTCCCAGGCTTTATTGCAGAAGGTAATCGAAGGGCGGATGCCTTGGCCATGGCTGCACATATGAGTAACACCCCTGACATCTTCACGCAGGCCAAGCTCAGCCACCAGTTCTTCCACCAGAACGCCCCAGCGCTCAAGCGGATGTTCCATCTATCCCTTGAGCAAGCCAGGGCAATAGTGGCAACATGTGCCAACTGTCAAAAATATCAGTTACCATCATTGAACCCGGGGGTTAAGCCCCGTGGGCTCAACAGTTGCCAGCTATGGCAAACAGAACTTACACATTTCCCCCAATTTGGGAGACTGAAGTATATACATGTTTCAGTGGACACTTTCTCTGGTGCAGTTTATGCCTCCGCACATGCCGGGGAAAATGCCAAAGACGTAACAAAACATCTAATTATGGCCTTTTCCATGCTAAGGACCCCAAAAGAAATCAAAACAGATAATGGTCCAGCCTATAAATCCTCTAAGGTTAGGGATTTTCTACAGCAATGGAGGGTCCAACACACCACAGGCATACCCCACTCTCCCACAGGACAATCAATTGTGGAGCAAATGCATCATAACATCAAGAGGCTCCTCGTGGGGAGGAATAGAGGGACAGTCGCCCATTGAGTGCCTCTGTAAAGCTCTTTTTCCCATCAATTTTTTGAACTGCTCTGCAGTCGAGCCAGTCCCCTCCGTGTTCCAGCATTTCTCCAATTCGACTCAATCCAAATTAAAGGAACAGCCGCTGGTGCTGTTCAAGGACCCAGAGAGCGGGCAGATCAAAGGTCCGCACCCGCTAATAATATGGGGGAGAGAGTATGCTTGTGTCTTGACCCCAGGAGGACCGCGTTGGGTCCCAGCAAAAAACATCCGACCCTACAGAGAATCGACATCCAAGTCAGAGAACCTGAGAAGAGACCTCTCACAAGAGAAGACTTCGTGGAAGCGACGGTGGCGGAAAGAGACATTTCAAGAATCGGATAGAGACAGCAACCGAAGATTCAGCTTTTGAACCCTCCCAAGCCCCCTTCCCTAGTTTCCCTCCCCCATTTACCTCTTGTGTTTCCCTGTGTGATTTGCCCTAAAGCCATCCATTTTCCCTGTGAGGAGTTAGATTGGGAAGAAAGTTTCAGTTTTGCCGAGTGAATTTCTCCTTACGCACTTATGTTTCCTTTACTCAGCCCAAAGCCCTTTTATGGATTCTTTTAGTTATTGACATTGTCCTATGTCTTTTTGGTTGTTTAAAGAATTTTCTTATATCCCTGATACACCGCCCTCCTTCAAAGAAAAAAGAAGGGGGAGATGTTGCGGTTGTGAGCCACTGCATTGAAGGCCCAAAGGCCTCGGAAGGTCCCAAAGAGGATGGGGGGGGGGGGGCCCTGGTGGAGGGCTCCTGGAACCAGAGAACTCCCCCTGGGGATGGAGGAGACAGTGGTTTAGCCCAGGCTTTGGCGGTTATGCTTAAGTCTCTCCTGTTGGCCGCCCAGTTTGTCAGTTACCCCTCCTATTCTAGAAAGTTCTTCTTTATTCGGTTGCTGATTTGTTGCTTCCCTCTAACTCCTCCCCCTCTCTCTCCCTATTGGACCGCTTGCCCTGGACCCTCCCTAATTCTGCCCCGGACCCTCGTTTGATTGGTTCTTGTTCTCCCTTATAAGTGCATGTCAGGGGGTGCTCGGGGTCTTGGTCCCTGGGCTCCCTCTGTGCTAGGCTCCCCAATAAACCTGCACAGAATACCCATACCAGAGTCCCTCTCGCCTTTCTTCAGAGGTCAGATGCGCTTACCCCTGCTCTTGGCGCACCAACTGCCAAGCGAGCAGCCCACTGGCAGGGTCATATTTGAACCCTCCAGAGAGGCCCACCCCTCCAAGGGTCAGGGGCACTCCGGATCATGTCAGCCTCCGGTTGCCCGTATCCGGGTGGGCACCCAAGCGGTGGACCGATAACAGTCCACTGACCTCCCTGGTAAATCTGCCTCCAAAGATTTAATATTTTAAGGAAAATGAATACCAAGACTTTGATAAATTATCATTACTTCTTCAGCAATTCAGAAGAATCATATTACACACAATATGTATGTAAGGGAATGAATTTCTCATGTAGAAATGTTTTCAGATTAAAAATTAATTTACACCACAAATGAACCATAATGTACTTAGGTCTTTTGGATAATTTTAAAAAATAAAAACTTTTTTTTCTTTTTTTCATTAATACTAGCTCAGCTTTTGTGGGGGTGGTTGCTTTGCCTTTCCCGGTAACTAAGCCATGGGAATTGGCAGGACCCTAAAGGGACACCCCTGAGGTGGAGTTCCCTGGTGGTAGAATCCAAAAGTAGGTTGGGCCACAAAGGGGCCGGGCGCCCTGGCCGGATAGGGCTGACCCTGCCCATCACCCGTTTCCCTCTCCTCAGTTCTGGAAGTTTTGATGTTACTTGGTTGATTGTTGGTTTGTGTTTATGTCTGTTACCCTTCCTCCTCCCCTTTGTCCTCCCTATTGGTCCTTACCTCTTTGTCCCTCCCTCGTCCCTCCTCCAAGGTTCCCTATGATTGGTTGTTCTGTCCTCAATAAAAGCTGTGGTCACCAAGTGTTCGGGGTCTTTCCTGACCTTGGGCTCCCTGGTGCAACAGACCTTGTGTCTTTGTATCATTTCGCCCCTCGGGGAAGGCCCTTCGCAACCCCAGCAACCAGACACAGTGTTGCCATTCCGGCGGCAGCCAGACAACGCAAGGGATCTAATTCCTGGTGACTGGAGAACGTGCTCTGAGGCAGTGGACTCCACTGTTGCACACGCCAGGTCTGCGGCCAGAGGACCATTGCCGGGCAGGCATGCCCGCGACAAGCTTTCAGTCCTCAGTGACCTGAATCTACATATGTGAAACATTCTCAAAGAATAAGACAGCATTATTCATATTTGTGAGCATGTGTATGATCAGGTCCTAATGGATATGGATGGGTAGGTACGAGAGATAAAATTTTAGCTTTTATAATGTCAACCAACCTTTTACCGTGATTTGGCACACAAAGGATACTACGCAAAACCACTGCAAACAGAAAAATGTGACAATGTGTAGTAAGATTTCTACGTCAAAACAACATCAAAACATTCAAAGGAGCCATTTATGATGTCAATGAAAGAACCACAATGCTAATTCATATTACTTCTCTTTTTCTTACTTAATTATTTGTGTGCTTTAAAGGAACACAGCTTTCTCAATAGATGGTACTGCCTTGGTATAATTTCTACTACTGCTCCCTTATAGGTCAAGCATGTGCAAGACACATCTGCATATTTTTAGAATAGAGTTTAGATCTGTGAAATTCTAGCTATGACTACTCACATTATCTTCTGAAAACCATAGGGTAAAAAGGACCAGTTTTTTTGAAATATGTACTATATAAGAACCTTGATTTTATTTTGAATCACGAAGCACAACCTCCAGGAAAAGTCTCAAGAAACAACCAGAGTCAAATGACAGATTTGAAAATGATATTGTAATTTAAGACAATTAAATATTTCTTCAACAGTCTTCATATCAGACTGAATATTCTGATGCATAATATTCCATTTTAAATTCTATTTTCACGGATACAAAAGCAGTTTTAAATTTTTTTAACTACTATTTGACATAGTTAAACACACTATAGGAGTTTGTAATGGTTTCGAACTGTAGCCACAATCCAGCAAAAGCCTGGATTGTTAGAAACTTGTCTTGATTTTACATGTGACTCCAGTATTCCTGAAGTAATACTGTGGCATTATTTCCTAGTTTAAAGATAATTAAAATTCAGGATCATTATTACGATGTAGCCCTACAATATTAGATAAAGAATATTCTCTTGAGGTTTGGAAGGGGTTGACGTAGGCAAGGAAATCCTAATTGACACTTTTACTGAATGCTTCAGTCATGGTGCTTTGTCTGTATTAGCAAGATACTGGGTCAATAAATTTGTAATGGTTAATGTTTTACCAAATGTATTACAATTATTTCGCTTCATGAGCAGCAATTCAAAGCACTTACAGAAAGACTCTAAATGTCGACCACATCAGAAATGGAAAGTTGTGTCTTTCAAATAAAGGTATTACTTTATATTTTTTTGGGGCTTGTTATAAACTGGTGAGAAGCAGGAAAAAATTAGCTCATTTTATGTTAGTCTTGCTAATAGCATTTGATTAATTGCATTCTGCCTATCTGTCTTCCTCCAGCCATTTCAGGTGAGTTTTCTTGTCCATATCATCTGGCTTAAATTCTAGTGACTTCCCTCAATGATTCTTCTTTCCTCTTTCCTCACCTCGTTCAGACACACACAAAGGCAAGAAGCTGAGAGAATAAATGGTCTTGTACCCTGTTCTGAAGGTCAACTGATACAGGATTTGTAAGCCCAGTTGAGAAAAAATTCTGAAGTCAAGAGCTTTGGTAAAGTGTGCAACAGCACTTTAAATTGAACTTTGGCTCTATTTTTACGTATATAGAATGGATTCTGTTAAACTACCGTTTTCTGGAGGAGAATGTTTTTTTTTCTCATAAGCAGCAGTATTAAGAGCCTTTATCTTGCATCCTTTTTTTTAAAGCACTGCTGTCAGAACCTCTTCAAACTGAAACCCAAATTTTTTAAAAGGCTATGGCTTGCAGGTGTTACCATTTGGGCATTTTAAGAAAAAGTTAAAAAACCTATGGATATTTAAGATGTGCTCAATTCAACTACAACTCAGAATTTTTTTTCTTCCCATCTTCATCTCTTTGTGATCTTTCACTTTGTGTCAATAAAAGTACACGTTTTGCATTATTATATTTTGGAACTGGAGAGTTAAAATTTAACTGTGATGTGTAAGAGCAGTTCCTGAAAGCAACTCTTCTCTGGCTTACTTAGAGGATGTTTCTAGACTCCTTGGATTTCTAATATTACAGCTAATTAAGTTAGACATTTGTAAGTGATAATATCAGGGGAGATGGGAAGAAGAGCACAAACTTATCCCATGAATAATCTTATTAAATGAAAATAAATTTCAGTTTACATGAGGAAAAATTAAAATTATTTCCATTTTTATCTTAAAAACATATTTTTATTTTCAGGCACTGAATTTTGACCAAAAAAAGCCTTGGTTTGTTTTAATTAAACATGGAAATGGTATTAAGAGAATGGAAATAATTCTACTGATATATATGTTTTAAAAAGTATATTTTGTTTCTACAAAAAATCCATGCTTAAGAAATACTATAAAAAGGACAAGAAGTTAACTCTTATATTGGAATAGGAACAATCAACAGAGATTTTATTAATATTTAGCTGAATATCCCTGGCATGTTATGTTTCATTTGACTGACTGAGTTATTTAAACTCAATCATCATCACCCTACATATATAATATGGTCATGAAGTTAAAAGCAGAAATTCTCACTGAAAACATTAACTATATTATTTTATTCACTGAAACTTATTGTATATTATTTCGAATGGTTTTCCTGAGCACTTGGCTTATCCCAGTGATTTAAGATTTGCATGTGTGGATAGGAAGAGAAACTGAAGAATTTAAGTGCCTTTCCACATTAAAAGCATTAGAAGTATCAAACAGTGATGCTGATGTTAATCTCTCATTTATCTGAGGAGTTCCACTACAGAGATTTGTATCTTTCATACCTTTTTCTTCCTTCCCTCTTCTTTCTCATCTTCTCTGTGCCAGGTTTATCTCCAGTGCTTAAGGTTTTGTCTTGCTTCTAGTTCTTTATTTCTCAATATGTTCTTCTCTTTGAATATCCCTCTTGCTTTACACAGTGATCTTTTTCTTTAAATAGCTCACTGAACTGTAACTGTGTAGGAATTGATTGGGAGTACATCAATGGCTCAGTGCTCCACGGGGAACTACTGAGGGCCAAGTTATCACTATGCTCTGACACAGCTGGTTCCTGTTAAGTTGAGTCTGAGATGCTGTATAGGTAACATTAGGGTAAGTAGGCAATAAGCAGTGCTATGAGACCTTTGAGTCTTACGGCTTTTCCTAGAGCAAAGGCAGCACTAGACAAATATATATATATATATATATATAAAATAACAAACCAAAAAGCACTATAGCTCATCTAACTGTAAGGATTGAGTGAACCTCTATATACTGAGTAAGCTACATTGCATCTGTCAACCTGTCCACACCGTGCACTGCAGCTTGGCTGTGTGACCTGCTTGAGTCTGCCTGTGCTGAGGTACTCCTATGGCTGGAAAATCAATGCCTGATGGAGCAATCCATATACCATGCAAACACAGATATTATAACCACTGCCTTGTGCAGAAGAGTCACTGACCACATGGCTCTGGCAAAACAAATTACTGAGGGAAGACACGGGCTTTGTGGCATTGTGTAGTGCAGTATGGTGCAGCATAGCACAGTCTGGTGTAGCACAGCATGGTGTGAGCAAAGCAAAGTGATGTACTGTGCCATGTAGAGCACTATAGTGTGATCTGGTGTAGTATAGTGTAGTGTAGAATACTCTGGTGTGACATAGTCTGGATTGGTATAGTGTCAAATCACACTTATGGAATGAAATAGAGCAGTATAGCACTAAATGCATTCCTCTGTAGTTTCTATTATCTTATCAGGAGCAGGGCTGCAGGTGGTAAATCCAGATTTCAATCTACAGATCATGTCTGGTTTATCAGATGTGCCGTTTCAGTTCAAGAGACAAAATCACATAAAACTCAGCTCCAGACACCTCCAAAAGTATCAGTACATGTCATGAACAGAATTGATCTTAATTGAGCAGAAAAAAAATTGGATAATCTTAGGTGAGCAGGACAGGTTCTTTTTATTAATTGTTACACTACAATAACCTAGGAAGGTGGGAAGAATCACAGAACCACAGGATCACAGAATCATTTAGTCTGGAAAAGACCTCAGATCATTGAGTCCAACCTTTGGCCGATCACCACCTTGTCAACCAGATCATGGTACTAAGTGCCACAAGTTTCTTAAACATCTCTAGAGATGGTGATTCCATCACCTCCTGAGAAGTCTGTTCCAATGCCTGACAATCCTTTCTGTGAAAAAATTCTTCCTGATGTCAGCCTGAATCTCCTCTGTCCAATTCCCTTCGTCCTGTCACTGGTTGCCTAAGTGATGAGACCAGCCCCCACATGGCTACAGCCTGTTGTGCAGGCAGCTGTAGAGAGTGACAAGGTCACCCCTGAGCCTCCTTTTCTCCAGGATAAACACCCCCAGCTCCCTCAGCTGCTCCTCACAGGACTCGTGCTCCAGACCCTTCCCCAGCTCCTTTGCCCTTCTCTGCACTCACTCCAGCCGCTCAATGTCTTTCTTGCACTGAGGGCCCAGAACTGGACACAGCACTCGAGGTGTGGCCTCACCAGTGCCCAGCACAGGGGGACAATCCCTGCCCTGCTCCTGCTGGCCACACCATTGCTGATCCAGGCCAGGATGCCATTGGCCTTCTTGGCCCCCTGGGCACACCCTGGCTCATGCTCAGCTGCTGTCACCAGCACCCCCAGGTCCTTTCCAGCCACTCTGTCCCAGCCTGTGACTCTGCCTGAGGTTGTTGTGATCCAAGGGCAGGAGCCGGCACTTGGCCTTGTTGAACATCACACCCTTGGCCTCAGCCCATGATCCAGCCTGTCCAGATCCCTCTGCAGAGACTTTCTGCAATTCAGCAGATCAACACTCTCACCCAGCTTGGTGTCAGCTGTGAACTGACTGAGGGTGCACTTGATCCTCTCATCCAGATCATCAATAAAGATATTAAACATGACTGTTCCCAACCCTGAGCCCTGCAGAACCCCACTGTCTGTGGCAGTGTTCACCATCACTCTCTGGGCCTGGCCATCCAGGCAGTCTTTCACCCAGCAAAGAGTGCTCCTGTCCAGGCCCTGGGCTGACAACTCTTCCAGGAGAATGACGTGGGAAACAGTGCCAAAGGCTTTACTGAAGTCAAGGTAGACAACATCATGAGTCCTCCTCTTATCTTCCAGATGGGTCATCTGGTCATAAAAGGAGACCAGGTTGGTCAGACAGAACCTGTCTTTCCTCAACCTGTATTGGCTTGGGCTGATCACTTGCTCCTGTCTGTGATCTGCAATTGCACTCAGGATGATCTGCTGCATAACCTTCTTGGGCACTGAGGTCAGGCTGACAGATCCCTTCAGTCCCTTCTTGTGGATGGGTATCACATTTGCCAACATCCCCAGTTGCCAGGACTGACGATAAATGATGAAGAGTGTCTTGGCAAACTCTTCTTCCCGTTCCCTCTCTACTCTTGGGTGAATCCCACCTGGTCCCATAGACTTGTGGGTGTCTGAGTGTCACAGCAGGTCCCTGACACTTCCTCCTGGACCTCAAGGGGTCTGTCCTGTTCCCCATCCCTGTCAAACAGCTCAGGGGGCCACTTGCCCTGATGATCACCAATCTTTCTCTTAAAGACTGAAGAAAAGAGGGCATCAAGCGCCTCAGTCTTTTCCTCATCCTTGGTGATAGAAGTTCCATACCACATCCACTGAAGGATGGAGATTTTCATTGGCCCTACTTTGATTGTTGATGTATTTATAAAAACTATTTATTATCTTTCACAGCAGTGACCAGATTGAGAGAACCACGAGTAAAGGGTAATGTCTAGAGATTTCAAATAATTTCTGGTAGGCAGTAAGGACATATCTTCTGGTTTTGAAAAAGAAGAAAAAAATTCCATTATAATATAGTAAATATTATTTTCAAGAACATTACTCTTGTGATGGACTTTTTAGATAAAATGCTGAACTAAAGGCAAGAACGAATGAAAGGGGAGTGCTTCACAGAAATACGTCCATGGTTGATGGAGCTTTATGATGACTTGCAAATTGTGTGGAAGACGAACACATTAGAACAAACAAGTGTACAAGGTTCCTCTATAGCTATGGGGAACATGCTGCTTATTCGGCTAGTTCTGGATAATTTTGATGTCTTTTTCTAAGACTGTTTTTAATTTGATGCAATTTCTTCCCTATCTCTTCTGAGGATGCAGGTATGCATGCATGTGGAGACAGCTCAGCAGGCACACCTTTCCTTATCTTCCAGCTTCCTGATGCTGCTTGGGGTGAGTCATCAGGACAGCAAAGAAGGGAACCGTAGTTCAGACAGACCCCAAGTGGTCTGCCACACGTGAAACTTGGGCTGTCTTGCACATGTTTTCACAATGATGTAGAGAGTGAAGCAGGCCAATTTTATTTACAGAACTAACTCTTGATAGTCAAGACTAACAAGTTGCAAATAGTGCCTTCTTGCATTTGTCTGTTATCTATGCTTACACTTATCTTGGTCTCAGTCATTCAGTCTGCACTGTCACTGTCTTTCATTAATAGCTATGCCCAATATGCGGCCTTGAGTTTTGCAAAACACAGTAAACTGTATTTCCTGCAATTCATGTCAGAGAAAACATATGAGGAGAGAGACATTTCTCTCATTCTGGCATTTGCATTTTTTCACTTAATGAGAATTATCTGTGTGTATACTTGAAGGAGAAAATTGCAGAGATTAGGAGAAATTTAATCTTAAAAATAAATTATAGTATAATAAGGTTATAATGGCAAACTCAAATTAGAAACAGGGCTATGAAGAGTAATTTGTGAATTTTTCATTCACATGAACAAGCAAAAAGACAGGGGTTGAAAAAAGGGGGTGAAATCACAGGAAATTCAGGAAGCTATCTGCTTTAGAACTGTTCTTGTACATTCTTGCTTTGTAAGATGCAATTGCCCATGTAAAACAATTTGTTATGGACATATGGCAGTGGAAGAACAGAAAACCCATGAGAAAAATTCTCTATGTGACTGTGGGGATTGTTTGAAATGACACAATGTTTAACACCTAAGAAGGCAGGAAGAAAATTAAAGAATTCTGACATAACTGGAAATCCGTCATACTGCCTATGCTGAATCATTAACTTTAGCTGCTAACTTGCCAAATATGTTTCAATATTTCAGGTAAGGTAATAAACTTTGACTGGGGCTGTGAGAAGAGCATCTAACATGACAAAACATTTCAGAAGATAACTTTTAAGCTGAAGTCAGCTGATAACTCTCCGCATGTACTTTCCTATTCATCCAAGCTGTGAGATGAAATTCGCTACCTTAAAATTCAGATATGGGAAGGAACCAGAAGATAACTCACATGTACTCAACAACAAAATCATTTAATAAAACAAAATGTGTTGACAGTTCTCAGGTGCTTCTTGGTTTAGCTAACTGTTTTGGCTGTCAGGCCCAGCCTGGTAGACATAGCACTGAAGTGCTCAGGTTCCATTTTGGCAGCCCTGCTGTGGACTAATTCCTGGAGGACACATGACAGACAAACTGGAGGAAGTGGCATCCTTAACTGCAAGAGCTGTTTGGTAAGTGTTTAACGTCAAAGTCCTAACATCTTTTACTGGGATCTTTATGTCAGCAATATCACAGCTGCTCAGCTGATTTGTATGACTGTCAAATTTCATGTGGATTTGGTCACACACCAATGTACATGTACATACAAAGATCTACTTCAAGAATAGTCATTGTTATCAAGGATAATAATTACTAATAAAGATAATAAGACATGGACAAATTTAGCACATAACATTTTTGAGATACTTCTTCCAGAGAACTTTTTATTTCTTTGCCTTGTGGCTATAACTACCCTGATTTATTGTACATTTTAAAGAAATTAACTTAATTGCATCTCATAAGACTTTGAACAAGCTGTCTTCTCATTAAACTCAATAAGAAATGGAGGTACTGAACACCTTTGAAAAGGAGAGTAGCAGCTCAGTCATTAAGGAACTTGTAAAAATAAACAGGAACTTCAGGAACTTAGAAAAATAAACTTCCTTATGTATTATTTGAATCCTTCTTTTGCTAGAAATCACTTAGGCCAATGAAGCAATGCCATTCTTTTAACTCAGTGATGCTGTGTTTGCATCCTGCCTTGCAGATTATTAAAGTATTTTCAGTCTGTATTGTGGCAACAGAATTTCACTGCAGTTTAAACTCCAGTATTATGGGACAAAAGGAAAACATAATTTGAAGACAACATTAGAGATGAACTAGGACTTGTTGACAGAGGCAGGGGAGCTCCTGGTTCCAAGAAGCGTGCTGAACACTTATTTCATTCTTGGAAAGAACAAAAGGTCATGGTCCTGATACCTGAACAAGAGTAAACCCACACCTTATATCCTGTTTTTGTTCAAAATGCAATACAAAATGTGACTCAAGTGATGTACTAAGTGACAGCAGATTGCAACCTATTGATTAAAAACCACAGACTTTAGAAAAGCTAAAAACCTAGACAGAATAGTTTACATCTTCCTGCTTTTGTAAGTTGCACTGAGAAGCTGATCTTATCTATCCTCTGGTAGCTGGGAATACTGACTTCAAACACTATTAAACACTATTAAACAAGGATTATAAATGAAAATCCATTAAAAAAAGTTGACTTTATCCTTTTTCATTTTTACAATTACTGCTAATAATCAGTCTAGAGACTTCACAGAAACCTAACTAGCATTTTTATTAATTTTTCAGCTATCTTTTCTTCTCAAGTCAAATGCTGAAGCTCCAGTGAACTTACGGAGATAACTATGCTGTGTGTTCACTTACAACTGCATACAGCTTACTGCAGTTCCCTATCATAATGCCATCCATGATATGAATTTTTTCTGAAAAGAAAAGCGTTTGTCTCTAGGGATTATAGTTCTTTCAACTGTCAAGAAGTTTAAAATGTTTCCTAGATGAAAGCAGATGTTCACTCACAATTGAGAATGGCTGAATTTTGATGGATTAAAATGAGTATTTTTACCATTTTCTGAAAAGAAAAAAACCAATCCAGGCTTGTGGGTATATACGACTCTGCATGTGCATGTGCACACTTTGAGTACTGTGCTCTCATTGACAAATCAGAGGCTAGAAATCACTAAGCCCATCAGTGCCTTAGTTTTTACAAAAGCTTCAGAATATTTGAATAAAAAACTTTGAGAACGGAAGCATTTGAAGTTGTTTTTTTTTTTTTTGTTTTTTATAAAATATCTAGAATGATGAACTAGACCACTAGTTTATTTTTATAATATGAAAAAATATGAACTTGCAATTCCTTCAATTTACTACTACTTCAGTGGATGAAGATTTCTCATAAAGCACTACGTTCCTTACAGGAAAGGATGACTGCCCTTCTGTATCTTCTTTCAAAACCTTGGTGTCTTTCCTTTACTAATTTCCATGCTTTTTTCGTTTTAAAGAGGCTTATTTCTTATGATTCATGGTACTTAATGCTCAGATTTTATTTTTTACTAGACCAGATCCTGTACTTAACAGCAGAACTTGTATGGTTTCATGAACTTCAAACTAGCACACAAACTTAAACTATCTCAGGTAGTGCTAACAGATCTTTGTTAAGCTACTTGGGATATATTTGTGCCAGGATGTTCCAATGCAAATTCTATAAAATATCAATCTACTGCCGAATTTACTGGACTGCAGTTTTTCTCTCCCTAAAAGACTCTTTATCAAGGGGCTCACTAAAAGTATATTTTTTTGATTCTACAGCTTTCCAAGCGTAAAAAGGTTCTATTGTTCTTTGTTTTCCTATACATACAATTTTTAAAAGATTTTTTTTTTTTTTTTAAGTGAGGAGGTGTGGAAAAAGTAGTCTTTATCTTGTATTATCTGTAACTGTTTTTTGCATGCATGGTTATATTTTGGTATCTTCAGAAGATATCACCCCTTTCATCCATGCATATTTTGTTGCCTAGCTTACACAAACTTTTCTTGACACAAATGTGACCTTTTTAAACTGAAATGAAAATCTGAGAACTTAAAATGGAACAAGAATCCTGCTTGCTTAATTCTGATCCCAAAATTCATGTTATGGATGATTCAGAAATTGTGAAGTGAACAGTGCACACATACACAAAGAATAATATTTAATACTGCTTAATCCTGATTTTGAAACCATAGTATCAGCATGCTGCCTTCTGAAATTGGCAGACCTTTCTGAAAATTTTCTCATTTTCAAATGTTAGAATCTTTATTACTTTTCTCACTTTTGTCTACCTTTTATCGTAAAACTGTAAATAAATCTAACTGTTGTATTCCCAAGACATACTCAAAAAATTTAAATACTTGTGCCAAAATCTTGAACAAATTGGATTCGAAGTTTCAGGTCAAATCAATAATAAAAATAGGCCACAACTTTTTAATGAAGTGTAATCTAAACATTTTCCAATACATGAAACAATATGTTTCTGGAGATTCATAATAATTTCTGACTTGGTTTCATATTTATTTCCTTCCATACAATACAGCATTTGTTTGGTTGTTAGCTAAACTAAGAGAAAGAGAAAATGAGAGCTTGTCAGTCTAGTAAAGACAAAAAGTCATCTTGTAAATGAAGATTATATCTTAAGAGATGTCTTGATCTTTTCAATGTTTTAGTACAAGTGCTGGTCTCTGCACAAGAAGAAGGGTCTCAGCTGATGTCCTGAATATTTTTCTCATTCTGCTGTAGTTTCTCTCTAACTTGTTATTGTACATGACAAAGACTGCACCTGAGCAGAAAGTGAATAACCCTTCCCAGTTGTCAAAGTCCAGAAGTGAAAGGATTACTTCTATGATGTAGTTATTATGGCCATCCAGGCAGGTGAAGTGAGAGATTGGATATGGGAGTAATGTAATTTGACAGCTCTTTTCATTTTATAAACTTAAGGGAGATGCAGAAGGCCTGGCATGTAGTGGTGGAGCCATTCCAGCTTCACTGAAAGTATTGGGAAAGGGAAAATCCAAGGTGACAGATTTAAAAATTGTGTCAATTAATTAGCAGACTTGACACAAAAATCATACAGATGGAAAAAAACCTTAAAACACTGTCATCTTAGGAAGAAGTCATTTTGATGTTTCAAGAAGATACAAATAATCTCAAACAAAGGATTGCAATGTTAATTAAGGAGAATGTCTCAAAGCAGAGTTATACAGAAGAGCTGAAAAAGTGGGCATCAGTTGACATCACTTCTTGAAGTGAAATTTGACATTCATTACAAAAGCTGTTTAAAGAATTCACACATTTCCAGTCAGAACACAAACAGAAGTGACCCATACTAGAACATTTAAAAGCAGAAACTAGAATAATCCTGGAATAAATGCCTCCAGGGGAATTATTTCCAAGTTTCTAATTTTAGAACAAGGAAGAGGTGTTGATTCAGGATGCTTGTGAATCTGGTATCAAACAGCAATGGTCATAGTAGGCCTGAACAATAACTAGCTTGAGAAATAAAAGGACCACAAAAGAGTTCTAAGAAAATTTTTATCACTAGTTTTGGAAAAATACATTGAATTAGTGGAAAAACCTGGTTTCTACAATAGATTTCCATTAAGATTTGGATAAGAGAATTTTCTTCTTCTTCAGTCACTTATGCAACTTCTGTGACACTGCAAAATGTGGATAAGACTGCTTCCCTGTTCTGAATTATTGGCAGGAAAATCCACTGGTCTGTAAAGTCTTTGAGTGCTGGAGTAATGCCACCAACATCAAAGCAAGGATGGATGGATGGATTAATGAACAGATAAACAGGTGTGTAGATCAGTAAGTGTATTATACAGAAATTGAAGATAATTCAGTAGCCAACTGTGTGTACTTGTAGGTGTTATATGGATGCCTGTAAGCAAAGTGAGATGATTATTAAGAATTATTGGAACAGGGATAGAAGAACTTAGCATTGCTGAAGGGCTGTGGTCTGTGAAAGCCACTAAGAATGCTTCTTGATTATTAGTAGTTATTTGCAGTGGGTAACAGGGAAATAGCATTTTGGGGCTCCATGTCACCAGGAGTATTTCAGCATGTCACTTGGTGAGTATTTTTTTTTTCTTGTAAGTATGTTATAAGGGTTAGCTAATGCTTCCAGAATTTTAATTTGTTCAGGCAGCAGAGGCTGACTTTCTAAGCTGTAGACTACTTAAATAATAGAGTTATCAAGAGTGGCATGACCCTTGTTTTGTTTGGTTGAATTTTTTTTTTATTTGCAAGGTTGATGTAGGTAGGGTCCAGCCTCTGCAACGAGTAACAAAATAAAGGAATAGAGACACGGCCCTCATGCCTTTAAATTGTCCTCAGCAGTCCTGAGCTAGTGAGATTGTGAGGTTTAATTTCATAGTTAAGGGGACTAAATCCTGGAGGAAGTGGGATTTAAGATTCAGTCTCCTTCACAGTGTTTCTCTTGAGTGCTCCTAAGGAATTGCTCCATTTTGACTTTTGTAGTTCCCCCTCTGAGGCCAGTATCCCTCTGCAACATCTTCTCACCTGTGGCTTGTAGAGGTTACAGAAGCAACACTTTATGAAGTCCAGCTACATGACTCCCAGCACAGTGGGTCTTAAATTACTTTCCTCTATGCAGCTCCCGAATCTGGAGCTAGAATACTGGAATCTAGGCTAGAATAGTGGTCTAGGTTATTAACTTTACTGCCTCCTTATCTCCTGTCCTAGAGTAAAAGTGGGCCAAGAAGTAGTTTTATGTGCTGCAATTACACAATTCATATGTGTTGGTTGCCCTATGAAACGTTATACTACCACTACAGTGGAGCGTCACCGCTGGTTCAGGCCGGACAGCTGCCCACCAGGGTTTTGGGCAGCAACCTAGAGGCGGCTGCTAATGAGTGTCCCTGACCTAGGCAGGCCCAGGTTCACTGTCGTCGGGCCCTTTACGTCCCTTGCCGCAGGCTGTGCCTCCCTGCAGGGTAGACACTGTTTCCGATTAGAGCCGGAGTATCTAGGGAGGGAGCTTCAGCCCCGAAATAATAGAGACACTGTATCTTGAAGCAGAGACCACTCCGGGCATCCAGGATCTAAAGACCCAGAGCTCCAGTAGCACCAGACTTTTATCGGGGAACACAAAGCAATCACATACAGGCTAGGGGGAGGAACAAGGGAGGGACAAGGGAACAAGGACCAACCGGGAAGGGAAAGGGGAGGAGAAGGGAATACAGGCAGGGGTACAAACCAATCATCAACCGAATAACAAAGAACAATCTAGAAACCAAGGATGACGGACAGGAGATGGGCAGGTGGCAGGACAAATGGGGAAAGGGCAGCCAACCCCTAGGAGACCCAGCCCCCTTCTGGGGCATACTACAACAAACTCCACCCCAGGGGTGACCTTCCAGAGCCTCCTGGGAGAAGTGGGGGAAAAAAGGGGTTTTGGGGGCCTGAACCACCGCCACACTACAGCTCCTTGTAGTAGTGTTGCTATCTCTAGGAATGCAACCACTATTACTACTCTTAGTACTAAATACGACAGATCTGAGAATCTAGTCATAAGGACGTATTCCTTTCCTCAGTAGCCTAGATCCTACTCCATCAAAAGAAAGTCACAAGTTAAAGTAACAGGAAAGGAACAGAGCACATGCATTTCGAAGAAAAGATACAGTTACAATACAGTAATGAAGAGTTAATATGACCACAGTAATTTTGCATTACCAGTTACACACCTAGCAGTATATTTGTGCTATTGAATCTTTTTGCACTGTGGCAGCAATAACCATAGAATCATCAAATCATTAAGGCTAAAAAAGTTCTCTAAGATAACTGAGTCCAAATGTCCAAATATTAAACCAGCACCACTCTGTTCACCATTAACCATGTTCCCAAGTGCCACATCTACACGTCTTTTAAATACCTCCAGGGACAGTGATTCAATCATTTTCCCAAGCAAACAGTTCCATTTCAGTGAAGACATTTTTCCTCACATCTAATCTAAACCTCCCCTGGCACAACTTGAGGCTGTTTCCTTTTGAACTGTTACACGGGAGAAAAGAGTGACCCCCCACCTGACTACATCGTCCTTTCTGGCAGTTTTAGAGAGCAAAAAGTTCCCCCTCAGCTACATTTTATATTCTCTAAACATCCCCAGTTCCATCACCTGCAACTCACAAGGCTTGTGGTCTGGTTCCTTCATGAGTTGCATTGCCCTTCTCTGGACTGTGTCAGACATTGTCATGTTCTGTCATTGCTGAATTGCTCAACGATGTACCAGTCCATCCGCATTCTGAAGTAAGGGTCTTCTATTATTTTTAGACTGCTGTGTGCTGATATAAAATAGAAATTTGTTCTGACAATTACAAGGTCCAAAAGCTGGTCTTTGAATCATCACAGCTCAGTCAGGTTCCAAAATATGTCTCCTGTGGACATCCAAGCAGGCACAATGTGAATGCATGTACTTAAAGCACAGCATTGTGGCCATCTCCTGTTCTCTGATATCATGTCCTCTTGACTAATCTGGAAGAGAAGCTACGGTGTTGTGTCGTGGGTCAACCATGCCAGGATCCCTGCTGGAAGGTGTGTTTTCTAGCCACAGCTACAGACAAACCCTGGCTCTCTGTCTCGGTGTGGTACTTCCATGTGTTTTGGAAGCTGGATTAAGTGAACACAATTTCCGATACAGTTCAAAGGAACTAAAAGCCCTGTGAAAAATACTTTCTTTTATATAGATAATTAGATGTTTTACAAACAATATTTAAATATACTTAGATTTAGACATTAAGATGCTTTACTTTATGCCAACATAAAAAACATTGACTTTAACCAGAGGAAAACGAAAAGAATTTGTTCGTGATTTTGTCACAGGTCAAGGGCTTTAGAATTTAATAAAAACAGACTGTTCTGATCTGTTCCAAGTTAAAATCTTCAGAGACCTCAAATTATGGTACATACAGAGCACTTTATTATGAGCTCTGAGTACTCCTCTATCGTTGGCAACTCTCTGTTGCTCTTCTTGAGGCAGAGATAACAGTCCTAAAGTATCCTAGTCCTTCCAAGAGTAGGGCACTTCACATTTCCATTAAAGATTCTTGATGAAGTGGAGAACTATTGAAACATGTTATTAACACTTTGTGATTCAGATTAAGCAACTGAACTCTTCTTCTGTGGTCCCTTTCCTGCCATGGAAGCACTTTTTATTGATTCAGAAATTGTTCCAAAACGAGCACTTTAATTTTCTTTCTATCGGTTTATTTACCAAATACTTATACATCATTCAGAATTTGTAGGGGAAAAGTAAACCAAAATGCAAATAATGTTCTGCTTTACTAGGATGCAGAAAGTAATTTTGGTGTCCAAAACTATGAAAGGGGTAGAAAAAGAATTATCAAGTACTATTAAAATTGTTTACATTTTGTATTGTAATGACTGAAATAAAATAGAATAAGTATATGAATATAATTTAAAGATATTTGTCGGAATCTGAAGACATTTGTGGAATAGGGGAAGGATGAGTATTGCTTAACGTGTATGCCCTTCAGAATATAAATATATCTCTATATATGAACACATGTAGATATAAAGAAACCTCTAGGAGTAAGTAAAAATTGCCTGAAAACATATACTAGGTAGCAATAGGAAATTGTTGGATATTACATGCATGTAAAAGTAATGGGGATTTTAAATACGCAGAACACTATTATTTGCTTTGGAGTTCAGCCAGCAAACAGGAGTTAGCTCCTTTGCTTTAAACCTAAATGAACATGTGTGGGGATGACTATGGTAAAAAAGAAAGCTATGCTGCAGGCTCAGTGCTAAGGCATACCAATTCCAATAACCATAGATCAGGCAGATGGGTCACGTTATACCATCACTCTGATCTCTGTCTGGGTTCATTTTTAACTTGTTGCCAGCATTTGGCAGCACTGGGTGCAGACAAAGGGAAAAATCCTGACTATTACTGTGGAGCATTTTCTCCTGGTGGGTGTTTTATAACAATCTTTGGTGATAAGTGATAGGCTCTAATCCAGGGCTTTGGTGGGGTAGACAGTCTTAAGAGTAAAAAATGGTTGTTAAATTTCACACTCAGCATTATGTTATTTGCAAGTTTTGATTCTGAGTCTTGAGAGATTAGGAAAAAGATAGAGGGAAAGAATTGTCTTGCAAAATGACAAGAATTAATTTGATGTTTTAGAGAAAATATTTTTTCTTTGTTATGGGTTTCTACTGCACTTCCTCATTTTGTAAAAAGATGTTTCTTTTACTTTTCAAATACGTTTGGTTTGCATTTCAGATTTCACTGGGTGACACAGAAGGAAACAATACCGAGCATGTAATTGCATCAAACACATCTTGATCTTCATATCCTTGGCAGTCAGTAATGTGTCATGATCCTTTCCCACCCTGATATCTGCTCTAACTTCAAAGGATGAAAACCATCAGGCTTTGGAGAATTACTCTACCTCCCCAGACAAACACTGTTGTATGCACTATTACTTTCCATTTCCATGCTTACCACCATTTCCATAGAATTACATGAAAGTTATGTCATTCTGATCAGAAATACTATTGGTTTGCACTTTGCATTCCCTTTGCATGTGGTGTACACCTCCTTCTTTGGAGACTTGACATAGCATTAACAAGACACTGTGTAATGTCTCCTCTGCACAGTTGTCTTACTTGTCTCATATTATAATTGCACTGCCATTTGTCATGAGGTACAAGAAACAAAAATATGTCTTCTGTATTTTCTGTAGCTCTCCTTTCTTAATACACCTAGAGAGTATCTTTTTCAATACTCAGCCTCTGCTAATTTCTGTTCATTTGGGCATTTCAGGATCATGAGTTTTGCTCCCTGAAAAGAAGTTCTGAGATTTAGAAAAACCCATGGCAAAATTATATTTTTCAGAATAATATTCCTCTTACCATTCTGTTTTCTTCAGGCCTGAACCCTGACTCTGAACTAAAACTTAAAACTCCTGGTGAATGGGTAAATGGAAATTATTGGTTGGCAGGAATAAGAATAGTTTCTAGCAGTAGAGCATGGGCACATGGCATGTCTTGAGAGAAATGAGTCAGGCTTTCCTGTCAGACAAGCTCCCAGGGCTCACCTCTTCCTTTCATATATTCATGCTTTATGACATGCTTCTGTCCTTAAAGCTCCACAGAGCTGATAACTATGACAGCAGTTGCTTCCACCTCAGATATGCACAGAAAGCTATTTTCTAATAAATATTGCTTCATCCTGCCATTAGCGCCTATTACAATGAATGTTGCATAGCACCAACCTTCGTGAACAAAGACATTGAAAACAAATGAAAGCTCACTTGTTATGGACTTGAGCAATTCCCTTTCCTCTGTGTGCAATGGCTACTTAATATCTGCCTACTGGTTCTCAACTCCAGCAAGAAATGCTAAATCAAAACCATTATTTCTAGGTATACCTGCATCCACAAGACATTTTTGTTAGACATCATTTGTTACCCAACTTTAGGCAGAGCTACCTCTGACAAACCTCAAAGGGTATCATTTGTACAGCTCTCAGAGAATTATCCCATTTTAGAGGCAATAAAACAGTTACGTGCAAAACAGAGTACTGCTTTATTTACATTACAACCCACAAGAACTTTGCTTTGCCTTCTAAAGAAACAAAATACTATCTATGCATCCAGAGCAACACGTTCTTTATAAAAAGTTACAAATTTTTCCTGCTACTTGAAAAAGGGAAAGAGAAAGGGAGAGGGAAAGAAAAAGAGGAGAAAAAGTGGTTTCCTCAACGGAACCCTTGGCTCTTGACACCGCCTTAGCCATGCCTGGTAGTAAATAGGGAAATAAGAAATAGATTTAGACTTTTCCAGGTTTCAATATTTCATCGATAAACTGACTGAGAGAACTATTGCTGGTCTAAGGAATATGTAGTCTGTTGCAAAATCCTTGTCCAGATTCCTCCCCTGGTCCATGGGGTTTTGGTCAGGCCTTCAAAAGCTACATATGTAAATGCCATTGTTGTTTTGGCATTTTTACATTGTTTTCCTACTTAGTGCCGAATTTTGAGAAATAAAGGATTAAAGATTAGGAGCAAAGCTCAGGAAAAATGGATTGTACAGATGACAGGGATTGTAAATCATGTCAGTGTGTGCCAGAAAGCTCCTTACCTCTCTCACATAAGCTACAGAGATGCAGCCTGAATCTCCAGGAAGCAGAAATTCCCTGCTATAATTTTAAAAAGAGGCACTTACCAAGCCTACATATTGTTCAGGCACTACAAATACTTCTATTTTTTCTTGATTTCTAGAAAGATATTTTGCTCATGCTATATTAGAATGACAATGACATCTAAGTCAAGGCTAAATCCACAGCAGAGTGATGAGCACCCTGTCTGAATGTGGCTTACATGCATAGCCATAGCACAAAGCACAATTTTATCTTTGTACATCCCCTGGATATTTGCTGTAATCATCCAGCAATGTTATATACAACATTCAAAAGAAAGTAGAAAAAACACTTGTAGATTGTAATGTGGCATTAAAAAGAAAATTAAAAAAACAAATTAAATACTTTCTTGTATATGTTGTGCATTTTCTACACATACACACAAGGAAGCAGGCACCTGACATTGAATAGATGGTTTGATATTTAATTAGAATGCAGCTATTTAGATATTTGTTTGGTCTGTCTCTGGATTTTTCATTAAAAATATGTGGTTAACAGCAGCCAACCTGATTTGCATGTGTGTGCGTGTGTCTGATTTGTTCACTGCTATGCCTCCTGTGTCCTACATCTTAATCACATCCAGGCACCCGCCCCATTACATTACCAGAAGGGAAGTGATGGACATCCCTTGACTCTCTTCATGACCCTCTGATAATCCTGTTTCACACACAGGCTCCCTGCTGTATGAAACACAAAAGCTGCCACTGTAGTTCTTTACTTCCAGTCGATATTCTGACAGACTTGATCTAGCAAATTAGTATGCCGTGGTAGGGGCACGACAAAAGACCCTTTTGACACACTCTGAATCGATACAAAGGCCAACAGAGAGCCATTTCACCGTAGTTCTGTTATTTTTCCCCTTTTGATGACCCTTCTTCTTCTTCTTTTTTTTTTAGCTTGTATGACCTTGTCAGATTTAAAAACATAATGTTAGAAAAGTCATCCTTGGACAGGAGAAGAAAAATCTAAACATGCAGAAATGCAAGAATACCAATGTAAAATTACAATACAGCTGGATCAGAGGAATAGAGATTTTCTTGTGTGAATTTGTCCTTCAAGCTGCTGAAATCCCTACATGAGTCCAACATCAGAGTGTAGAATTAAACACTGCTGTAGCCATGAATGCAGTGTTGCATCTGTTTATTCTTTCTTTTTAAAAAAGGTAAAATTGTTCAACATATTAAAAATGCATATCTTAGTTCTGTTTCTTGGTATGAAGAATCTTGCAGCAGCATCAAGCATTTTACAAAATTGTAGTCACATTTACTTAATTTCTAAGGGCTTTTGCTGTGAAATTTAAATGAATTTATGCTGGTATTTATCATACTATATAAAGAAACATACATTTCTGTATGTGGCATTATTATTTAAAAAATTATAAAGAGCAGACTAATCTATCTGAAAGTTTATCTGCAGGAATTACACTGGTTCAAAATTATTATGGATTCATAGAGAAACTACAGATTTAACTGAATTGCATTTGTAAACAATATTTCCGCATGTATTTCTCTATTTCTGCAAGAATTATTCATTTCAGAGTCACTGTCATTTTAAATAGGTTACACTTTTACCAATATAATTTCTTTTATTCTGGCAAAATCTGTGTAACAGATTTACTTTTCAGTCTTTAAGAAACATACATGAATGAGGATGACAACTATTTATCTCATAATTGATACTTATGTGTTACTCTATCCAGCTACATGTAGACACTATAGCTTTCCCTTATCATAGTTTTAAAGGTGTAATTATGTCATAATAAGGCCTAATTCTTGCAATTTACATGCTTTTTATTGTTCTGAACCTGTGATATCTCCTCTTTAATGAAAAATGAGGACTCAGATAATCCATATTTTCTTTCTCATAGTAACAAAGCTGAAAATTCCTACTCAAACTCACTTTCTAAACCTGATCTTTGAATTTTAAGTTTTCAAGCTGAAAGCAAACTTAAGTCAATAAAAAATGAGACATTCCCAGCTTCAGAAAGCACTCTACTGTAACTCACAAAGAAGCATTTTCCAAAAATACAGGTGCAAAAATTACTTGTGGTGTTTGCTGTACAGTATGTACATTTGACCTCTGCCGCACTCCAGCATTTTTCAACACATAAACCTTGTTCTCTCAAATAGAGCTACTATATAAACACAAGGGATAAAGCATATTGTGTAAGAAATTCAGGCCACTTCAGACAACTCAGCTTGATAACAGAGGCAAAATTACACTAGCTGTTCCAATTCCTCTAGCAGTTTTATCTAGCCCAAGATTACCAGGCTCAACCCCCTCCTGCAAAGCCCACAAAGTATAGGGTGGCATACAGGGTGAGATATCAGTGGCCCACAAAAAACTTTTACCTTTGGTACCAACTGTGATCCATGCTGAGAGAACATTGGGAAACGTGTCACATTTCACTGAGACAGACAATTCTGTCCCAAAATAAATATAACACAAATTTGTATGAAGCAAGAACTACCCTTAATCTTATCATCATCCATATGCACGTGATTTTTACGAAGGCCGCGTTTGCAGAGCAATAGGTTGCATTACTACTCCAAGGCGTTAAGACAGAACACTGTTACTATGTACAGCCCTTCTCTGACATGTATTAATATTCTTCCTTCTAGGAAAAAAGTCTGCAGTGTATGGCAATTATTTTAAAAGATGTTAGGCTAACAGGCTGCAGCATAACTTCATATCAGGAGGAGAAATGGATGTATTGTGCCAATGGGTTCCTCTTTTATGTAATTAAGGTGTTTCTTCTTTTCCCCCATTTGACAGCCAACTAAAACAAATATAATAATCCTCCAGTTTGGTATATGAAATGTTACATGACAAATATGTGTCTTAAATAAAACTTCTATTGGTAAAAATTAATAATTACTGTTAATAATCTTGGTTTACAGTCATATCTGCCTCTTTCAACCCAAGCAAAACTTGGGTTTATGGGCAGCTTACTCTGAGACTCACAACATGACAAGTTCAGCACTGGAGTCTGCAAGGATCTGGAAGGAGGGAAGGAAGAACAGCCAAAGGAGAAGTGTTTTCCCTGGCATCACTTCTTTCTAGCCACACACTCTAGTGCACACTTCATTGCATAAAGCTGATAAGGGACTGGCTACCACCACTCCTTTGCTCGCTGGTTTACCATCTTCCTCAAAATTTGCCCACAGTGGGGTATGTTCTCAGGGGAACAGGTGCTCTCCTGATTCCCAGATTTCTTCCATTAGACACCATTATTTCTCATTGTAACTGGTCTCAACCTGCACTGCTAGTGTCCTAAAACTCTTTGGCTGGCAGGACATTGCCTGATATTTGTCCTATGCTTGCGCATCCTCATGGGCTCACCCTGCCCCAGAACACTAAAGCCTGTATGCTTTTTTTAAGATATGAATTTATACCAGTAAAAGCCACCAAAAATCCCTGTGACTCCCATTTGGTTCTCTCTTTCTGAGGTGCAGAGGCGTGAGTTCTTCCTAGAAAATCAAGCTGGCTGCGTGCAAAAGGAGCACCAGTCTTGCATTTTCCAACAAACTTTTAGGAGAAAAAGAATGCAATAATGCAAAGAGGCAGCATCAGGCTCTAGAGGAAGAGGTAATGTCTAAAACTCATTGTTTTAGAGATTACGTCAAGAGTTTCTGTTTGTGGTAAATACTTTCTGTGTGGTCTGTGCAAATTGACTAATGCCTATTCCTTCTTTTTTTTAAAAAGTCTGAAATTCTTCATAAAGGCATAAAATACGGTAGCTAGATCTGCCCAACAAAGAAGGATACAGCAACATTATTAGCTTAGCAACTAATACTAGCTGATGTGGAACAGCAAATCTCTGCAAGGTTCAATCCTTCTGTTCACCAGAAGAGAAAGGTAACACCCATGCTGTCTTCTGGGAGAGTTGTGTGGAATTGTTGGCCTTGTTGCCATAGGCCAAAAAAGGCACCCTTGCAATGCACTGCTAGCACAGGTGCTGCTGAATTCCTGTGCCTGTTTAATTGCACAGATATCAACTTCTGCTCCCATAACTCAACTGATCCTAGTCTTTTGCTCTTCACATAATACTTCCCAGGTGGCTTTTTCCCAGTGTCTATTCTTCCATGTTTCAGAACAAAAAAAGAGGAAATCTGGCTGGTTAAAAATGTATCTGTAGGTTTCACTGTGATTTAACTGGAGTTTCACTTCTCAGCAGCTCCACTCACTTCAGGACAGTCAGTTCTAATTTGTGTTCGCTTGAAAACAGAATCAGCCCACTATGCATTGACTAAACCTGCCGAGTGAACATCAATTTTTAACTTCTGCCAAGCAAACGTAGATTCTATTTTGGAGTTTTTCTTCTCTTAGAATAGTCATTGACCTCAGACAGGGTGTTGTCAAAGTAAAGACAGAAGGATTCAATGCAGGAAAAGTCAAATCTTTTATTTCATGTACTGGATAAAGGCAATATGGTGTGCCACTCACCCATATATGTATTTTCAAATTGGTGTTCTTGGTCCTTACTGTTTGCCTCATCTACTATATATTACTACAATTGCCTATCTGCATGTTCATGTTGCACTCTTATTTAACTCTCCTAAGCACACCACGCTTCACCTTTAGCATCATGTCTGCAAAAGAGGAAGAGAAATCACTCCAGCTTAAATCTTTCACTTCTTGAAAGAGTTTTTCCTACAGCTTCAGTAAATGAATCATGATGTTTGATTTATTCTAATCCAAGAATCTCAAGCAACTGACACAGTGTGTAGCCAGCTAAATGTCAGCCTCTATTAATAGGAACATGTAAACATAATCCAATATTTAAAAAACAAACACTCAAGAACTGGTGTCTTGCTGTACCTCAAGAATCAGCTCCTCAGCTGGCATGAATCCCCATGATGGAAGCACTAAACTCTGGTGCATTATGCGTCTGTCTGCAAGGATGGCAAAATTCAATTTTCTAATTGACAGTAGACCCAGTGTGCTTCACTAGAGCATGCAGATGAAAGCCTCAGGCTGGACAGATGAAAGCAGGAAGATGTACGGTCAAAGCATCTTAAAAAAGGTAGTGTTCAGTCCCTTCTGCCAATCACAGGGTACGAGATTTAGGTACAATGAAAGGATAGAATAGAACAACATATAGTAAGGAAAGGAAAGGAAACAGTGATGATTTCTTTAGTTTACTCAAGGACTCTTGGCTGTTTTTTCATCACTT
>JAVTVJ010001687.1:0-20795 GCA_034509425.1 Eopsaltria australis | reverse complement strand
TTAAATCATATCATCTCAATTTGTATCAGTCTCTGTTTTCTGGCTGTCTATGGAGCAGACGTCGTCTTAACTCTGGAGCAGTGAATTCAAGGCTCTCTGCCAGCAGCTTTGGATTTGGTGAGGGTAGTCAGGACTTGGAATGACTCCTTTTACTTAGCTCGTAAGAATACTGTCCCTTCATTCAACATAGACTCAGTCTCTAGGCTTGAATAGTTGCTAGTCTTCCTTCCTTCTAGATGACTTTGCTCAGTTCTAGATCTTTCATTGATATAATCAGTTCAGCTTTTTGTGATGGTACATTTGATTGTAACACTTTTCTCATGGTTACCTGGTTCGTGGTTGTTCCTGCATAACCTGTCTTTTGTTTGCCATCTCGCATGAAGCTGCTCTCATCTGCATACAGCTCCCCGGCTGGCACATCTTTCAGGTCTGCTCTGCTGGAATAGGCTTCTTCCATGGTCTGCAAACAGTCAGACTTAAATACATTATCAGTTAGTGCTGGGAACAGACATACTAGGATTGACAGCAAACGTTTTCAGAATAACATTATCCAGTTCCAGTAGCATGGCATAGGGTCCATGTCTTCTATCAAGATCCTTCCCAGACCCAAGCTGCCATCAGCTAGAACTCTGGCTGCAATTGTAGGGCTAAATGCCTCCTAAAAACTGGCATCATGCATCTGGGGGACTGAGTTTTCTTTCACATGGAAATGCGTCATTGCTTGCATCGAAGGCCACATATCTGGGAGTTGACAGCCGCATGCTGAAATTCCGCATGGATTAAGATTCCTCGCAGACCCAAGCTGCCACCAACAAGGACCCTGGCTGCCCTTGCAGGGCCAAAACCCTCCTCCAAACTGACATCAAGAAACTTTGGGGCAGAGTTCTCTTTCTCAGAGAAAAGGGACACTTTTTGTGTCCCGGCCCTAAGGCACTCTGCTCCCGGTGATGCCGTTTGGTTTCTGCCTTTTTTCTTTTATATGTTCTCTGTACTCTCTGCACATATTTTTGTGGCTCTGTAGCCTACTAAATTAATAGCTAGTTTTTCCAGTACCTTTCCATAGCCTTTCCCTAAGCAGAAAGACAAAACAAATTCCAGAGCTCCAAGCCCCAGGGGGTTGCAAGGCCCTGTCCTATCTCAGTTCTTCCTCGGAACCAAGGCCGAGAACAACTCTGAGGTACATTTTCATAAGCAGAGTGCAGCCAGTGCTGAGAGGGGGGCTCCAGGGAAGGGGCTGGACCGGAGGGGGAATTGAATCGCCACTTGTTCTCCTTATTGGTGCTCTTAATTATGCTAATTTCCTAAAAGCTATAAATATGTACTCACCCCTGGAGGGGCTGGGCTTTTATGACACCTTTCCATAACTGCTCCTGAAGACCTTCAAAATAAAGATCCCCTTTTATATTACCTCCTTGCTAAAATGATCTCGAGTTTCTTTTCCAGGCTGGGGGAAAGGGCAACAGTTATTTGGCACACCCAGAAGGGACACGAGAACCTGGTACCCTTCCTCTGGACCAAAAACATCCTGCAAGGAATTCCTTTCTGACAGCAATCTAAAGAATTCCCTGCCACGGGCCTGAGGTCGAGACACCATGGTTCCAAGATCCCACAGGAGGTAGTATAAAGGTGGTTCTTTTCGTTGTGAGGTGTAGTTTGTATGTTGTGTGTATTGTTATGATTGTGTAATCTGTTTTTTAAAAAGTTCCAGGTTTAATTGTTAGCGATCCCAGGACAACCTGGTTGGTGGGAGAAAATTTGCTTTTAAATTCATTCTCCAAGTTTTTCCTTTGCCCGATTCCAACCTGCCCCAGAGATCCGGACTGGTGGGAGGAGCGGGTGTGTGATCCGCTGAGGATTGTTCACTGGTAGAGAAAATGAAATCACATGCGAAGTTATTTCATTTTACACATTGGAGAGTTTTGATTTGAAGCTGCCTGAGACATCTGAGCATGGGAGCGGGCCGGAGAGGCTGGTTCTGCTCTTGTAGAGTGGGGGATGGGCCCCGCTTGCCTACCAGGTTTGTGGAGCGCTGGGTGTCCAGGCGCTGCTCCTTGGTGGAGGCTGGGGAGGATTCCCACTTCTACAGTTTGTGGAGCGGCTGGGTGCCCAGCCTGCTCCGTGGTGGGAGGCGAGTGAGCAATCCTCGCTTCCTACAGGTCTGTGGAGAGGCTGGGTGTCCAGCCTGCTCCTTAGTGGGAGGCGAGGGAGAGATCCTCGCTTCCAGCAAGTTTTGTGGAACGGCCGAGAAAGCTCGGTTCGCACCATTGTAAGGAAGGGGGAGAAGCCCCCACTTTCTATGTTCCATCTGTAAAAAGTTTTTCCAAGATTTTAAGGCAAGGGCGACTCCCGGACTTCCGGGACGGCTCCGCGAGCAGGGCGGTCACTCCCCCGTGACAGAAGCGGGGGCACCAGCCGCTCTGAGAGGGGCGGAGGTGATTCCTGCCATTGCCCTGGTCACGGCCGGGGGATGCGCGGGGGAGCGGTCCCAGGAAGCGAACCGGACCGGGGCTGCCGCTGCGCTGCTTCGGCCCTGCTCTGGCGGAGGCGGGGCCGCCGCTGCGCGGCCACGGCCCGGCTCACTCGCTGCTCCTGGGCCCCGCCCGCACCGGCCCAGAGCGGGCCGCGAGTGTGAGATCTAAGAGCAGGAACGGCCCTATCGCACTTTCCACAGTAACGAGCTTGTTTTAAGGACACCCGAGAGCCGCGGTGACAGCAGCACGGGCGAGCCGGCAGCCGGGTGCCCCGGGCGGGGGTGCCCGCATGCCGCGCTCCGTCCCGGCCGCATGCAGAGGGCAGCGAGCGTTCTTGTCTGCTCTGGTAAGCACTACAAAAGGGAAACACCCGATGCCAAAAGAACAAGAAGCCGTTTTTAGGCTCCCTTAAACCATGCTATAAGTAAGCAGAGTCCTGTGTTAACAAATATCTTAGAATGGTTTACTGAGTTAAATTTGTAAAAGACCTTCTCCTGTATCCTTGTGAGTAAAAAAAGACCAAGGACTCTTTACTATTATGTAAAATAATCCTGAAACTGGAGAACTAGGGCAGTCAGCAACTGAAAATTGCTGCATCCAACCA
This sequence comes from Eopsaltria australis, assembly GCA_034509425.1. NCBI lineage: Eukaryota > Metazoa > Chordata > Aves > Passeriformes > Petroicidae > Eopsaltria > Eopsaltria australis. Next base: position 17,720 of record JAVTVJ010001687.1, on the reverse strand, counting down.
GCAGCCAAGAATTGATACATCCAACAGTTGCATGCAACCCACTGTAAGTTTGTTCTGTGAACATAGAAGACATGGACCCTATGCCTTGCTACTGAAACTGGATAATGTTATTCTGAAAACGTTTGCTGTCAATCCTAGTATGTCTGTTCCCAGCACTAACTGATAATGTATTTAAGTCTGACTGTTTGCAGACCATGGAAGAAGCCTATTCCAGCAGAGCAGACCTGAAAGAAGTGCCAGCCTGGGAGCTGTATGCAGATGAGAGCAGCTTCATGCGAGATGGCAAACAAAAGACAGGTTATGCAGTAACAACCACGAACCAGGTAACCATGAGAAAAGTGTTACCATCAAATGTACCATCACAAAAAGCTGAACTGATTATGTCAATGAAAGATCTAGAACAGAGCAAAGTCATCAGAAGGAAGGAAGGACTAGCAACTATTCAAGCCTAGAGACTGAGTCTATGTTGAATGAAGGGACAGTAATCTTACGAGCTAAGTAAAAAGAGTCATTCCAAGTCCTGACTACCCTCACCAAATGCAAAGCTGCTGGCAGAGAGCCTTGAATTCACTGCTCCAGAATTAAGAAGACGTCTGCTCCATAGACAGCCAGAAAACAGAGACTGATACAAATTGAGATGATATGATTTAAACTGTTCTTTTGTACCTCTTATCTGTACAGTTGGTAACCGTGATTCAAATTTGGTCCTAAAATTTGCATGTAACTCTAGTCCCAAATGTATCCAAAAGCTCTTCATAAGGACAACTTGTCAAAGTTGAGAATCTGGCCTGGTAAGTTTTGCCCCAAGATAAAGATTGGGCCTGTGCCCATGGAGCTGTGATTCCAAATGTAATGTTTAATCATATTAAAAGCTGTTGACAAAACAAATAGTTCTTAATTGCCTACTTAAGCCACAAAATCATTAAACACTAGTTGATGTTCTTATGAATCTGAATTGAAAAAATTTGTTATAGAAATTTGGTTGAAATTTGAAAGCAAACTCAAATTCTACACAATAACTCTCAAAAGAAGCCGTACTGAACCTTGAATATCTTCAGTACACTCAACTTCATGGTTACCAAACTGAACCTAGATAAAGAAATGTCATAGTAACTGTAGTTATAATTGGCATCTGTAGAACAACTAGTGGGATAGCCAGTTGTATAAACCAGAAGTATGGTTAAATGCAGAGTAGAGACTAGACAAGATAGAGTCTTGTTAGTCTCTAAAAAAGGGGGGAATGATGCCGTTTGGTTTCTGCCTTTTTTCTTTTATATGTTCTCTGTACTCTCTGCCCATATTTTTGTGGCTCTGTAGCCTACTATATTAATAGCTAGTTTTTTCAGTACCTTTCCATAGCCTTTCCCTAAGCAGAAAGACAAAACAAATTCCAGAGCTCCAAGCCCCAGGGGGTTGCAAGGCCCTGTCCTATCTCAGTTCTTCCTGGGAACCAAGGCCGAGAACAACTCTGAGGTACATTTTCATAAGCAGAGTGCAGCCAGTGCTGAGAGGGGGCCTCCAGGGAAGGGGCTGGACCTGAGGGGGAATTGAATCGCCACTTGTTCTCCTTATTGGTGCTCTTAATCAATTATGCTAATTTCCTAAAAGCTATAAATATGTACCCACCCCTGGAGGGGCTGGGCTTTTATGGACACCTTTCCATAACTGCTCCTGAAGACCTTCAAAATAAAGATCCCCTTTTATATTAACTCCTTGCTAAAATGATCTCGAGTTTCTTTTCCAGGCTGGGGGAAAAGGCAACACCGGACGCCACCTGAAATGCCGCATGGATCAAGATCCTTCCCAGACCCAAGCTGCCATTAGCTAGAACTCTGGCTGCAATTGTAGGGCTAAATGCCTCCTAAAAACTGGCATCATGCATCTGGGGGACTGAGTTTTCTTTCACATGGAAAAGCGCCATTGTTTGTATCGAAGGCCACATATCTGGGAGTTGACAGCCGCATGCTGAAATTTAGCATGGATTAAGATCCTTCGCAGACAACAGGCTGCCACCAACAAGGACCCTGGCTGCCCTTGCAGGGCCAAAACCCTCCTCCAAACTGACATCAAGAAACTGGGGGGCACACTTCTCTTTCTCAGAGAAAAGGGACACTTTTTGATTGTCCCGGCCCTAAGTTCACTGTGCTCCCTGCTGCGTCTCAAATTCCGTATGGATCAAGATTCCTCGCAGACCCAAGCTGCCACCGACAGGGACCCTGGCTGCACTTGCAGGGCCAAAACCCTCCTCCAAACTGACATCACGAAATTGGGGGGCAGAGTTCTCTTTCTCAGAGAAAAGGGACACTTTTTGTGTCCTGGCCCTAAGGCACTCTGCTCCCGGACGCCACCTGAAATTCCGTATGGATCAAGATTATTCGCTGACGCAAGATGCCATCAACCAGGACTCTGGTTGCATTTGTAGGGCCAAAACCTCCACCAAACCGACATCATGAATCTGGGGGCCTAAGTTTTCTTTCACGTGGAAAAGTGCCATCATTTGTATCGTAGGCCCCATGTCTGGGAGTCGACTGCCGCCTCTTCAAATTCCGCATGGAGCAAGATCCCTCGTAGACCCAAGCTGCCATCGACTAGGACACTGGCTGCCCTTGCAGGGCCAAAACCCTCCTCCAAACTGACATCAAGAAACTGGGGGCAGAGCTATCTTTCTCAGAGAAAAGGGACACTTTTTGTGTCCCGGCCCTAGGCACTCTGCTCCCGGACGCCACCTGAAATTCCGTATGGATCAAGATTATTCGCTGACGCAAGATGCCATCAACCAGGACTCTGGTTGCATTTGTAGGGCCAAAACCCTCCACCAAACCGACATCATGAATCTGGGGGCCTAAGTTTTCTTTCACGTGGAAAAGTGCCATCATTTGTATCGTAGGCCCCATGTCTGGGAGTCGACTGCCGCCTCTTCAAATTCCGCATGGAGCAAGATCCCTCGCAGACCCAAGCTGCCACCGACTAGGACACTGGATGCCCTTGCAGGGCCAAAACCCTCCTCCAAACTGACATCAAGAAACTGGGGGGCAGAGCTATCTTTCTCAGAGAAAAGGGACACTTTTTGTGTCCCGGCCCTAAGGCACTCTGCTCCCGGACACCAACTGAAATGCCGCATGGATCAAGATCCTTCCCAGACCCAAGCTGCCATCAGGTAGAACTCTGGCTGCAATTGTAGGGCTAAATGCCTCCTAAAAACTGGCATCATGCATATGGGGGACTGAGTTTTCTTTCACTTGGAAATGAGCCATTGTTTGCATGAGGCCACAATATGCTGGAGTTGACAGCCGCATGCTGAAATTCCGCATGGATTAAGATTCCTCGCAAGTACGCCAAGCTGCACCAACAAAGGACCTGGCTGCCCTTGTAGGGCACACTCCTCAAACTGACATCAAGAACTGGGGGGCAGAGTTCTCTTTCTCAGAGGAAAAGGGACACTTTTTGTGTCCGGCGCCTAAGGCACTGTGCTCCGTGATGCGTTTGGGTTTCGGTGTGTGTGTGTGGTGGTGTTGTGGTGAACTCTCTGCACATATTTTTGTGGCTCTGTAGCCTACTATATTAATAGCTAGTTTTTCCAGTACCTTTCCATAGCCTTCCCTAAGCAGAAAGACAAAACAAATTCCAGAGCTCCAAGCCCCAGGGGGTTGCAAGGCCCTGTCCTATCTCAGTTCTTCCTGGGAACCAAGGCCGAGAACAACTCTGAGGTACATTTTCATAAGGAGAGTGCAGCCAGTGCTGAGAGGGGGGCTCCAGGGAAGGGGCTGGACCTGAGGGGGAATTGAATCGCCACTTGTTCTCCTTATTGGTGCTCTTAATTATGCTAATTTCCTAAAAGCTATAAATATGTACTCACCCTGGAGGGGCTGGGCTTTTTATGGACACCTTTTCCATAAGTCTGAAGACCTTCAAAATAAAGATCCCTTTTTATATTACCTCCTTGCTAAAATGATCTCGAGTTTCTTTTCCAGGCTGGGGGAAAAGGCAACAGTTATTTTGGCACACCCAGAAGGGACACGAGAACCTGGTACCCTTCCTCTGGACCGAAAACATCCTGCAAGGAATTCCTTCCTGACAGCAATCTAAAGAATTCCCTGCCAGGGCCTGAGGTCGAGACACCATGGTTCCAAGATCCCACAGGAGGGAGTATAAAGGTGGTTCTTTTTGTTGTGTAGTGTGTAGTTTGTATGTGTGTGTATTGTTTATGTATTGTGTTTCTGTTTTAAGTCAGTAATTGTTAGCGATCCCAGGACAACCTGGCGTGGTGGTGAGAAAATTTGCTTTTGAAATCATTTCTCCAAGTTTTTCCTGTTGCCGATTTTCCAACCTGCCCCAGAGATCGGCTGGTGGGGAGGAGGCAGGTGTGTGATCTCGGCTGAGATTGTTCACTGGTAGAGAAAAGCAAATCACAGTGCGAAAGTTTATTTCATGTTTAGCACATGCGAGTTTTGAATTGAAAGCTGGCCTGGAGACATCTGGGCATGGAGCGGCCGGGGGAAGCCTGGTCTGCTTCTTGGTAGGAGGTGGGGGATGGGCCCCGCTTCCTACAGGTTTGTGGAGCGGCTGGGTGTCCAGCCTGCTCCTTGGTGGGAGGCTGGGGAGAGATTCCCACTTCCTACAGGTTTGTGGAGCGGCTGGGTGCCCAGCCTGCTCCTTGGTGGGAAGCTGGGGAGAGATTCCCACTTCCTACAGGTTTGTGGAGCGGCTGGGTGCCCAGCCTGCTCCGTGGTGGGAAGCTGGGGAGAGATTCCCACTTCCTACAGGTTTGTGGAGCGGCTGGGTGCCCAGCCTGCTCCTTGGTGGGAGGCGAGTGAGAAGATCCTCGCTTCCAGCAAGTTTTGTGGAACGGCCGAGAAAGCTCGGTTCGCACCATTGTAAGGAAGGGGGAGAAGCCCCCACTTTCTATGTTCCATCTGTAAAAAGTTTTTCCAAGATTTTAAGGCAAGGGCGACTCCCGGACTTCCGGGACGGCTCCGCGAGCAGGGCGGTCACTCCCCCGTGACAGAAGCGGGGCACCAGCCGCTCTGAGAGGGGCGGAGGTGATTCCTGCCATTGCCCTGGTCACGGCCGGGGGATGCGCGGGGCAGCGGTCCCAGGAAGCGAACCGCCACCGGCGGCTGCCGCTGCGGGCTGCTTCGGCCTGCTCTGGCGGAGCGGGACCGCCGCCTGCGCGGCCACGGCCCGGCTCACTCGTGCTCCTGGCCCGCCGCAAACCGGCCCAGAGCGGCCGGGAGGTGAGATCTACGAGCAGGAACGGCCCTATCGCACTTCCCACAGTAACGAGCTTGTTTTAAGGACACCCGAGAGCCGCTGTGAGCAGCAGCACGGGCCGAGCGCGGGCGAGCCGGGGGTGCCCCTGGGCGGGGGTGCCCGCATGCCGCGCCCGTCCCCGGCCGTGCGAGGGCAGCGAGCGCTCTTGGTCTGCTCTGGTAAGCACTCAAAAGGGAAACGCCGAGCCCAAAGAACAAGAAGCCGTTTTTAGGCTCCCTTAAACCATGCTATAAGTAAGCAGAGTCCTGTGTTAACAAATATCTTAGAATGGTTTACTGAGTTAAATTTGTAAAAGACCTTCTCCTGTATCCTTGTGAGTAATAAAGACCAAGGACTCTTTACTATTATGTAAAATAATACTGAAACTGGAGAACTAGGGCAGTCAAACTGAAAATTGCTGCATCCAACAGCAGCCAGATTGATACATCAACAGTTGCAGCACCCACTGTAAGTTTCTTCTGTGAACATGAAGACATGGACCCCTATGCCATGTACTGACTGGATAATGTTATTCTGAAAACGTTTGCTGTCAATCCTAGTATGTCTGTTTCCAGCACTAACTGATAATGTATTTAAGTCTGACTGTTTGCAGACCATGGAAGAAGCCTATTCCAGCAGAGCAGACCTGAAAGATGTGCCAGCCCGGGAGCTGTATGCAGATGAGAGCAGCTTCATGCGAGATGGCAAACAAAAGACAGGTTATGCAGTAACAACCATGAACCAGGTAACCATGAGAAAAGTGTTACCATCAAATGTACCATCACAAAAAGCTGAACTGATTATATCAATGAAAGATCTAGAACTGAGCAAAGTCATCTATAAGGAAGGAAGACTAGCACTTTCAAGCTAGAGACTGAGTCTATGTTGAATGAAGGGACAGTAATCTTACGAGCTAAGTAAAAAGAGTCATTCCAAGTCCTGACTACCCTCACCAAATCCAAAGCTGCTGGCAGAGAGCTTTGAATTCACTGCTCCAGAGTTAAGAAGACGTCTGCTCCATAGACAGCCAGAAAACAGAGACTGATACAAATTGAGATGATATGATTTAAACTGTTCTTTTGTACCTCTTATCTGTACAGTTGGTACCCGTGATTCAAATTTGGTCCTAAAATTTGCATGTAACTCTAGTCCAAAATGTATCCAAAAGCTCTTCATAAGGACAACTTGTCAAAGTTGAGAATCTGGCCTGGTAAGTTTTGCCCCAAGATAAAGATTGGGCCTGTGCCATGGAGCTGTGATTCCAAATGTAATGTTTAATCATATTAAAGGCTGTTGACAAAACAAAATAGCTCTTAATTTCCTACTAGCCACAAAATCATTAACACTAGTTGTTGTTCTTATGCAAATCTGAATGAAAATTTTTTTTAGAAATTTGGTTGAAATTTGAAAGCAAACTCAAATTCTACACCAAGTAACTCTCAAGAGAGCTAACTGAACCTTGAATATCTTCAGTACACTCACTTCATGGTTACCAAACTGAACCTAGATAAAAGAAATGTTCATAGTAACTGTAGTTATAATTAGCATCTGTGTTACAACTAGTGGGATAGCCAGTTGTATAAACCAGAGGTATGGTTGAATGCAGAGTAGAGACTAGACAAGACAGAGTCTTGTTAGTCTCTAAAAAAGGGGGAAATGATGCCGTTTGGTTTCTGCCTTTTTTCTTTTATATGTTCTCTGTACTCTCTGCCCATATTTGGTGGCTCTGTCAGCCTACTATATTAATAGCTAGTTTTTCCAGTACCTTCCATAGCCTTTCCCTAAGCAGAAAGACAAAACAAATTCCAGAGCTCCAAGCCCCAGGGGGTTGCAAGGCCCTGTCCTATCGCAGTTCTTCCTGGGAACCAAGGCCGAGAACAACTCTGAGGTACATTTTCAAAAGCAGATTGCAGCCAGTGCTGAGAGGGGGGCTCCAGGGAAGGGGCTGGACCTGAGGGGGAATTGAATCGCCACTTGTTCTCCTTATTGGTGCTCTTAATCAATTATGCTAATTTCCTAAAAGCTATAAATAGGTACCCACCCCTGGAGGGGCTGGGCTTTTATGGACACCTTTCCATAACTGCTCCTGAAGACCTTCAAAATAAAGATCCCTTTTATATTACCTCCTTGCTAAAATGATTCGAGTTTCTTTTCCAGGCTGGGGGAAAAGCACACACGACGCCACCTGAAATGCCACACGGAACAAGATCCTTCCCCACACAAGCTGCCATAAACCAGAACTCTGGCTGCAATTGTAGGGCTAAATGCCTCCTAAAAACTGGCATCATGCATCTGGGGGACTGAGTTTTCTTTCAAATGGAAATGCGCCATTGTTTGCATCGAAGGCCACATATCTGGGAGTTGACAGCCGCATGCTGAAATTCCGCATGGATTAAGATTCCTCGCAGACCCAAGCTGCCACCAACAGGACCCTGGCTGCCCTTGCAGGGCCAAAACCCTCCTCCAAACTGACATCAAGAAACTGGGGGGCAGAGTTCTCTTTCTCAGAGAAAAGGGACACTTTTTGTGTCCCGGCCCTAAGGCACTGTGCTCCCGGTGATGCCGTTTGGTTTCTGCCTTTTTTCTTTTATATGTTCTCTGTACTCTCTGCACATATTTTTGTGGCTCTGTAGCCTACTATATTAATAGCTAGTTTTTCCAGTACCTTTCCATAGCCTTTCCCTAAGCAGAAAGACAAAACAAATTCCAGAGCTCCAAGCCCCAGGGGGTTGCAAGGCCCTGTCCTATCTCAGTTCTTCCTGGGAACCAAGGCCGAGAACAACTCTGAGGTACATTTTCATAAGCAGAGTGCAGCCAGTGCTGAGAGGGGGGCTCCAGGGAAGGGGCTGGACCTGAGGGGGAATTGAATCGCCACTTGTTCTCCTTATTGGTGCTCTTAATCAATTATGCTAATTTCCTAAAAGCTATAAATATGTACTCACCCCTGGAGGGGCTGGGCTTTTATGGACACCTTTCCATAACTGCTCCTGAAGACCTTCAAAATAAAGATCCCCTTTTATATTACCTCCTTGCTAAAATGATCTCGAGTTTCTTTTCCAGGCTGGGGGAAAAGGCAACAGTTATTTGGCACACCCAGAAGGGACACGAGAACCTGGTACCCTTCCTCTGGACCGAAAACATCCTGCAAGGAATTCCTTTCTGACAGCAATCTAAAGAATTCCCTGCCACGGGCCTGAGGTCGAGACACCATGGTTCCAAGATCCACAGGAGGTAGTATAAAGGTGGTTCTTTTTGTTGTGTAGTGTGTAGTTTGTATGTGTGTGTATTGTTTATGTATTGTGTATCTGTTTAAAGTCAGTAATTGTTAGCGATCCCAGGACAACCTGGCGTGGTGGTGAGAAAATTTGCTTTTGAAATCATTTCTCCAAGTTTTTCCTGTTGCCGATTTTCCAACCTGCCCCAGAGATCGGCTGGTGGGGGGGAGGCGGGTGTGTGATCTCGGCTGAGATTTTTCACTGGTAGAGAAAAGCAAATCACAGTGCGAAAGTTTATTTCATGTTTAGCACATGCGAGTTTTGAATTGAAAGTTGGCCGGGAGACATCTGGGCATGGAGCGGCCGGGGGAGGCCTGGTCTGCTTCTTGGTAGGAGGTGGGGGATGGGCCCCGCTTCCTACAGGTTTGTGGAGCGGCTGGGTGTCCAGCCTGCTCCTTGGTGGGAGGCTGGGGAGAGATTCCCACTTCCTACAGGTTTGTGGAGCGGCTGGGTGCCCGGCCTGCTCCTTGGTGGGAAGCTGGGGAGAGATTCCCACTTCCTACAGGTGTGTGGAGCGGCTGGGTGCCCAGCCTGCTCCTTGGTGGGAGGCGAGGGAGAAATCCTCCACTTCCTACAGGTTTGTGGAGCGGCTGGGTGCCCAGCCTGCCCCTTGGTGGGAGGCGAGTGAGAAATCCTCGCTTCCTACAGGTCTGTGGAGAGGCTGGGTGTCCAGCCTGCTCCTTAGTGGGAGGCGAGGGAGAGATCCCCGCTTCCAGCAAGTTTTGTGGAACGGCCGAGAAAGCTCGGTTCGCACCATTGTAAGGGAAGGGGGAGAAGCCCCCACTTTCTATGTTCCATCTGTAAAAAGTTTTTCCAAGATTTTAAGGCAAGGGCGACTCCCGGACTTCCGGGACGGCTCCGCGAGCAGGGCGGTCACTCCCCCGTGACAGAAGCGGGCACCAGCCGCTCTGAGAGGGGCGGAGGTGATTCCTGCCATTGCCCTGGTCACGGCCGGGGGATGCGCGGGGGAGCGGTCCCAGGAAGCGAACCGGCACCGGGGCTGCCGCTGCGCCATGCTTCCGCCCCTGCTCTTGGATGGAGGCGTAATGCTGGCCATGCCGCCACGGCCCGCTCACTCTGCTGCTCCTGGGCCCGCCTGCGACCGCCCAGAGCGGGCCGGGAGTGTGAGATCTAAGAGCAGCGGAACGGGCCCTATCGCGACTTTCCGCAGTAACGAAGCTTGTTTTAAGTGACACCCGAGAGCCGCTGTGAGCAGCAGCACGGGCTGAGCGCGGCGAGCCGGGGTGCCCCCATGGGGTGCGCCCGATGCCGCCTGGCCCCCGGCCGCAAGCGCAGGGCAGCGAGCGCCTTTGTCTGCCTGGTAAGCACTCAAAAGGGAAACACCGAGCCCAAAGAACAAGTAGCTGTTTTAGGCTCCCTTAAAACATGCTATAAGTAAGCAGAGTCCTTTGTTAACAAATATCTTAGAATGGTTTACTGAGTTAAATTTGTAAAAGACCTTCTCCTGTATCCTTGTGAGTAAAAAAGACCAAGGACTCTTTACTATTATGTAAAATAATCCTGAAACTGGAGAACTAGGGCAGTCAGCAACTGAAAATTGCTGCATCCAACCAGCAGCCAAGAATTGATACATCCAACAGTTGCATGAAACCCACTGTAAGTTTGTTCTGTGAACATATAAGACATGGACCCTATGCCATGCTACTGAAACTGGATAATGTTATTCTGAAAACGTTTGCTGTCAATCCTAGTATGTCTGTTCCCAGCACTAACTGATAATGTATTTAAGTCTGACTGTTTGCAGACAATGGAAGAAGCCTATTCAAGCAGAGCAGACCTGAAAGATGTGCCAGCCTGGGAGCTGTATGCAGATGAGAGCAGCTTCATGCGAGATGGCAAACAATAGACAGGTTATGCAGTAACAACCATGAACCAGGTAACCATGAGAAAAGTGTTACCATCAAATGTACCATCACAAAAAGCTGAACTGATTATATCAATGAAAGATCTAGAACTGAGCAAAGTCATCTAGAAGGAAGGAAGACTAGCAACTATTCAATCCTAGAGACTGAGTCTATGTTGAATGAAGGGACAGTAATCTTACGAGCTAAGTCAAAAGAGTCATTCCAAGTCCTGACTCCCCTCACCAAATCCAAAGCTGCTGGCAGAGAGCCTTGAATCTCACTCCCTCAGCTCCAGAGTTAAGAAGACGTCTGGCTCCATAGACAGCCAGAAACAGAGACTGATACAAATTGAGATGATATGATTTAAAACTAAGTTCTTTGTACCCTATCTGTACAGTTGGTAAACCGTGGGGATTCAAATTTGGTCCCAAAATTTGTAACATGTAAATCAGTCCAAAATGTATCCAAAAGCTCTTCATAAGGACAACTTATCAAAGTTGAGAATCTGGCCTGGTAAGTTTTGCCCCAAGATAAAGATTGGGCCTGTGCCCATGGAGCTGTGATTCCAAATGTAATGTTTAATCATATTAAAGGCTGTTGACAAAACAAAATAGCTCTTAATTTCCTACTAGCCAAAAAATCATTAACACTAATTGTTGTTCTTATGCAAATCTGAATGAAAAATTTTTTTAGAAATTTGGTTGAAATTTGAAAGCAAAATCAAATTCTACACCAAGTAACTCTCAAAAGAGCTTACTGAACCTTGAATATCTTCAGTACACTCACTTCATGGTTACCAAACTGAACCTAGATAAAAGAAATGTTCATAGTAACTGTAGTTATAATTAGCATCTGTGTAACAACTAGTGGGATAGCCAGTTGTATAAACCAGAGGTATGGTTGAATGCAGAGTAGAGACTAGACAAGACAGAGTCTTGTTAGTCTCAAAAAAGGGGGGAATGATGCCGTTTGGTTTCTGCCTTTTTTCTTTTATATGTTCTCTGTACTCTCTGCACATATTTTTGTGGCTCTGTAGCCTACTATATTAATAGCTAGTTTTTCCAGTACCTTCCATAGCCTTTCCCTAAGCAGAAAGACAAAACAAATTCCAGAGCTCCAAGCCCCAGGGGGTTGCAAGGCCCTGTCCTATCGCAGTTCTTCCTGGGAACCAAGGCCGAGAACAACTCTGAGGTACATTTTCATAAGCAGAGTGCAGCCAGTGCTGAGAGGGGGGCTCCAGGGAAGGGGCTGGACCTGAGGGGGGATTGAATCGCCACTTGTTCTCCTTATTGGTGCTCTTAATCAATTATGCTAATTTCCTAAAAGCTATAAATATGTACTCACCCCTGGAGGGGCTGGGCTTTTATGGACACCTTTCCATAACTGCTCCTGAAGACCTTCAAAATAAAGAGCCCCTTTTATATTACCTCCTTGCTAAAATGATCTGGAGTTTCTTTTCCAGGCTGGGGGAAAAGGCAACACCGGACGCCACCTGAAATGCCGCATGGATCAAGATCCTTCCCAGACCCAAGCTGCCATCAGCTAGAACTCTGGCTGCAATTGTAGGGCTAAATGCCTCCTAAAAGCTGGCATCATGCATCTGGGGGACTGAGTTTTCTTTCACATGGAAATGCCATTGTTTGCATCGAAGGCCACATATCTGGGAGTTGACAGCCGCATGCTGAAATTCCGCATGGATTAAGATTCCTCGCAGACCCAAGCTGCCACCAACAAGGACCCTGGCTGCCCTTGCAGGGCCAAAACCCTCCTCCAAACTGACACATCAAGAAACTGGGGGGCAGAGTTCTCTTTCTCAGAGAAAAGGGACACTTTTTGTGTCCCGGCCCTAAGGCACTCTGCTCCCTGCTGCGTCTTCAAATTCCGTATGGATCAAGATTCCTCGCAGACCCAAGCTGCCACCGATAGGGACCCTGGCTGCCCTTGCAGGGCCAAAACCCTCCTCTAAACTGACATCACGAAACTGGGGGGCAGAGTTCTCTTTCTCAGAGAAAAGGGACACTTTTTGTGTCCTGGCCCTAAGGCACTCTGCTCCTGGACGCCACCTGAAATTCCGTATGGATCAAGATTATTCGCTGACGCAAGATGCCATCAACCAGGACTCTGGTTGCATTTGTAGGCCAAAACCCTCCACCAAACCGACATCATGAATCTGGGGGCCTAAGTTTTCTTTCACGTGGAAAAGTGCTATCATTTGTATCGTAGGCCCCCTGTCTAGGAGTCGCATGGCCGCTTCTTCAAATTCCTGCATGGGAGCAAGATCCCTCGCAGACCCAAGCTGCCATCACCCACTAGACACTGGTCACCTTGCAGGGCCAAACCCTCCTCCAAACTGACATCACGAAACTGGGGGGCAGAGTTCTCTTTCTCAGAGAAAAGGGACACTTTTTGTGTCCCGGCCCTAAGGCACTCTGCTCCCGGACGCCACCTGAAATTCCGTATGGATCAAGATTATTCGCTGACGTAAGATGCCATCAACCAGGACTCTGGTTGCATTTGTAGGGCCAAAACCCTCCACCAAACCGACATCATGAATCTGGGGGCCTAGGTTTTCTTTCACGTGGAAAAGTGCCATCATTTGTGTCGTAGGCCCCATGTCTGGGAGTCGACTGCCGCCTCTTCAAATTCCGCATGGAGCAAGATCCCTCGCAGACCCAAGCTGCCACCGACTAGGACACTGGCTGCCTTTGCAGGGCCAAAACCCTCCTCCAAACTGACATCAAGAAACTGGGGGGCAGAGTTCTCTTTCTCAGAGAAAAGGGACACTTTTTGTGTCCCGGCCCTAAGGCACTCTGCCCCCGGACACCACCTGAAATTCCGTATGGATCAAGATCCTTCCCAGACTCCAAGCTGCCATCAGCTAGAACTCTGGCTGCAATTGTAGGGCTAAAATGCCTCCTAAAAACTGGCATCATCATGCATCTGGGGACTGAGTTTCTTTCACATGGAAAGCTTGTTTGCATCAAGGCCACATATACCTGGGAGTTGACAGCCGCATGCTGGAAATTCCGCATGGATTAAGATCCTCGCACCCAAGCTACTCAACAAGGACCCTGGCTGCCTTTGTAGGCCAAACCTCCCTCCAAACTGACATCAAGAAAACTGGGGGCAGAGTTCTTCTCATAGAGAAAAGTGGGACACTTTTTGTGTCCCGGCCCTCTAAGGCACTGTGCTCCCGGTGATGCCAGTTTGGTTTCTGCCTTTTTTCTTTTATATGTTCTCTGTACTCTCTGCCCATATTTTTGTGGCTCTGTAGCCTACTATATTAATAGCTAGTTTTTCCAGTACCTTTCCATAGCCTTTCCCCAAGCAGAAAGACAAAACAAATTCCAGAGCTCCAAGCCCCAGGGGGTTGCAAGGCCCTGTCCTATCGCAGTTCTTCCTGGGAACCAAGGTCGAGAACAACTCTGAGGTACATTTTCATAAGCAGAGTGCAGCCAGTGCTGAGAGGGGGGCTCCAGGGAAGGGGCTGGACCTGAGGGGGAATTGAATCGCCACTTGTTCTCCTTATTGGTGCTCTTAATCACTTATGCTAATTTCCTAAAAGCTATAAATATGTACCCACCCCTGGAGGGGCTGGGCTTTTATGGACACCTTTCCATAACTGCTCCTGAAGACCTTCAAAATAAAGATCCCTTTTTATATTACCTCCTTGCTAAATTGATCTCGAGTTTCTTTTCCAGGCTGGGGGAAAAGGCAACAGTTATTTGGCACACCCAGAAGGGACACGAGAACCTGGTACCCCTTCCTCTGACTGAAAAACATTCCCAGCAAGGAATTCCTTTCTGACAGCAATCTAAAGAATTCTTCTGCCACTTTTGGCCTGAGGTCGGTGACACCGCGTTCCAAGATCCCACAGGAGGTGTATAAAGGTGGTTCTTTCGCTGTGTAGTGTGTAGTTTGTATGTGTGTGTATTGTTTATGTATTGTGTACTGTTTAAAGTCAGTAATTGTTAGCGATCCCAGGACAACCTGGCGTGGTGGTGAGTAGTAAAAATTTGCTTTGAAATCATTTCTCCAAGTTTTTCCTGTTGCCGATTTTCCAACCTGCCCCAGAGATCGGCTGGGGGGGAGGAGGCGGGTGTGAGATCTCGGCTGAGATTGTTCACTGGTAGAGAAAAGCAAATCACAGTGCGAAAGTTTATTTCATGTTTAGCACATGCGAGTTTTGAATTGAAAGCTGGCCTGGAGACATCTGGGCATGGAGCTGCCGGGGGAGGCCTGGTCTGCTTCTTGGTAGGAGGTGGGGATGGGCCCCTGCCTACAGGCTCTGTGGAGCTGGCTGGGTGTCCAGCCTGCTCCTTGGTGGGAGGCTGGGGAGAGATTCCCACTTCCTACAGGTTTGTGGAGTGGCTGGGTGTCCAGCCTGCTCCTTGGTGGGAGGCTGGGGAGAGATTCCCACTTCCTACAGGTTTGTGGAGCGGCTGGGTGTCCAGCCTGCTCCTTGGTGGGAGGCTGGGGAGAGATTCCCACTTCCTACAGGTTTGTGGAGCTGCTGGGTGCCCAGCCTGCTCCTTGGTGGGAAGCTGGGGAGAGATTCCCACTTCCTACAGGTTTGTGGAGCGGCTGGGTGCCCAGCCTGCTCCTTGGTGGGAGGCGAGTGAGAAATCCTCGCTTCCTACAGGTCTGTGGAGAGGCTGGGTGTCCAGCCTGCTCCTTAGTGGGAGGCGAGGGAGAGATCCTCGCTTCCAGCAAGTTTTGTGGAACAGCCGAGAAAGCTCGGTTCGCACCATTGTAAGGGAAGGGGGAGAAGCCCCCACTTTCTATGTTCCATCTGTAAAAAGTTTTTCCAAGATTTTAAGGTAAGGGCGACTCCCGGACTTCCGGGACGGCTCCGCGAGCAGGGCGGTCACTCCCCCGTGACAGAAGCGGGGCACCAGCCGCTCTGAGAGGGGCGGAGGTGATTCCTGCCATTGCCCTGGTCACGGCCGGGGGATGCGCGGGGGAGCGGTCCCAGGAAGCGAACCGGGACCGGGGCTGCCGCCGCGCTGCTTCGGCCCTGCTCTGGCGGAGGCGGGGCCGCCGCTGCGCGGCCACGGCCCGGCTCACTCGCTGCTCCTGGGCCCCGCCCGCACCGGCCCAGAGCGGGCCGGGAGTGTGAGATCTAAGAGCAGGAACGGCCCCATCGCACTTTCCACAGTAACGAGCTTGTTTTAAGGACACCCGAGAGCCGCTGTGAGCAGCAGCACGGGCCGAGCGCGGGCGAGCCGGGGGTGCCCCTGGGCGGGGGTGCCCGCATGCCGCGCCCGTCCCCGGCCGTGCGAGGGCAGCGAGCGCTCTTTGTCTGCTCTGGTAAGCACTCAAAAGGGAAACACTGAGCCCAAAGAACAAGAAGCCGTTTTTAGGCTCCCTTAAACCATGCTATAAGTAAGCAGAGTCCTGTGTTAACAAATATCTTAGAATGGTTTACTGAGTTAAATTTGTAAAAGACCTTCTCCTGTATCCTTGTGAGTAAAAAAGACCAAGGACTCTTTACCATTATGTAAAATAATCCTGAAACTGGAGAACTAGGGCAGTCAGCAACTGAAAATTGCTGCATCCAACCAGCAGCCAAGAATTGATACATCCAACAGTTGCATGCAACCCACTGTAAGTTTGTTCTGTGAACATAGAAGACATGGACCCTATGCCATGCTACTGAAACTGGATTATGTTATTCTGAAAACATTTGCTGTCAATCCTAGTATGTCTGTTCCCAGCACTAACTGATAATGTATTTAAGTCTGACTGTTTGCAGACCATGGAAGAAGCCTATTCCAGCAGAGCAGACCTGAAAGATGTGCCAGCCTGGGAGCTGTATGTAGATGAGAGCAGCTTCATGCGAGATGGCAAACAAAAGACAGGTTGGCTATGCAGTAACAACCATGAACCAGGGTAAATCATGAGAAAAGTGTTACCATCAAATGTACCATCACAAAAAGCTGAACTGATTATATCAATGAAAGATCTAGAACTGAGCAAAAGCCATCTTAGAAGGAAGGAAGACTAGCAACTATTCAAGCCTAGAGACTGAGTCTATGTTGAATGAAGGGACAGTAATAATGAGCTAAGTAAAAGAGTCATTCCAAGTCCTGACTACCCTCACCAAATCCAAAGCTGCTGGCAGAGAGCCTTGAATTCACTGCTCCAGGAGTTAAGAAGACGTCTGCTCCATAGACAGCCAGAAAACAGAGACTGATACAAATTGAGATGATATGATTTAAAACTGTTTCTTTGTACCTCTTATCTGTACAGTTGGTAACCGTGATTCAAATTTTGTCCTAAAATTTGCATGTAACTCTAGTCAAAAATGTATCCAAAAGCTCTTCATAAGGACAACTTGTCAAAGTTGAGAATCTGGCCTGGTAAGTTTTGCCCCAAGATAAAGATTGGGCCTGTGCCCATGGAGCTGTGATTCCAAATGTAATGTTTAATCATATTAAAGGCTGTTGACAAAACAAAATAGCTCTTAAATTCCTACTAGCCACAAAATCATTAACACTAGTTGTTGTTCTTATGCAAATCTGAATGAAAAATTTTTTTAGAAATTTGGTTGAAATTTGAAAGCAAACTCAAATTCTACACCAAGTAACTCTCAAAAGAGCTTACTGAACCTTGGAATATCTCTAGTACACTCCCACTTCATGGTTACCAAACTGAACCTAGATAAAAGAAATGTTCATAGTAACTGTAGTTATAATTGGCATCTGTGTAACAACTAGTGGGATAGCCAGTTGTATAAACCAGAGGTATGGTTGAATGTAGAGTAGAGACTAGACAAGACAGAGTCTTGTTAGTCTCTAAAAAAGGGGGGAATGATGCCGTTTGGTTTCTGCCTTTTTTCTTTATATGTTCTCTGTACTCTCTGCCCATATTTTTGTGGCTCTGTAGCCTACTATATTAATAGCTAGTTTTTCCAGTACCTTTCCATAGCCTTTCCCCAAGCAGAAAGACAAAACAAATTCCAGAGCTCCAAGCCCCAGGGGGTTGCAAGGCCCTGTCCTATCGCAGTTCTTCCTGGGAACCAAGGCCGAGAACAACTCTGAGGTACATTTTCATAAGTAGAGTGCAGCCAGTGCTGAGAGGGGGGCTCCAGGGAAGGGGCTGGACCTGAGGGGGAATTGAATCGCCACTTGTTCTCCTTATTGGTGCTCTTAATTATGCTAATTTCCTAAAAGCTATAAATATGTACTCACCCCTGGAGGGGCTGGGTTTTTATGGACACCTTTCCATAACTGCTCCTGAAGACCTTCAAAATAAAGATCCCCTTTTATATTACCTCCTTGCTAAAATGATCTCGAGTTTCTTTTCCAGGGTGGGGGAAAAGGCAACA